>CAMTDV010000020.1:13743519-14316703 GCA_947069175.1 Scalesia atractyloides | reverse complement strand
AGGTTTCGGGTCTTTATGTTGTTGAGTCATCCGGGGATATCTTGGCTGCCCTTTTGTTGCATCCACATTATATGCAGACCTAGGCACAGTCTGGATATTTTTAGAAGAGCCAAAATAAAAAGGGGCCAAAACCTTAAAAGAAAGGAAATCTCATCACGAGAAACTATGTGCTTGAAAAGTCAAACATACCACATAAGGTATAAACCTAACCCTCGTTAGAAACTATTGGTCTCTCTGCTGTACGGAAGTACTGACCTGTTCACCAATAGCCTGACGTTGTAAAAGATAAAGGATGATCTCAGTATACTCACCTGCTACGATGAATCGTTGTGCTTACCTTGATCGCGGGGGTATGTCTGGCATGGGACACATGGGTATTATAGTATAATACTACCTTCAGCATATCACGAAGTTGAAAAATGAAAGTTGAGCGTTAAAGTTTAAGTGGACAAACATATTGGCAATCACTTAGACCAGTCTAAATAAGTTCGTACTGAAAAGTGTTCCTTGGTCCCCTGAAAACGATTTTGATCCCATTGCAATTGTATAGTTGTAACTATTGAGTTGGTATCTTTGTTTATTTGTGTTTCTGTCTATATTCTTATACTTTAAAAAATTAAAAAAATAGAAAATTCAAAAATCCAAAAATATAGTGCTTTATTTGTTTTATTAAAAATTATTAACCGTTCTTGAAGATTTGACTAATCATCAAAAGATTAAAGAAATTTGAATTTCAATCTGAGTACAAGTACTTGGATGTACCAAGTGTTTGCGTACTCTTCCTGTTGCATAAGAATGTTTGCTAATAAATTTCTGATAATTGTGAAGATCTTGATTTAGATCAAGAAACAGGGTTGCTGAAATTGAGATGCTGTTAGTTGTCGACAAAGGATGAAGCATGACAACAGGAAAGTGTACCTGAGTCAAAAGAACCAGATTCCAGCCATCATCTGACAGTGATAGTGCATTTGAAGAAGTACCTGTGAACCTGCTTGCTTGAAAGAGAAAGATTGAAGAAGAAAAGAGCTGCTGAGGTTCCTCCTCTCGCATTCTTTTTGACAAAGATGTTTCAAGCAAAGCTGATCGAGATCCTGATATGGAGCTAACCACAAGAGCTGAAGAAAAAGACCCAGTGCTGAGAGTTTGTTAAAGTATGAGGTCCAAGAAGTATGAGACTGACTTCCACAACACTCACAGTATAGCGACAACTATATATGTTGAAGAAGTTGCTGAATTTGCATTATCAAGACAATTTGATGCATCAGTCTAGGGGGAGATTGTTAGGTCCTAGAAGTGTGAGACTGAAGCATCAAATATATGCAACAGTCTATGGTAGTTAACTGGGATTAATTGGGTTAGTTTGTATCAAGTTTGGACCTTGAATAGGTCACTTGGGCATGCCATAGGCCATGTGGGCCAGGCAAGCCCAAGGGAAGCCCATGAGTGGCATGGGCAAACCCTAGGTATAAAGAGAATATTATGTCATTCCTAGGGTTAGTCCTTTGGAGACTTTGATATTTCTCTAGAGAGAACTATCATCTTGTACCAAACGATTTTGCTTGTTCAAGTAATAGAATCGTGTGCAAGGTGTTAAAGTGAATTTGTATTGTTCTTCATCATTTCAGTTTTTCTTGAAGATCACCAAGTTTGGATTCCGCCCATCCTTGGTGATTGTTTGATATCAGTGTTAGATCCGGATTAACGGGACTTTCAAAACAAACAAAGTTTTACATTTATATTATATTATATATTATTTTATATTATATTTATAGGGATTGGTTTCGGTACACAATATCCTTAACCAAGGAAACGTAGAAAACCAAGTCAAACGAACTGAACTCATTTGAGCGGCAATGAAACTAACTCGATGAACCCAAACAAGAAACTCAACCACTTAACCACAAATCATAGAGCTAAACCAAAATCCCGTTTCACATGTCCCAACCGATGGCAGAAATATCGGGGCGTGAGAGAGTGGATGCTTGTTCAAAGCACCATAATAACTAAAAGTGACAATATTTAAATAAACCCATTTTTATTTCATAACTCAATTCGATACATTGTAAGCAAAGACATTACATAGAATCAAGCACTCAAACAAAAGAAAAGACATTAAAATTTGGTGCGTTTCTAAATCCACCTACATCGATTTCTTGGATATCATCATCAATTTCCTGTAATATATGAATAATAAATGTCAACACAATGGTTGGTGAGCATATAATTTGATTTACATAATATAGAATAAAAGTCTCAATCTAACATGCCAATTTGTATACTACTAGCATGTGTAAATCATCAATCAAACCAAAGTGTCCACTAGCATATCCTTTCCACATAAGGGAGAGGACGTATAAGATTGAATACTTAACAATGTCCACATAAGGGGGTGTGCTAGTCCTATAGTGTTATACATGTTAAGGTAGGCTTGCAAAGTTAGTGATAGATAGCATGCATTTAGTGTGTCCTAGTATGTATAACAAATAGCATAACAAGTAGCATGTTGATGGATTGAGTGTTTGTGTAAGCATGATTATATATGTGATTGCGAATTTTAATAATGATACATGTTGCAACCCAAAGTGTATTAAAACATAAAATGGTTCAAGTATACTCACAGTTTGCAAAGGTATCCTCAAACGTGAGATGGTTGACTTGTGATGTTGCAGCACCAAGTTATCCTAACAAAGATGAACAAAGGTGTGTAAGTACAAGAATTTAAGAGTTGAAATGTAAATAGGGTTTGAGTAAATAATAACTCATAATAATAATACATATACAAATACATAAAATATTATCTTGTCAAAACACTTACTTTGTAAACTGTAAATTTACTAATTCACCCACTAGAAGGCCACGTATGAGGAATTTAGTTTAAGATAAGTGTTTTAACTTTGCACACAACTTTTCACATAAATTGGTTGGTGTCATGGAAAGGTTGAATATTTATATATCTTTAGTACATAATATAAATAATGGATTGACAATGATAATTAAATTGTAAGTCTAAATAAATAAATAAATAACAAAAATTAAAGAAGTTAGTACTTTTATATATTTTAGTATGTAATAGTAATTAATAAATTGGTAACATTGATCTAACTGTAAGATTAAATAAGTAAATGACAAAATTAAAAGAGTTAGTAGTTTTATATATTTTTAATATGTAATAATAATTAATGAATTAGTAATAATGATTTAATTGTAAGACTAAATAAGTAAATGACAAAATTAAAAAAGTTAGTAGTTAGTAGCATGATTAAAAGAGTTAGCATGAGTTAGTAATGTTAGACATGGTAATAATATGTCAGTTAATAATATTATGTAGGTTAGGCATGAATAATATTAAGTTAGATAATAGAATAGTAATTAGTAATATGTTAGTAATGTAATGACAATGTTAGAGGTAGGTTAAATGTCATCCATAGTACCCCTTTGTTATACCAAGAATCATCAACTTAGGTGATAACCTTGGTTGGTCATGTATAAAATATAAATGACATACAATAATAAAATGTTGAAAGTTATAACATAAAACCCAAGATTGGTACTCATTTTGGTGATGTGCCACCTTTGTTCACCATGGTGAACATCGGGTGACATTCCATGGAGGTTTTTCCAATGTGGGTGAAGTACGGAAAATAAAAGAAAAGAAAGGAAGAAGGTGAAAGGAGATGAGTCTCACTTTAAAAAGTTGGAGAATTCTAAAGAAGATGCAAAGAAAAAAGTGATGCAATGAGTGTGGTATTTATAGGTGATGGATTAGGGTTAGAGGTGGAGGAAAAGATGGAAACTTGGAGAAAATTGGCCCATTAATATATTTATTTTGGTCCCGATGTTATGGGATTGTTTGTTCAATTCTTTTATTATTTGTATAAATTAGAGTTTCTAACATAACGTATAAGCACAGTATGACGTAATAGTTGGTTGATTGGGTCTCGAATTTACAAAATGTAAGTTGGTTTTTGAATGATTTAAACGTGTCTTGATGATTACATGAGTAATACATATGTTTGTTGAACAATTATTGAAATAAAATAAATTTCTTTATGATCATAAACCTCAGATTACAATGACTGGATACGAAAATGATTAATATAAGAAATGTGGAATGTTACAGCCTCCCTTACTTAGAAAATTTCGTCCTGAAATTTATTCAAGAATAAGACTCGTGGAATAGGTGCGTGGCCCTCATGTTGCTTTCGAGTTCCCAAGTAAACTCAGCACCACGCTTTCCTTCCCAATAGGGCTTGACTATGGGGATACGGTTACGCCTTAGCTGCTTAGTACCACGGTCCATGAGTCAAATGGTTTCTCGATGAAGTGCATAGTCTCGTCAATACGTATTTCATCGACCAGGACATGAATGTTCCTTCAGCTAAGCATTTCTTGAGGTTGGAAACGTGAAACATCGGATGAACATTGCAAAGCTCTTCGTGTAATTCGAGTCTATACACCACTCGACCAATTCTCTCCAGTATCTTAAAGGGTCTGACGTATCGAGGAGCTAATTTCCCTTTCCTACCAAAACGGATAACTCCCTTCCAAGGGGATACTTTGAGAAGCACATGGTCCACGACTTGGAATTCCATGGGCTTACGTTTCCCACCGACATACTTCTTGTGTCGGTCTCTAGCCTTAAAGGATTCGCATGTTTGTAAAATCTTATCCGTCGTTTATTGTATGAGTTCGGAACTGGTGATTTGAGCCTCACCGATCTCGTGCCAACAAATAGGCGAACGACATTTTCGACCATATAATGCTTCAAATGGGGCCATTTGGATACTAGAGTGATAACCGTTATTATACAAGAATTCAACCAACGGTAAATGTGTATCCCAATTACCACCAAAATCAATGACGCGAGATTAAAGCACGCCTTTGAGAGTTTGGATAGTACGTTCAGTCTAACCATCCGTTTGGGTGTGGAAAGCCGTACTGAGGTTGAGTTGAGTGCCCATAGCTGCTTGGAAAGTTTGCCAAAGGCGGTAAGTGAAACGACCATCACGGTTCGAGATGATATTAATAGGAATTCCAGGACGACAAATGATTTCATCGGTGTAGATACGAGCTAATTTCTCAACTAGATAATCTTCACGAATTGGGAGAAAGTGAGCAGATTTGGTTAATCGATCAATGATCAGTTGATCACCTATATGCTATCGTGACCGGAGAATGTGGGGGGAAGTTTGGTTATAAAATCCATAACAATGCTTTCCCGTTCCACATCGGGATTTCGGGTTGTTCGAGCAATCTCGAAGGATGTTAGTGTTCAGCTTTCACTTTGGAATAAGTGAGACATTTGGACATGAAAAGGGCAATGTCCTTCTTCATGCCTGGCCACCAATAGATTTGACGAAGGTCTTGGTACATTTTATCAGCACCCAAGTGAACGGGGTATCGAGATATGTGCGCTTTGTTCATCAAAAGGGCACGAAGGTCATCGCGACTTGGAACCCATATACGATTGAGGTAGTGAAGGATTACCATTAGATTTAGACATCGAGTTTACTTTCGGCTCCACATTGCATCTCTTGATACAGGTTGTTTTTTATAACAGAAGAATGTTGAGCTTCATGAATACGGGCTTGAATATCGGTTTGGAGTTGCAAGCAACAGATACTATGAACTTTCACATGACTCTTTCGACTAAGTGCATCAGCAACGGCATTCGTCTTACCGGGATGGTAGCGAATTTCGCAATCGTTTAAGAAATATGCTTCAGGACTGTTGATTTACGGATGAAAGTATAGAATTAATTCACTATCGATTTAAGAAATATGATCTTCACTATCAATTGTTTTCAAAATAAAGAACTCCCTTCACTATCATTTGTTTAAGAGAGTTATTCACTGTCGAATGAATTGTTGGATCTATGTCACTGTCGATTGGGTTTTGAATGAAATGTTTATTAAAATGTTGGGCTTATGTTGGAATTTGCGTTAACAATAAAATGGTTGTCGATTATAATAATGATGTAGAGATAGTCGATTGTTGTTGTTCTATCAATGTCCATTGTCGCTAGATTTAGTATAAAGGTCATTGTCAATCAATTTTAAACTAAAAGCACTTAACTGTCGATTGTGTTAATATTAACAGTCAATAGTTTTAATATAAATTGGGCTTCGATTCATTGTCGATTAAAATGTGTCTGCAATAGGACAAACCGTTCAGCTTTTGTAGGGGACTAGACGACAACATGCCCACCCAAAATCAACCAATAGTATTCAAAAATGATTGTACTATTCCTATGACCTATTCCGGCAACCAAGCTCGACAGAAAAATGGAGATCTATAATTTTCATTTCCAAACTCAATATAACTTGTACTTTTGATAATCTCCACTCGTTTTAATAAGTTTTAACTAGAAACAACATTAAATACCAATGATTTTCGAGTTTTAATTCGTATTTTCAAGAACCAAAACTGGGTCTTTGATTTTTTGTCCTATAAAACCTCAAACCCACTCAAAAAACTCACTGGAAACTCAGTTTTTAACAAGAAATCGAGCCAAAGCTCTGATACCACTTGTAGGTCCTGGTTCTGGATCTCGAATAATGTGATTTCTTGTTTCGGATGGCGTAGCGAGTGCGGAATCCAAGCTACACCATAAACCGAGTGAGTGAGTGGACAATATGCAAAGATATCAACGATTAAGGATTCTATGTATTGATTTCGACAGAGTTCCGGTACAAAACATGAACATACAACGCAATTTGATACTCTCTCTCTCTCTAGCTCTTACAAGCTCTACATGTACAAATGACTTGAGACGACTATTTATACGAAACTACACAAAGTCTATCGACAGAGGAGATGGACAAGTCTATAACCCATGTATATATCGACAACCCTTGTCCTCAAAACAACATTCAAATCAATATTATGATAACACTCGACAGTCCATGTAAATGGACTCCATTTGACAGTCACATTGCATGTTGGGCTTCAATGTAGGCTTGTTATAATATGTACTTCAAGTATAATCCATGTAGATTAACATTTTATAGAATGTTTGATATCATCGTCACTTAAACTTGAGCTTCGGGTAGTATGACGGAGGAATGTCGTCAACGTCGAATGTGACCCGAATGTCACTAGCAACATCTACACAAAAGTGCATCATATGACGGAGGAACGTCGTCGACGCCGGACGCAAACTGAGCGTCACTAGCAACATCCACACAAAAGTGCATCAACAAATGAGAACCATGATTCTCTTCAAAGATGATTTAAAATTTTATTCACAACACTTGTGGTTATTTTAGATCCAGATTTTGGGGCGTGCGTTATTTTTGTGAAAATATATATGGTAGTTATACCTTAATGATATTATGCACATGCATCATGGGCTTCCCAGTTATGAGTTTCGTTGAATTTGTGAGCTTAACTATATTGTTTATCTAAATATGTTTTAAAAGTTATAACTTACGTTATGTAGTTATACATGAATCACATAGTGAAACGACTTGGTGGATGTGGCAATGATTTTGGCTATTTTACATAAGGTACTTAAGTTTGGTAGAATGAGAGACAATGAGTTAGAGGCTTATGTCATAGCCTTTCCTTTTTGTCGTAGGTTTTGTGTTGTTAAAGGTTGTACTCCACAGTGTGAAATGAAAGGGAGTGTGGAGAGAAAAAATGCCAAGTACGTACATGTACATTTCTATGCTTCTAGCTATATCTTGTTACTGGAAGATTGTAGGGCAGCCCTTTTAGTCTTGTCCCTAACAAATGGTATTCAATTAGAGCTGTCAAGGTCATAGTTGATAGAAGAGAGTAGGCCACCCCTTTTAGATTTATAATTAACTAGAGATAACATCATACAATAAACGGAAAACTGAATTATAAAAGTATAAACAACACCCAACTTGCTTTTGCAAGTAATATTATAACACCTTAATGACACCTTTGTTGAAAATTAGCCGTCTATGGGAACATATGTGAGACATAGACAATCGACTAATTCTCATCAAGGATGTTGTAGAGAAGCGATGTACATTATTAGGCGTGAACACTACTATTGTAAATCTACAAGTGCAGAGACACTCTTGAACATATACCTTTCCCTACAAATTAATAAATCTAAGAAAGCTCATAGTTCAAGCTTTACATGTCACACCCATTCATAGGCGGAAGTGCGCGGTGTGATCTTGAAGGGGTATGGTCCCAAAAACCTTGTGCCAATCAAGGAAACCATACCCATTATTAACTTCTAAGGAAACTGCGCGCAGACTTCTTTGCCAAAATAAGATTTATTAGAACTATACGCCAAGTATCCAAGAGAGTAAAGCGTCATTTAACTACCTTGCGCGGGCTCGCGCAAGGTTCAAAGTTAACCTTGAACACTTTCTTTGGATAAATGCTTCATTTAACTACCTTGCGCGGGCTCGCGCAAGGTTCAAAGTTAATCTTGAACATTCTTGTCTGATAATGCTTCATTTAACTACCTTGCGCGGGCTCGCGCAAGGTTCAAAGTTAATCTTGAACATTCTTGTCTTATAATGCTTCATTTAACTACCTTGCACGGGCTCGCGCAAGGTTCAAAGTTAACCTTGAACATTCTTGTCCGATAATGCTTCATTTAACTACCTTGCGCGGGCTCGCGCAAGGTTCAAAGTTAACCTTGAACATTCTTGTCCGATAGCTTCATTTATTCTTGTTTGATAATGCTTCATTTAACTACCTTGCGCGGGCTCGTGCAAGGTTCAAAGTTAACCTTGAACATTCTTGTTTGATAATGCTCCATGCACAAACCTTGCGCATATATTTATATCAAAGCAAGCATCCACCAAACGTTGCGCTAAGCAGCAAGGAGAAGAAGGAAGATCAGTTAACTAACTTGCGCTTCTCGCGCAAGAAACAGTAAATCCTGAGAAACTTTCCCTTAGCAAAATCATTGACTTGGTGCAAAAGTAAAGGGAATCTTTTCTGTTATAACAGAATGTACACGTGGTGAATAATAGATGGGTAACAGCTATGAAACCTTCTAGAAGCCATTAACACCCAATTGTGCAAGCAACTTTTCGGTTATAACCAATTACCACATGGCAGCATCTGGACGGCTGAGGAAGATCACGGTGATGGCATGCTCACATTTATAAGATGTAGTGATCTCATGTTGACACGTGGCGCCTCCCTAACCGCTAATGAGCTCACGATCCGTGTGCACTAACAGATTGCCAACAAACGTCAACGGAATAACAAAAGATTCCGTTAAAGTTAACAATCTCTCTTTTTGGCGCCAAACACCGGCTATAAATAAGTTACTTGGAGTTCAAGGAAAGGTATTCACTCTCAACTACTCTCTCGCTTACAATACTTACTTCCGACTACCTATACATATTCTCACGCTGGAGGGTGGTCACGGAGAGAACCCCCCCTTCTCCCCGTGGCGAGCTAACGGTGTTCTATTTTGCAGGATCAGCCGGAATATTGTTCTATTCATCATCCATCGTGAAACCAAATGAAGGGTTAACCCTTTTATGCAGAGCCCATTCCATAGATCTACTTTGACTCCGGTCTAGTTGATTTAGGGTTTCTTCATTGGCGCCCACCGATTTCGATTCTCTCACCTTTCGTTTCGTTTCACTTAGGTCTGCAGCGTCATGGCTGACAGATCATCTTTTCAAGGTCCTAGATCAGAGATTCGACGCGTTGTTGTCGGACCTCATGTCGACGAACAAATAGTTGAGGATTCTTCCGGCGAAGCTAATGCTCAGTATGATCCTAATCATGCGAGTATTCCTGTAACGCTGGCAGCTCCTCAGGTTGATGTTACGTCGATTCTACCACCTGGAGAGACTCCATTATCGTGGTTAATCAAATCTCAAGCGACTCTAAACGCTATGTATGCTCAGTTATATGCCCAAACCGGAACTCCAGCTTTTCAAGCTCCGGTTACCGCTCCTCAGGTGCGTGCTTCGCCGGCACCTCGAGTTTTGAGTTATAATACTCAAGGTCATGCTCGTTCCCCTTCGCGCATGCCTGAAGATGGAACAGAAATGCATTCTAACACCAGGAATGATCCTGTTCATTCTGGTAATAGAAGGCAAGAAGACAACGTTCAGCGTCGCGCATCTGTCCACTCTCGTTTGGGCTCGCGATCTTCGCAGAAACGGGACACCCAACACGATTAGCTTGATAGAACCTATGAGGAAGGGGATAGTGCAAGTATTTTTAATCGAATATCTGCAGATCATGCTAGTTACAACCAAAAGTATGCGCAGTATACAATCCAGAAGCTGAGCATGATTACAATTTGGTGTATCGCCCAACCGAAGCAGCTGAACAATCAACGTTTATCAGAGAGATAGCACTGGCTCCGTTGGAGCGAGCGAAATTACCATCCAACGTTGGAAAGTTTAACGGTTTGACCGATCCCGATGATCACATGCGCCTCTTTACTGGTGCAGGGTTACTTGGGTGCTGGACACTCCCAATGTGGTGTCACTTATTTGTACAAACCCTTACTGCACTGCGCGCCTTTGGTTTGATAATTTGCCGGCACGTAAAATTTCCTCTTGGAATGACTTAAAAGAAAATTTTCTTACACACTTTAGTCAGCAACGGCGATACGTGCGCGAGTCCTCAGTTGTAATGAACATCTGGCGGAGGGACGATGAAAGCCTCGAAGATTTTATAACACATTACAATAAAGAGGTGTTGGAGATTGGAGATGTCCATGAAGACCTTATACGCGCGCAGTTCAAATATGCGGTAAGGTGTGACGAAATGATTAAAGTGTTGTCCGGTACAACTGGCCTTCCAAAAAACTGGGATAAACTCATGGCGGCAGCCAAGGTTTACGCCCAGACTGAGCGCAACTTAAGTTCTAACCGGCCACCTCTGCCTCAGAACCGTCCGCAAGACCTAAGTAGAGGTAGTCGCAAGTATAAGAGAAACTGGAAAGAGTCAAGTCAGAATTCGTATTCTCCGTATTCACCAATTGATGCGCGAGCAAAAATCAACAAGATAACAACTCAAAAAGTAATTAAACAGGAGAATAGGGAACGTCAGTGGACTCCCTTAACGGAATCTCCGGCTGAGGTTCTCAGCACTGAGAATTATCAGTTTAAACAGCCACAACCAATGAAAAACAAAAAAGGGCAAGACCCAAATTTGTTCTATGACTATCATAGAGACACAGGCCACACAACAGATAACTGCATCAGTCTGCGCACGGAGATTGAAAAAGCATTAAAAAGTGGGAAGCTTACACATCTAGTCCAGAATGTGCGCAAAGAGATTAAGCAGATTACGCGCGAGAACGAAGGGCCTAGCAACAAGAAAATGAAACAGCACGTTTCCATGATTCAAGGTGGATCATCGCGCAAGCATAGCCTTCAACATTTTCAAAACAACACTTGGCGCGAGCAGCAAGTCATTTTTCCTATCGTTCCAGGAGGTCCTCAAGAAGACCGGCCAGTAGTTATCACCGGTATCTTTGGGCACTACCAAACAGACTATATGTTTATAGATCCGGGTAGTTCAATGGATATCATGTATGAGCAGTGCTTCAAGCAACTAGATCCTGATGATAAGGCACGCTTGGAACCAGTTGATTTTCCATTAACTGGGTTCTGCAATGAGGCTGTCTTTCCTCTAGGACAAATCCTCTTTCCTGTTACTTTATCTGATGGGAGGTGCTCTCGAACGAGTAACGTTAACTTCATGGTGATGCCGGCAAATTCCGTCACGATGTACTATTGGACGCCGCGCGCAACGTGATTTTTGTATGATAACCTCCGCTCTGCATGCTGCTTGTGGTTTTCCGACACCAAATGGCGTAGCTATACTTTATGCGCAGAAAGAAATTATGTCAATTGAGGAACCAGTTATGAAGGCTGGCAAGACATTGCCAAGCAATGAACCAGAAAAGTGGGTACTCAACAATAAGTACCTGAGCAGACAATCTTATTAGGCCAGTATTTTGAAATTGCGCAAAGCTTAAATTACTGTTGTTTCGCAAGAAAGACATTTTCGCCTGGACACCTGCCAAACATGGTTGGTGTCCCGCGCGACGTTGCAGAACATTGCCTGAATGTATTTCCATCAGTAGAGCCAGTTGTGTAGAAAAAGCGCAGCCTCGGGTCAGAAAAGACAGCGGCAATGAACGAACAAGTCACCAAGTTATTAAATGCTGGTATTCTGCGCGAAGTAAAATACCAGACCTGGGTGGCAAACCCAGTCATGGTAAAGAAATATAATGGCGGATGGCGGATGTGCGTAGATTTTAAAGATCTAAACAAGGCGTGTCCAAAAGATTGTTATTCTCTTCCTGAGATTGACAAAAAGGTTGACTCATTAGCTTCCTTTCGCTGGAAATGTTTCCTAGATTGTTATAAAGGTTATCATCAAGTCTTGATGAAAAAAGAAGACGAAGATAAAACCGCTTTTCGCACAGAGAAGGGCATTTTTTGTTATACCAAGATGCCTTTTGGTCTCCGCAATGGGGGAGCTACTTATCAAAGATTGATAGATACAGTGTTTGGAGAGACATTGGGAAAACTGTGGAAGTCTACATTGATGATTTGGTCATTATGAGTAATTCAGAAGACACTATGCTAGACAACATCCAAAGAACTTTTGATTCTCTGCGCGAGGTAAATCTAAAGTTAAATCCCAGCAAATGCTCCTTCGGCATGGAGGAGGACAAATTTTTGGGTTTCATCGTCACCAAAGACGGTTTCAATTAATCCCGAAAAGGTCGATGCAATAAAAAAATGTCTTCTCCTCTACCATCAAAGAGATGCAACGTTTGGCTGGAAGGTTAGCTGTGCTAAACTGCTTCCTCGCCAATCATGCCGCAAAATCTTATCCATTTATTCGAACCTTGCGCAACTGTACGAAAAGCAAAGAGTTCGCATGGACTCCTGAAGCTGATCACGCTTTCCAGCAGATGAAAGATTGTTTAGTTCAACTTCCCACACTTACTGCTCCTCGAGAAAAAGAACCCATGGTCTTATATCTTGCTGCATCTGAGGTAGCAGTAGGTGTTGTCTTGTTGGTAGAACGCGAAGGGGTCCAGTCTCCAATTTATTATATCAGCAAGATGTTGAACGATCCAGAGACAAGGTATTCAATCATGGAAAAAATAGTTTAGCATTGGTCCATGCTTCGCGCAGGCTGCGAAGATACTTTTCAGGACATGTTATTACAGTTTTAATAAATTTTCACATTGGCTAAGTCCTGGCCAAACCAGACGTTTCTGGACGACTTGCGAAATGGGCAATAGAATTGGGAGGTTATAACATCTGTTATAAACCTAGACCAGCTATCAAAGGCCAAGTTTTGGCAGATTTCATCACTGAAATTCCCGCTGATAAACTTGAAGAATGCCAAGCAATCCAAAACACAGTCCCAGTCATCGACAATAGAGCCTGGACATTGTTTACAGATGGCGCATCAAACAGTGATGGGGCTGGAGCAGGTCTTCAATTAATGAGTCCAAAGGGAGCATAATTCACATATGCAATTCGGTTGGATTTTAAAAGCACCAACAACGAGGCCGAATATGAAGCTTTCCTAGCAGGCTTACGCCTCGCTATCAAAATGGGTGCAACAAATTTAGAAGCCCATGTTGATTCATTATTAGTTGCTGAGCAAGTAGTTGGAACGTACGATGCAAAGGGAGATATCATGGCTCTATACTTGGAGCAAGCCAAGGCTCTTATAGCACAGTTCCAAAATTTAAAATCACACTGTCAAGCGGAGCGAAAACAAACATGTGACGCTCTAAGTAAACTTGCTGCAACTAGTTTCAAGCATTTGGCAAAAGAGGTTCGCATCGAGGTTTTAAGTAATCCATCAGTCCCTCTCAGGCAAGTGACAATGGTCGAAGTAGGAGATCCATCATGGATGTCTCCAATAATGATGTATCTGTTGCATGGTTCTTTACCAAAAGATAGAGCGCAAGCATGAAAGTTACGATGCAAAGCCCTCAATTATGAAATGATTGACGGTATTCTGTACCGACGCTCTTACATGGTCCTTCGCTCCGCTGTGTTGACAAACATGACGCGCAATACTAATCAGGAGATTCATGAGGGACTATGTGGCATACATTCTGGGCCCGCATGGTCGTAGCCAAAGTAAAAAGCGCAGGGTATTATTGCCTGGAATGTACGTTGACGCGGTAGAGATCTTGCGCAAGTGCATGTCCTGCCAAAGGCATCCCCTAAAACGTTGCGCCCAAAGAATCCTTTGGTACCGTCACAACAGCTTGGCCATTTCAACATGGGCCATTGATTTAGTGGGACCATTTCCAGATGCCCCGATGCAGTAAAGTTTATCATCGTTGCGGTCGATTACTTCACCAAATGGGTTGAAGCCAAGCCTTTAGCTTCTACTACAGCGATGGTAATTCGCAAATTCATCTGGGAATACATTATTTGCCGTTTTGGTCTGCCCATGCGCATTATTACAGACAACGGTACAAATTTAATGGCTGAAGAGTTGCAAACATGGATGACCGAAATAGGAATCCAAAATGTTTTCGCTTCTGTTGCACACCCACAAGCAAATGGTAAAATTGAAAGCATAAACAAACAGTTGGTCAAACGGTATCAAGGCCCGCCTTGGCAGGGCACGGCGGGGGTGGTTGACGAATTGCCTAGCATCTTGTGGGCACACCGAACTATGCCCAAGACTTAGCACTGGAGAAACTCCTTTTAGCCTTGTGTACGGCACAGAAGCTGTGATTCCTGCCGAAATTGGGTTACCATCTCCAAGAATGCTAGCTTTGGAAAAACAAGATAACGAAGAACAAAGGCGCATCGACCTAGACTTATTGGAAGAACGACGAGAAAATGCAGCGACTTGCGAAGCTAAATACAAGTCCAAGCTTGATAAGTATTACAACAAAAGGGTGCGCATCTGTTCCTTTATGCTTGGTGACTTTTTTCTTCGCGATAATGAAGCGTCGAACGCCGAAAAACCGGGGAAGTTAGCCCGCGATGGGAAGGTCCATACTGATAAATGAAGTATTGGGAAAAGGCGCATACATTTCTGAAACGTATGGACGGATCCAGCGTTCCTAGAACCTGGAACGCCCAACAACAGCGCCGATGTTTTATGTAATCTCAGTCTTCTAAGCAACTTCTGAGCGTTGCTAACGAGACTGCTTACTTTATTTTGTTATGTAATCCTAGTGGCAGCCATAGCCTTGCGCTTTCTCATATGAATAAAATACTTTGCCACTACTATACAGTCTTATATACTTTCATTTACAAATGCATGCAATTCCTTTGGATAAACAAAAACACAAACTCATGAGCCACAAGCTACTTGAATACTTACGCTCACACATGAGAAGAAATTGTTCATTTGTCTATCCTACACAAGTAATTGGTTCCATGCAAAAATTGTAAAACTGAAATATATTATATTCGCAATACTTGCACAGAAGCGCAAAGTTACAAGTTATCATATAGTAAAAAATTACAAATTTCCTATTCTATGGACTTGGTTCCCGCCTGCTTCTCTGCTAAGAAAAGATCTCCTTTAGCTTATCAACAAAGTCGTCTTGTTGCAGCACAGCGTCCACAAGATCCATAATCAGAATTTGCAATTGATCATATTTTTCTTTGGCAGCAGAATAAATGGCGGCAGTATTTAGCCCATGCGTGGCAGCACGGCTGGTATCCCATTCGGTCTTCAGCGCATGGGCCACGTGCAAAGTGCATTCTCTATAGCCCTCGGCATGACCGTCATTGCACGCCGCCATCATCAATTCTGCCACTCTCTCATCCAACTCCGTAGAGTTAAGGATGGCATTTGCGATCTGTACACCAATACAATCAGTATATGTTACGACACTCAAACCAGACATGTATAAAGAAAAGTGAATATTACCTCCACAATCCCGTACTCCCGCAACCAGGTAAGCTGGTTCATGAGGGATTCGGTCAAGCTTTCTGCAGTAGCGCGAGCGACCTCCGTGTTGTTAAGTTTTTGTTCGCCTTCAACTAAACGGCGGATCAACTCGGCTTTCTCTGTTCGGTGAAGGTTGACACTTTTTTCAAATGTCAACCTCAGCTTGCAGCCGCTCCTGGTCACATAGCATAGCAGTTAGATCATCAATTTCTTTATTCTTAAGAAGGAGAGTCATTTTGGTTGATACCTCATTTTGCTCGCTCATTTCTCTGTGTGAGCGCGCTTCTTCTGCTGCCGCAACTGCATCAGCTTTCTCTTTTTTGAGTTTCTCAATCTCGTTGCAGCAGAGAAATTTTTTCTTTATTGTCATGCTCGCAAACCTCCACAAAGCGCTTGCGCTCGTCCGCATATTGCACAGCAGACGCCTCACACTTGCGCTTCCAAGATAGAGCAGCCCATTCTTCAGTCTTCTTCTATTCCTCAAACTGGGCCTTTTCCGCCTCGAAATCGACGAGCATTTTCAATGTCTTCTCCTTCTCATTTGCCTTTGCCTTCTCAAGTTTGGCCTTTGCCTTCTCAAGCACAACCTCATCCCACTCTTTGTTCATGCTGCGCCATTCGCGCACAATCCTGTTTATGGTGGAAGAGGCAAGGGCAGACTCTTGCAAATATGACTCGTAGGTAGCCTCGTGGTCTTTTTCTTCCTGGCGCTTCACCTCCGCCGGCTGAAAGATGCCCTTATACCACTCCCTGTAGGAGTGCCAATCAGTGAAAACATCACCCTGACTTAACTTTCCACACGGGCTGATGAATCGCAGAGGCTCGCCTCTCAGAATAAGAGCGATAATAATAGTCCCCAGGCGTCTCCTCTGGGCGAATAGGCGACTCCTCCGAATCCTCAACAAACACAAAGCCTTCGCTTTTGTTGAAGGTCCGGCTCCCTTGGATATCAACTTTGACGGTTCCCCAACATCTGTAGCCGTATCTTTAACCTGCTTGCCAGCAGGATTCTCAGTATCAAAATTTTTGGGCTCTTCTTCTGGAGCCACTTTCTCAATATGTTCTGGGACGATGGGGTCGGCTTCAGGAACAGGAGTTTCTTGCCCTGCATCTCCCTCAACATTCTCAGGCCTGCGCGGCGATGGTATAGCAGATGAGGTCGCCGGCGCAGCCTTCACCATTTTCTCTGCAAAGCATAGCAACAAATACCAAGTATCAGATTCTGTGCAACTATTATGACAGAAATGCGCAACAAACTAAACGTACCAGGTGAGAACTTCTTTGCAAAGGCATCCTGATTTCCCTTCTTACCAATGCGCGGGCGCGCAACTTTGGTTGGCGCAGGAGTTTTAGTCTCCACCTCCTTCCTCTTCTTAGTACGCTTCAACGCCTCTTCCGGGCTAGAAGGTATTTCCAAAAGATCATCTGGGTTCGCAGCAGGAAGAGATGAGGTGTCAACGGGTTCTGGCTTCGGTTTCTTCAAACCTACAGGCGCAAGACCCTCCAGTGAGTCCGACACCACCACATAATTGCACCAAGAGTCAGATACGGGAAGTGTACCTTTCTTGCCCTCAGCTTTCGCAACAGCTGATGGCTTGGTTTTTTGCTCTGGGTTGAAAGGGGGAGGCGCAGCAGCTGCAGCAGCAGTTGGTTTCTTCTTCTTCCTCGAATCAGGGCCTACGCCCAAGTTTAGCAAATCACCTACATAATCAATCGTATTGAGTAAAGGTTACGCCATTAAGTTATATTGCAATATCAACTTAGACTTTGTATGGACTTATTTACCAGTCTTAGAACGTGGTTGCGCCTCCAGATCCTCCTGCTTGGGCAACTCAAAGTTCCCCAAGATTTGTGAGAACCAAGTGTCCTCACCATCAGCAATAGGCACGGCGGCCATTTTTCCTTTCTCTCTCTTGAAAGAGACCAAGTAGAGAGGCGCAGCTACATAAACATTTTTGCATCAATACATATCTATTGAAAGATATTGCTAAGAAGTTAAAGGGTTACATACCAGTTCCATCTTCTGTATACACCAGTTTTTCTCGGCGTTCCTTCTTCCAGAAAATACTCATCCCGGCAGCGATGAAGGCCCTCTCCGGTAAAACAATATTGGGCACTCTTTAATATCTTGATACCATACCTCGTCGGCAGGTATGGGAAGGGTCTCCAGCTCGATCTCATCACTGCCCCGGAATGTCATCTTCATCGGGATCACCGCCGCCTTGATAAAGAAGAACTTTTGCTTCCAGTCGTGGTGACTTCGGCGGCACCAACAACAATCGTTTTGGCTTACACACGCTGTTGGAACGAATAAAAACCCAACAAGCAGTGCAGCTGGTAGAAAACTCTAAACTTCTCGACCGACGGCAAGATCTGCATCGATCGGCAAACGAACTCAAAATGCCGGATCCTCACCATTCCCATCGGGCTCAACTGAGAAATGTGAATCTTGTAAAAACCAAGAATTTCCAGCAAGAAATGGGTCACTGGCAGCCGGAAGTTCCCTTCGACAAAATAGTCGTAAAATAATGTAATGTAGCCGGCCGGCGCATCAGCCGCCGTGGCATTCGCCTCCGGAAAAAACGCTTTCCAGGACGGAGCGAAAAGGAAGTTGGTGGCAAGATTATCAAAATCTTTCTTCGACCACTTTAGCGGTGGCAAACTTGACGACGACATCTCAGCAGAGCTTGCACCGGTGGCCATAACTCGAACTTTGAAGAAAACTTAGAAAGCTTTAAGGGTCGCCGGAATTTTTGAACGCAAATTTCTCTCAAGGTTGAGTGAGGAAGCAAATGGATCGTTGATCCCTTTATATACTAACCGCAATTAATGCACGATTTGACTGCAGCGACTTTTGTGACCGTCACGTATCCCCAAGTAACCGAAGGGGCGAGTGGGGAACAGTAACCACCCTACGCGCGCGAGTGTCGCTAAAAAACATTAAATACGGTAAGACATGTACTTTTGACAGCCTGTCAACAGTACCACCACGTCTCAAGAACGTGCGTCGTCACCAACTACACCATCCAGATAAGTGACACGTGTCTAAGCATAATTTAAAATTCAAACACTTTTTTCAAAATTCACTTACGATACGTCATCAAGATGCATAAAGCAACAAAAGCTAGTCCTTACCTAGCGCAGCAAATTTATCTTAAGTCCAGTGCTCCACCTACTTTTTATTCTTACATATGAGCAACACTGGACTGGGAGGACTTGAAGGGGTATGGTCCCAAAACCTTGCACCAATCAAGGAAACCATACCCATTAATAACTTCTAAGGAAACTGCACGCAGACTTCTTTGCCAAAATAAGATTTATTAGAACTTACGCCAAGTATCCAAGAGAGGAAAGCGTCATTTAACTACCTTGCGCGGGCTCGTGCAAGGTTCAAAGTTAACCTTGAACACTCTCTTTGGATAAATGCTTTATTTAACTACCTTGCGCGGGCTCGGGCAAGGTTCAAAGTTAATCTTGAACATTCTTGTCTGATAATGCTTCATTGCGCGGGCTCGCGCAAGGTTCAAAGTAATCTTAAACATTCCTGTCTGATAATGCTTCATTTAACTACCTTGCGCGGGCTCGCGCAAGGTTCAAAGTTAACCTTGAACATTCTTGTCTGATAATGCTTCATTTAACTACCTTGCGCGGGCTCGCGCAAGGTTTAAAGTTAACCTTGAACATTCTTGTTTGATAATGCTTCATTTAACTACCTTGCGCGGGCTCGCGCAAGGTTCAAAGTTAACCTTGAACATTCTTGTTTGATAATGCTCCATGCACAAACCTTGCACAGATATTTACATCAAAGCAAGCATCCACCAAACGTTGCGCTAAGCAGCAAGGAGAAGAAGGAAGATCAGTTAACTAACTTGCACTTCTCGCGCAAGGAAACAGTAAATCCTGAGAAACTTTCCCTTAGTAAAATCCTTGACTTGGTGCAAAAGCAAAGGGAATCTTTTCTGTTATAACAGAATGTACACGTGGCGAATAATAGATGGGTAACAGCTGTGAAACCTTCTAGAAGCCATTAACACCCAATCGTGCAAGCAGCTTTTCGGTTATAACCAATTGCCACATGGCAGCATCTGGACGGCTGAGGAAGATCACAGTGATGGCATGCTCACATTTATAAGATGTAGTGATCTCATGTTGACACGTGGCGCCTCCCTAACCGCTGATGAGCTCACGATCCGTGTGCACTAACAGATTGCCATTAACGTTAACAGAATAACAAAAGATTCCGTTAAAGTTAACAATCTCTCTTTTTGGCGCCAAACACCGGCTATAAATAAGTAACTTGGAGTTCAAGGAAAGGTATTCACTCTCAACTACTCTCTCACTTACAATACTTACTTCCGACTACCTGTACTTATTCTCACGCCGGAGGGTGGTCACGGAGAGTACCCCCCTTCTCCCCGTGGCGAGCTAACGGTGTTCTGTTTTGCAGGATCAGCCGGAATATTGTTCTATTCATCATCCATCGTGAAACCAAATGGAGGGTTAACCCTTTTATGCAGAGCCCATTCCATAGATCTACTTTGACTCCGGTCTAGTTGATTTAGGGTTTCTTCAGATCTGATTGATTCTCATTGCATACAACATAAGTGAACATACTAAATGAATAAAACAATCTCAAAATGCCACTACTGATATTGTTTCAAAACGCAACATAGGTTGAGTATATTGTTTACAAACCGTGAAATGAAATTAAGTTGTCAAAGTGTTACATATCCAAAATGCAAGTTTTAAAATAATAAGGCTTTGACCCTTATATCACCACAAGGAGGAGGTATACAATGGACAAACCCTTCAAAAGTTGGCAATGGAGACTTGATACTTGTTTTCCTTGACTGAAATTCCCTGCATTGGTCCACTAATTACCTGAATACATGTTAAGTTGAAAATCAACAAAAGTTGGCGAGTTCATGTGTTTTAACTGTATAAGTTGAATCCATAAAATGTATGAAGTATTGTATCAAAACCCGGTATGTAAAGGGTCAATGAAATCGTGATCGTTAATGTTTTGCAAGGACATAAATATGTGTGATGACATAGGAAGCATCCAACCTAGATGATTTTCGTCGATTAACCTCGACTGGGATGACAAATGCACGCTTCCGTGTGGGTCCATAACAAGAGTGGGGCTCGCCAACACCCGCTAGATCTAACCTTTGTACCGTGGTCTTAAACAAGATTAATGGTGCTTGCGTTCACCCTATTCGCACATGATCTTGTTATTTCATTCCCTAGCTTATCATACTATAGACATGTATTTCCCCCCGATAGTTGTAAAATAGTAAAACATTTAAGATGAAAAGGGGGACATGAACTCACTAAATTGCTTTCTGTGTTCTCTGTTTAACTCAAGTACTTCCCTTGGTTTGTATCACAACCTACAAACGCGTTAGGCTTTGTTAGACACTTCGGTCTTTGTAACGATTCATGTTCATGTTTCTTGTCTTAAGTATTTGTTAAGGCTTGTTCACTGTTTGTTTCGCTTGGATGTATTTTCAATGTATGATGCCCACTGAGATGCATTTTCTGTGTATGACGTCAGCTGAGGCGTATTTCAGTGTATGATGTCAGCTGAAATGCATTTTCGGTGCATCATGTCAATATATATATTTCATCAAATATATATATGTATATATATATATCCTTGCATCTCAACTGTTGCATGTACGAGTCTAGCTCATTAGTCTCCGTGCCTCGCACGAGTAGATGTATATGTTTCATGACTTCTCATAGTCGGGTTCCACCCGTTTGCCTCGACGATGCCATCATCGGATATGTTCCATATATAATTCTTCTTAATTATATATAATTCCAAGTTCGATATATTAGTTAAAATATTATATTTTAAATTGTATTATTTGTATGCACCATTTTATATATCATTTGTATTTATGATGGGTTTGTTAAAAAAATATATTTTTAACATGTCTTGATATATAATTATTCATGTGCATGGGTTTATGGTATACATGACTAAGTGTTATAATTGTTAAGTATTATACATATGCATCTTCCCAAGTATAGGTATACTTGTATTGTGAGTATTTGTGTATTTAAAATCTTATTCTCATGGTTATGTATAATACTTGTTTAATGGTTTTTCACCAAGTGTTAGTGGTATATGTTGACATGTATTTGTTCGTATAGGAATTCGTATATTCTTGTATTCCATACTCACAATTTTGTATATTCTTAAAATATAAAATTTTAAGATATATCCAAATCAATATATGTATTTTATACTTGGTAAATGTATGTATCCCAAAATAATATATATTTTTAAGATTAGTTCTAGAAAAATATATACTTTTAGTTTCTACCAAAACAATATGTTTTTAAAAAGTTTATGAAATATATAATTTATACACTTCAAGAATAATACATTTTTAGTATCGAGGAAATATGATATATTTTATATACTTGTAAAAAATATATAGTAATATTTACCAAGCTTCGATATATTATATATTTTTAGTCTGTAATCCTTATATCGTCGATTGTCTAATATGTCCATATTTTTGTCTCCAATGTATGGTTATGGAATATATATATATATTTGTAATTCTTTGTTTGTCAAAGTTTATTGTGTTTGTTTGTGTGTATTATTTTCAAGTCCCTAATTTATACATAACTAATACAAACAATATACACATAACATGTGATCCTTATGATCACTAAATATATATTTTTCCAAAATATATATTTATATCTATTTTTTTTAGAAAAACCATGACTTCTTGGACTTACATCTTATACAAAAACATCGAGATTTTTATTTTTATGGCTTTTAAACAAGTTTACTTGTAAGAACTTTGTAAACATATATTTTTCTAAGTGTTTAAATTTTATAAAAATTTGGCCATAGTTTCCCCTAGATTTAGGAGGTTTCCCATGTTTAAAAACATGTGTTTAAACTTTCAAAACTCATCAATTTAATCACAACAATTTCCATAAGTATAATATATGCATTTAGATGTATTTTTCATGTTATGATGAACTTGAAAGTTTACCAAATCATGTAGTATTTTAACCTTGTGTTTAATATGTTCATCCATCCTTAAAATGGGTTTAGTTTCTAATATTTACTAACCTTTTTAAAAATCAGTTTTAACAACTTGTTCACATATTGTTTAAGAACATCACAAATCATTTTAACCACCTTAATAAGTTCATTCATCATGTTTAACAAGTTCATCAACACTTTGATCATGGATCTTGTAAGATCCATGTGTATACTTGTTAGATTTATACTTCTAGCAAGTATACATATGATGGATATCATCCATAGCACAAAATAAACAACTACATCTTCATTACAACTTCAAGATATGTGTTATTTTCTTTAGATCAAGTTACTAGTTCATGTGTTCATCTTTTAAAGGTGATGCTTTTAGGTGGTATAACTTATACATTAACAATATACTAGTGACAAGGTATCAAATGAAAGATTAGGAGGCTCACAACTAGCTCTTGTGGCTAGGGAAGTGGCAAGATGAACACGATGATGAAAATGAAGCAAAGATGGTGGATAATAGCTCCTTAGAGTGGTCCTTGAACTTCCAAGACTTGATCCTTCCTTAGTTATGCTTGAAACACCTTTGAGTATTCTTGGATTAACATAGAAATGGCTTGAAGATGGAGATGAAATGATGGTAATGATGGTAATTGTGGCCGTGAGGTTGAGCAAGGAAGGAGAAGTTAAGTTGTGAATTTTTGGTGAAGATGATAATGTGTGGTTAAAGGGTGCAAGGTCTTGTTTTATATCTACTTATCAACACAAGATCCTTCATACAAAGGGAACTTACTTCCAACATTAAGAGACAAGGGAGACAAAGTTGTGGGTGGCTAGTGGGCCCCCACATGTGGCCGTCCATGGTGAGGTTAACTTGGTTAAGTTTCTTAGTTAAGTATTTAGTTAATTTAGGTTATGTTAAGTTAGGGTGTTTAGGGTTTTAGGGGTTGTTGATGTATTTTAAGATATAAGGTGCCACACACTAACTTAATATGGTTAAACAATGTTAACTAGTTTATATTTTATGTCTAGTTCATGTTCAGTTGCTTAACGGGTGCTAGATTCGTTAATGGGTTCTTAAACAGAGGTTTAAGAAACTTGTAGGGATTTTAGGGATCTTTAAGCAGAACAATGTGTTTTACTGATTCAACTAATTGTATGATGTTAAAATATTGTTAACTAGTTCATATGATGTGTCTTGGTTGTGTCCGGGTGTTCGTTTCGTTGTCGGTTTGTTAAAACGTTAACTTTTAAGACTTGCGTGATTGATATGTTTTGTGCCAATTGGATACTTTCTATATCTTTTATGTAGTGTATGATGTTTAACACTGTTTCTGAATAATACACAAGCTAGTGAATGTTGTATTTTGCTGAATGTTGAATTGTCGTTTAGTGTATATTTCGGACAGTTTTCAGTGCATGTAATGTTTTTGGAAAGTGCTAGCATTAATCCTTGCCTTCCCACATGGGATTTAATATCCCAATTTTTTTTACTATCCGGAGCTTTGAACAGTTTATGCTGGACTCTCGTCTAAGCCCTAAATCTGTTGTTTTAGCTGCGTACTGAAGCTGTGTTGTCACATGTAGTCTACTAGTTGTTCCAATGCATTGTTTTTAAACTGTTTTTGAATTGTAACCACTAAAACAAATAATATGCATCATGTAATGTATTCGGTGAGTTTTCTAGGTGTGTGCCATGCAATTCATGCAGTTTAGTCGTTCGAAACACGTAATTGTATAATATAGTTCATTGTTTAAATGTACGGAAATTACCCGAAAGTGCTAGTTGTCACATTACATTCTGAAAAAAAACAAAACAAAGTGGAGGGGATTCAACACAAAACATTCACCTAATGATGTCCTGGTAACCTTGCCACCTCGGTTATCAGAAGCAGATGTTGAATACTTTGCTAGCCAACTCGAGAAGACCTCCATAACTAGTGGAATCAACTATTACTGAGCTCTTCCTGTGTAAGTACTTTCACTTTACGTCTTATAACATAAATCATAGCACGCGTATGTTAGACTCATTTAGGTTTTGTTTATAGGGATTAGGAAATCAGTGCTGCATATAGAGGTTTTAAAGAGAAAGTGCCATCATTGGAGGGAGAACTAGACCGGTGCTTAGAAATGTTTAACAAGGACTACATACTAGGTGCTGAGTTAAAAAATGATGTTCCACTCTTGGAGGACGTTGTTGTGATACAAGGTGCAACCCATTACATCAATCAAGAAAAGCCTAATGAAATCAACACACAGTTATTGAGTTTCTACGGAAATATTAGTTTCATTTTGTTTCTAATCCTTGTGCCTTATGTATCCTTTGTTGAAATTCATTTATTCGGTTTACTTATTTTTAATTTTGGGTGTCTGTAATTTTATTCTTCATCAAGTATTGTTTGGGAATAAGGATATTAATAATATAATAATGGAATGATGAAGATATGATTTCAAAATGTTAGCCATACAAGTTTTCGATGCATGTGGTCGTAAAGTGTTTAGGGCAGCGGAAAGGAGTTGTAGTGGCTTGGTAGTTATAAGTTTACAAGCCCGTCATTTTATGGTATAAGACTCCACATGTATCCTTGAAACAGTCATTGACGTAATTTTGTGTCATAGGACCTAGGTGCTAGGTAAAAGGACCCGAATTCTAATTTTAAAAACAAATGGCAGTGGAAGATAAAATTAAATAAATGTAAAAGTTTGAAATTAATAAATAAAGTTATACAAGTTGTTCGTTCGAATATCCACTGGCGGATCGAAATAAAATGCCACTTTAGACTAATAAGGACCTTTATTGCGGAGTTTCAAATTCCAAGCTTTAAGACCAAGCCTGCTCCAGCCTATTCCATATTTGCTAATAACATGCGCTTAGCCTTTTGAAAATACGTTAGCTTTTGAAGGTAAACACAATTAACCGACTCTTTTGAAAATCTTTTCAGAATATATTTGACACCATTTGGTATATCATTTTCAAATAACTTGAGACAAACTATATCTCTTGTTACCAGTTTTACATGAGTATCAATACAGTCGGGGACCGGAAATCATATGTTGGTACATGATTAATGGAAAATATAAATATATAGCACTAGCGTCAGTCAGGTGTATGCCTACACCCCTCGCTTAAGTCGTGGCCATTTGCAATTAAATGAGTCGGGATATCTAGGACACGGTCGTATTAACCCCCAAGTGTTTAAGTTATCAAGCAAAAGAATTAAAACGGGTTATTTGTATTTCTGTGACATTATTTGCCCTTTTGCAATACTCGACCAAGTGGCTAGTGTCATATCTCAAGCCTTTATAAAATAAAATAGGCTAAGAGTATTTACCTGTGCTAGTCTTAATATTTCAATATATTTAGCACAGCCGTAATTCAAAAGAACTTAAACTTAGGCGCAATTTACTAGAAGGCTCCTAGTCTCGAATGAACGGAAAGATTATCCGTTAGAAAGTTAACGGGTCATTCATAAGTCATTGACTTTGGCCGGTTAACTTAATAGATACACTCGGTTCATTAGATTAAGCGTTGATCGGATAGAATGTGGTTTATACCCTTCTAATGCAAGGACTCATGTAATATGGTTTAGTAACCAAACATTCTAATTATAACTAAATTTGAAAGGTTTTGACCCAATTCGACTAGTTTATATATTTTATTCTATTTAAACTAGTCATATGCGCATATGCGGTATCAGGTGGTCGAATGGGTCTATGACAAGTCCATTATGCGAAAATATAAATATCATTTCACACTCAGATTACATCTCTTGTAGGTTTTTAAAACCATATACAAGCCATGAGGGTATTTTTTGGTATTTTAAAAGTATATAATGTGGAGTTATCAATAAACCCGTCAAATGAGATGACCAGAAGGTATAACATCAAAGGGTTATTCCTTACAATAATATAGTCATATAACAACCCTTAATCAGGCTCTGAACTTGACCAAACGGGTCAGAATCGAAGGTCAAAGCAGAAGTCAAATTATTTGACTTTCGACTATGAAACAGGCTCTAAACAGTAAATGAAGAGTTGGACATGATTAAACATGTCCTAATGTGTTATATAAACTGTTATGATGTCAAACTTTGATTTTGATACTTAGAAGTTCATTTATCGTAATTTATAAAAACTGTGTTTTTGACTTTTTATTTAATATAAGTTAACTCGTAATGTCGCCTACTTAACGTGATTTCCAGAGGGTGTAATCACAAGGGATTAAAACCTTCATTATTATGATCACATTACAAAATTCGATTCAAACTTTGACTTGACCGAAATGGTCATAACCGAAAGTCAAAGCAAAAGTCAATTTTGCTTGACTTTCGGCTAATAACTAGCCTAATAATTAAAAGAGACTGAGATAGAACACGTACAAGTGTTCAAGGGAAGTTTATCACTTCAGAGAGGAGGCTTCTATAGATCAGAAGCTTCTCCAAGAGATGAGAGTAAGAGAAATTGAAAGGTGCAAGTTGGAATGGATGAAGAACACCTCTATTTACACTTGACCAAGATCACAAGGTGTTGCCAAGTTTATATGAAGCTTTGAGGTGTTAATTAGTGTCCTAGCAGGTGTTTAAAGGAGGTTTAAGATGGAAAATTTACGAGCTTGATGGCAGGAGCAGCAGGTTGTAGCTGCTAGCTCAAACATACTGCCAGTGACCCCCTTACGGACCGTAAGGGGTGGCTTATGATCCATAAGGAATCTTTGGCGCCCACAATTATTTTGGATGCCTTACGGACCTTAAGGCTGCCTTGCGGTCTGTAAGAGACCTCCATTTAGTGATTTTTGGCATTTTTCCAATACTGATCCCTCAACTATTTCTATCTTCCATATGTATAATTTTGGTCCCTCTCCTCCAACAAATCTGGAATATTTGGAGAGTTATCGGACACGTGTTGCCATAAATTCGATATGAATTTCCAAGGTGTTACATTATGGTTTCATTTTTGTATAGAGTTTGGGTAGCGACACTAATTTGCGTTAACGTTTTTGTTAAGCTCTCATATAATTAGCAAAATACCCTTTTTAAACCAACTAGAACTCTTTCCTTGTGCGTACAGGTGGGTGGCATTAAATCATGTTAAGTAGCATCAATGTCATACTACCATAAGCGACCACCAACATGAGGAAAGTTCATGCAAAAACAATTGAAAGGGAAAAATAAAACCGGAGTTGATCAAGCACACGAAACGTAAAACAAAGAAAACAATAAGTAATCAATCTATGACCCGTGCATTATGATGGTGTCGTTATAACGAAAAAAACACGCTTGAAAACGTTAATCTTTTTGTATTATTACATATTAGATTAAAACTTTTATGCTAATAATTGTATTTTGCAAATAAAAATTTTTGCTATATTTGTTAATTTTACAAATAATGTTATCATATATTAGTTATCCTTATTTAACAAATAGCATTTTTTTATTATATTTATTACTATATACATGATTATGAATATGAATATGTTTTATGATCCCTACAATATTAACTCAGTGTCTTATCGATTGTTTTCTTACTTTTTGAATAGCTTTTATATTCATATCGTTTTCTATTCATACCTTGCTAAATGAGGTGGTTATACGACTTGTCGGTGTGTCGTCAGAAATCATGAAGGATGTGAGAAGGAGAGTCGACGAACGGGTGGGTTTGTGTTTCGGGGCTTTTCTAACTTAAGACTGTGGGGCGTGGAGGGGCTTGGGTTTGGGTAATTGCTCGACACGTGTCGAGGGTGGAATCCACAAGGTAATACCTAAAAACTAGTGGTGTGGTGTGGCCAGCCATATGGTTTTTTTGGGTGGTTTAGATTAGACCAACCAACCAAAGCCAGCCACATCACCCCAGCCCCCCACTCTGCACACAATCCCCACGCTAAAGGGTAACGCTATACCCAACGCCAACCTGAAATAAAGCAGCCGGCGTTAAACCAAAACCGCCAACTCAACCCACACCCCACACCCACGGTCTAAGAGCGTCTCCACCACATGAAAGTGGATGCAGTCTGGATGCTCCACATTTGAAAGCGGGTAGGGTGCCGCCTGGAGGAGGTGTCGAGGCCGAGTCCAGTCCGTTTATGAGTTGGTAGGACCCCTTCGATTTTAAAACAATTTTTAATAACAAAAACCTAAATTGCTATAATAATTTATTAATTTATATAATAATAAACCTATTTAAAACACACAAAAAAAGTAACATTACAATTAAGAAACAAATAACTTTATGAAACCTTATTATAATATTACATAATCACTTAGACTATAGCCTAGTGATCAAGAGAATTATCTCTTGTGAAAAAACTAAGATTCAATCCTTAAAAATGTAAGTATTTAAGGAGAAAAATTATACGTAAAAAAATAATAACATTGCATAAATTATTAAAAAATACATTACATTAACCACATAACTAATAGCTAATAAAACATTAATAAACCTAATCACATAAAAGAATATTTAATAACCAAAGAGAGAATTTGACGATAAGCAATCACTATCACAACCGTCTAATCTCTCGTATTGATAAACGGAGATGTCGGATGGATAAGTAGTTTCTTCATCCGATCTTGGTACATACTTTACCCCTTCTTCGGTTTTGTACCCTTTGGCCTAACTTGGGAGTTCTTGTTTTGGAAGAGGGTTTGTTACTGTAGGAATGTTTGCAACTAGAGAATGATGCCCCTGCCTAATACTTATGCCATCAAGTCATAGTTGATGAAGGTATAGTCATACATGCGGTTCAACTCTTCCATAGTCAAATCAGTAGGTTGCTGAGAACAATAGACTTCTATTGGTGAAGGGTTAGAAGGTTAAGGGTTTGAGCGTCATGGAAAGATTGTCGAAGGTATGAAGGTGGAGGGTTGAGCATCGACAAGGATTAATGTGTGCAAATTGTATGTGTTCATGTTGATAAGAAGTGTTAGTGTAGTCTATTTGTTCTATGTGTCGTATGCTATCTTTTGGTTAAAACTTGCAAGTATGTTAGCATCCAGAACTTCATTATCACAAAAAGGAATTGAGAACATTGAGTCTAGAAACTTGACATTCACAATTTTATGGTACCGAAAACATACATTCTAACATATTTATATTTTGCATTGCTGACTAGGATAGTTACAAATTAGTAGGTTGTGGCATAAAAAAATACCTTCAAGGAAAAGAGTAAACAAGAAATGAAAATATACCTCTCACTCTTGGCACCAATACGGAAACCAAGCTTTTTCTATAAAGCTCGGCATCTCATATATAGAATGTTATGTGTACGGATGGCAATGGGTCGGAACAGGCGAGGTATTTGTAATCCCATACCAATATTCAGTCTGTAAAATTGTGTTTCATACCCGGCCTAATAACCGACGAATATTTGTCGGGTAATTACTCATTGGAAATCGTGCATACCCGCGGTCATACTGTTAAAAGATACCAATTGGGATTCCCAAATACATGTGTTTTTTACTATTATAAATTAAAGGGAAATTTGCCTATAATAATCCTAACTAGACGTCATTGGCCATTGTCAGTCCACCTTTGAATATTCCCCATGTTAGTCCCACTTTTCCCCAATTTTTTCCTCCACCGGTCCTCGGTAGTTAAGTTTTTTTCCTGAATTACAAATAGACGTATTAGGGCTTTTGATCAGAACGAGGATACGAGTTTGTTGATGTAAAACTTACCTCGAAACAGTGCTCCAAACAACTTGATTATTGTTAATTGGAAGTTTAAACACCCGAATTGAAGCACCGTTTTCATCGTTTAGAGCACAATTTCAAGGTAAGTTTTATCATCATTCGACTTGTATCCTCGTTTTGATCAAAAGCCCTAAAACGTCAACTTGTAATTTAAAAAAACTTAACTCCGTTAAGTTTTTTAACTAAAAACCGTTGGAGAAAAAATAAGTGAAAGGTGAGACCAGCATAGGGAATATTCAAAGTGGACTGGCAATTCATATGTCTTTGGATTATACGGTCAACCCACAATAAATAACATTATGATTGTTATCATAATAATAATAACATTATAAATATGTAGTTTCTTTTATTTTTAATAATAACATTATAAATTTTATATAGTTTTATTATAATTCACAACACACAATAATACAAATTTATATTGTATCATAATGCATGAGATATGGCCATTTTAAAATACACAAAAGTTAAGAAGTTTTTTTTTTCAGATTAATGCATAAAGTACAACTTTAAAATAAGAATAAATTAGTCTTTCAAAACTAATTACACTTTAATCCCCTCGTCTTTAACCAAGTTATTGGTAATTAATTAGTAATTACATTTATCTCCTTTAAAAAGTTTAACTACCTCCATGAGTTTAAACGACCGTAACTTTTACGTACGTTAATTTTTTTTAATTATACCATAAAAGTGAGCATTTTATTTCATTTAGTTTGTGTACAGTATTGCTATAATTGTTTCAATTAAAAATTTGATGTATTGTGCGCTTAATAGTGTATAGGGGCGAGCAATAAATGAATTGTAACCAAAACCGAACCAAAAATAGAGGAAACAAAACCAAAATTAAACAAAAACTGAATTAACCAAAAATCTAATTAACCAAAAACCAGTTATCGGTTTTTTTTTGTACCCTTATTGAACCAAAATTAACTAAACCAAACCGAACAATTCATATTTCTATACATTTCTAACTTTTGTACCTCCAGTTCATGTATTTCATATTTTATACGTCCATTTCATATATTTATACTTTCATTTCATTTATTTATACATCTATTTTATGTATTTATATCTCAATTTTATTTATTTTTAAACAAAAGTTTTAGCCCAAGTTTGGTTTTGTATATTAACCGAAATTAAACGAAATGAACCAAAAACCGTCAATCTAACATAATAAACCACACTGATTAACTAAAACAGATTGGCTAAAAAATAGACTAATCGATTACTTCGGTTTCAGGTTCGATTGAGGAACTTTACCAATCGAACCATACACATCCTTGTAGTGTTTGTGTGTCAATCTGCATCGCGCGGGCCCCATTCTAGTATGATCAAATAGATATTCAAAAATATTTTTATAACAAAATGAACCTACTAAAATATGTCACTAATAGATAACGGTTAAGGAAAAAAAATATAAATAAAAAAATTCGGGCAAATGATTTAGGCAAACGGACATGTGGTTTCAGGTAATTGGGTCATGTATCACATAATCTTATGTCCGTGAAATTTTTCAAAACTAATATTATATCAGTCAGATTTCGGCTATACCCGTCCCATAACCCGTCGAGCTCGATTTTTCGCCATCCCTAGAATTATAATAGCAGTACTATCACTACCCATGTTGTACTAAATTTATTAGCGCCTCCATAAAAGATATAATCAATATATGATTATTTTTTAATTATTTGTTTATGTGTATTCATGTGAATATCGAAAGGCATATAAACGGAAAAATCTTGTCCAGTTCTGGCACATGTATATACACACATATTCCAACACCGCTATCCATACATCACATTAAATAGATATCACAAAATAGTTAATTAGTTGAGCTAGCACACACTAAGAACCATGATTCTCTCCAAAGTCGTTTTAACATTTTATTCACAAAAACTGAATTAAGAGGGAATGAAATGGAGTTTGTAACAGAAAGGATAATAGAATGAAATTAATCATTCCATTTTATTATAATGTTTGGTTACTCGTAAGTAAATAGAATGAATCCTCACTTGTACAATTTGATAGATAAAAAGTACGAACTAACGAACACAATTGTATTAAAAGGACAAAAATATAATTGCCTCAATAATAATAATAATAAAATAAAGGTAAAAAAATTAATAATAAAATGTTGATATATATTAACATTAGTATTAATATAATAATAATAATAATAATAATAATAATAATAATATGTTTCTTTCCATTACTTGAAAGAAAGGAAAAAAACCCTTACCAAGGAATGAAAATTGTTATATTTAGAATGAGTTACATTCCTTTGGAATGCTCTATTCCATTATCACATGATAACCAAACATATTTATTTTCATTACATTAAAATGATCCATTCCATTTCATCTTCTATTCCTTCGTACCAAATGCTAGGTTATTAATATTAGATTTAGATTTTGTGGCGTGGGTCATTTTTGTTCAAACATATGATAGCTATACCTTATTGATATTATGCACGTGCATCTTTGACTTCCTTCCTAGACATGAGTCCCGTTGAATTTGTGAGTTTAGCTATGTTTATCCATGAATCACATAGTGAATCGAATTGGGGGATGCGGCAATGATTTTAATTACTTTAGATAAAGTACTTATGTTGAGTAGGTCTATGGTAACTACATGTACCTTTCTATGTATCAAGAGACCACTCCTTGTATAACTAAAATAAATCAGCGTAATCTCTTTTAAGCCTTTCAGAGGACATGTTTAAAAAATCTAAAAAACTTGGACCATTGTGTGAATATAATATTATATGTTGGAAAATATTCTAGGAAATAGCTTATAATAATCATGAATATCGTGTGATTCGACATAAGTTAAATGTAACACCCCAAATTTGTAGTGTATTGTTGGGAATATATGTTTACTAATAAAGATAAGGAATTTCCACTTATTTTTGGGTGTTCGGGTGAATCAATTTAAAATGCTGTGATATGTATGACTTGAAATCACACTACAATATTGCAAATGTTCTGGGTGTAAATCCTAGTTTAAATTATAGAGTTTTTCTTTCAAACCAGTGTCGGTAAGAAAAATATTTACCATTTTAGCATTCCTTAAGAACTATTTACCAAAATAGTGTTCATTTATTTTTTATTTTAAGTTAATTCATTGCTATTTTTATACGTTTTTATCCAATCAATCCAACATCTAATTCTATTATTTTCTATTTAGTTCTACCCTGTGTTAGATGTAATATGCCAGAGCTGCAAGTATGTTAGCCATGAGAACTCGATTCTCACTAAAGGCGTATATCGTAGCCATACCGGTATTATGCCAAGTTTTTACGTGTTCAACACCACCTTTAATGTGCTTTTGTTGTTTTCGGGTCCTATAGCCTTACACTGCTATGACCGTAGGTCTATGCTAGCCCATAAACCATTTTTTTCTACAGCATTTTTAAATACTTTGTGAATATGTTTCGGGTTGTTATAGATGTAAAACATCGGCATATTCACTTTGATCACACAATACATCCAAGGAAGCTAATTGCGATAGATCGGATCTTTTTGTTTCATCTTCCAAACTTTTTCTGGAAATTGTGTTTAACTAGTGACATAAAATCCTTAACTACAAACAGTATTCTTGTAATCATAGAAGTTTTTGAAACTGTTGACAGAATGATCAGATAGCATCCAAGATTCATTCTTGTAATCATAGAAGTTTTTGAAACTACTGACAGAATGATCAGATAGCATCCAAGATTCAATCTGCAGCCGCATCTTGGCAAGCCAACAAGACATATTGGTCAAGGTAGTCTTTGACCTTTTTTTCCATTGCTACATGAACACTTCTTTTCTATAAATTTTGGATAATTTGTACAATTTTGTGAATTTGTAAAAAAATTAGATTTGGTTTGTTTTTGTATATATTTATCGATGTTTGATATATAGTAAATAAAAAATAAAAATAAAAAACTGGAAAACAACTCTACAGCCAAAATCGACTTCAAATCCCCCGCTAAAGTCTGTTTTGTGTAGTGCTTGTTATATTTATTAAAATCAAAATGCAAGTCTAGGATATCAATGTTTAGTGAAATGTATGCATAACATGCCACATCAAAGAAGATAAACTGCGGTGTGGTGCTAGTTTGAAGCAACCACATGCTTATTCTCGTGTGTAGTTGTTGAAGTTAGGTTTGAAACTTACACAATAAAGCCAAATACTGACAACCACAATGCGCTTGAAATGTGTTTCAACTTTCAACTCTGGGCTTCTATAACGACTTTTGACGTCTTCCTACATCGAAGTGCATATCCAAGAGGCCTGTTATGCCAGCTTCAATCTTTTGACCAACTTTGACTGGCCCAACACCTTTTGGGGTTCCTGCTCATCAGACCACATTAGAATAGAAAATGCTAAAATAGAGAAAGAAAAAAATAGTAAATATTTTAATCTCATTTGTATCTTTGGCAAACGACATTTTCCAATTAGAGAAAGAAGTGCTTTAACGGTATAAATGTTAGCTTTGAGGATAATACGACGACACCTGTTAATATGACATCGCCTTCTAGAAGTGTCATAATACTACTAATATGACTGATTAAATATGGTATCTTGAAAATCATATCCTCTGTTGATCCTTTTTGCCGTATTTCTCCATCTACCTGAGGAGTAAACCATGAATGTGGATAACAGTAAAGCATGTTATTGCAAAATTTATATGCATCGTGTATGTATGTACCTTTAACCACAATTCCAAGCTATGAGGATCCGGCACCCTTGATAAGGACAGCTGCAACAGATTAATTTTTTAAATCAAATGAGCAACAAAATTTATGAGAAGTTTTAAATTCTTACGATGGAGCTGATTGGTGTGAAAGTGTCCTGTCCTTTAGCAACAGTCCATGGGAGACCTGCAGACTGGCATGTAAAATATGGCAAAGAAAACATCAGTATGATACTATATGCCTATAATAGCGTTGTACCTTCATCCCTAAACACCATCCCAGCTTGCACTTTTATTCACTATAACGCACGATTGCTTCCTCTTCTTCATCATTGCTTCAAGTTTACTTTGTTTTCTAGGTTAACTTTGATGTTATTGCTTCTGTTTTGTACGCATCATGCTATTTTTCATCTTTCAGGCTAGATTTTTTTTAAACAGGCTAGTCTGAAGCCTTTGGAATACATGAAAACATGACTTTTGGGTCACTTTGGCATGATGATTTAGTCATTTTCATACATTTTTTTTCTAAATCGACCCGTTTGGACCATGCTCATTTCAGTCAGAATCCGTTTTGACCCAAACCAAAATGATCATTTTCTAAAACGACCCGTTCTGACATGTTACCCCATCCGATCCGACCCACCCAACCCACACATTTTGCCAGCACTTGGTGCTATACTAAGTTTCCAGAATATTCATTAACAAGTAAATTATGTAACATGAACAATGTCTTTGCCAACTAAAGTCCTAGAATGAGTGAAAAAGACGTTTTCACATAAATAAATCATGTTCAACATGACATCAACCGAGATCAAATGAAACTTGCAACCACACAACCCTACATAATTAATATATGAATCAAATTGTTTTGTAACTATTCACCAAATAGTGAGAGTTTCAAAGCCATTGCCTTTAGCCCTCTAGAATGACAAATTTTCTTAAGTGTCACATGGAATAATACTTTCACCATTCATATTTAACATATACCTTTCCTACATCTAGACTAAATCTTCCAATGTTATTTGTCATGTTTATGACTATATTCAAAACATAACAAGGCATGGTCTTACCTTTGCAGAAGCCTGGATTTCCCGTGCAGTCATATCCAGTGCAAGTGCATAACCTGAAACGAAACAAACATACATCTTTCAGATCATTACTATGTTCTATCATTCTATGAAGAATCCTCTTTTCCTTCCTTCTTATTTCTTTTTCTTTTTTTGTGACAGTCATAATTTGTGTATCGATTTCTGCTACAGTGATACTTAACATGTTTAAGTGAACCCTCAACAATCAATGTCAAGCAATTTATAAAACCGCACGGTCAATACAAGCATCAATAACGCATTATCCACTAAAACTTAAACTTACTCTCCTATGTCTAGCATGTAACAACCAGTTTATAACCCTACTAAGTCAACTTTCAGAAATCTTAAGTACTACTTAATTAATAAATCCACTGAACTTCCATAAGTAATTCATGAGTTCAATTAAACAAAGAAATGGACTAATTAAATGATCTGAAAACCTAAAATCCAAATCTCAAATTCTACAAAACTGAAACGAGAAATCAATCAATTATTGCAACTTATGATGCCATATCAACATCAATTACCTCCGATGTAATCCATAGCAGTCGCTTCAGCAACATCACGAGCCTTTTTACCAATAACTACCGCCAATTCAACCTCATGATCGAGCGATTCCAACGGATGCGGCACCTCAATCGTTCCGCCATTCGGTAAGTAAGACGACGTTGGCTTCATAAACAGAACCGGCTCCTAAATTTATCAGCATCGCACGTAAAGTTATAATACACACAATCAACAGAATCGATCAGATTGTAAGATGAAATTGAGCGAACCTTGGGAACGGCGTTACCGAGTTCTTTAGCGTGAGCGGCGTAGTTACGGCCGACGGCGACGATCTTAGTTCCGACGGTCAGTAATTTGTCCATAGTTTGTTACGATTCCGGTGACGGTGATGGTGAATGGATGCACGATGTCTTGTCGTTGTTCGACTGTTGGAGAAAATAGTCAAACTTCAGTTGTAGTTGGGCTGGCCCATGTTTGGTTATAAACTTTGTGGGCTGAACTGAAATTATGGGCCAACGCTTGCTTTTTATAGTATCCAACACTAGAGATGTAGGAAAACCGGTTTGGGCCCCGTGACCCAAAAACAGCCCGGAACTGACCAGGTAAACAAATTGGTTGGGCCTGAACCAGCCCGCTGCTCTTGGATCCATTTTTTTTTTTTTTGAAATTTCCGGTTTGGTGCACATAAAATACAAAATCCGATTTTCTGGTTTATATCGTTAAAATATGTTTATAAAACCTATATAGCCGTTTTTTTTACCGTTGGGGGTCGAATTTGACCTTTTATTTTTTGTATTTTTTTTCAACCTTAAGGCTCCCCTAAACTAGTATAAATATGTTGAGTCAATGGTTGGAAGTGATCGGTTGGGTTTGGGATCCAGGTGTTTTTCGAATTTTGACGGGTTTGGGTAGGTATAAGCAAGTTGGAACCGGTTTCTAATCAATAGAAATGGAATGGATGAATAACAACGGGTAGGATCAGGTATGAAGATTAGTTCCTTCATAACCGGTTCTTAGCAATAATTAGCTCCTGATTTTTTTTACATAAACAATTTTTTTGTGCCTCTAGTATTCAACACGTTTAATATTAAGTTGCATACGGTTTATTGATTTAGGGTGTTTCATTCATGATGGATGAGTAAACTTTAGGTTCTTTATCCAAATAGGGAAACTATAAGAAGTTGATAACACGTAGAATTTGATAAATTAATCAAGTGCTTATCAATTAGGTTGTTAATGTTACGTATAAAATCAAAACTTATAGCGAAAATGGAAGACGGGTCAACCTAATATAAAATCTCCCCAACTAAAACTTTTAATATGAAAAACTTTCTAAATCATTTTAATAATAATAATAATAATAATAATAATAATAATAATAATAATAATAATAATAATACATTACCCTAACTCTTTCATGATTTTACTCAGAAGAGCCCGTAGTGTCTTAATAGCATTATTTTAAAATTTATCAAAATAATATTTAATAAGATCATTAACCATTCATAGTAACTAATTTAAACAATACGAATGACATTTGTCAAAGACAAAAAAAATAGGCAAAGTTAAAGTAAATATAATAATAATCTATTGTAATATTAAAAATGCATTACATAAATAGACATCTATAAAATCAAAATATTTATAAGGTTAAAAAGCCCAACATAATTATTATAAAATTAATTAAATAAATTATTACAACCAAGCTCAACATATTATTAGGATAAGTGGACACCAAAAAACCTGAAAAAATGTAAAAAAAAAAAAAAAGTCACGCAAAATCCACCCCGGAGTCTCGAAGTTGTGTTGTGCATCTGACCACTCCACCTATAGTGATTTTATGTTTAATTCTGCATGAAATTGTATATGTTCTAACAAACAGTTCAAAAAAAAAAAAAAAGTCACGATCCCTAAACCAATCAGAGGAGTATCAGAGTTGTAATAGACATATACAACAATAAAATATTGAACCATATGTAATTGAATAATGAAGAATATGTATTTTTGAATCATGGTGGCTCTTTTGAATCAAATTCATAATTCTACCAACACAACATTACTACTTACCATAGTTATATACATATATATTTTTTCAGTCTAGTATAAACACTAAATAAATGATCTTTGTATCGTATTTTGTAGCTTCGAGTATGGATTCACAGGACCAAGGTATGTACTACACAAATCTTCTTCATGGAAACTCTATTGTAAGCCTTGAAGACTCTCCACCCTTACCCACTAATCCAATCACTGTTAAGAAATCAACAAGGGGTGTGAATTTCAACCCTGAAGAAGACAAATTACTTGTCTCCGCATGGCTTAATCATAGCCTTGATGCCATTCAAGGAACAGATCAGAAATACTCTCAATTCTGGGAAAAAAAATCTTTTGAGTACTTTCAGCAATATAAAGAAACCACAACCAAGCGAACGATCAAGTCCTTATCAAATCAATGGTCTTGTATTCAAAAGGCCACAAATAGCTTTTGTTCGTGCCTAACTCAAGTTGAACAATTAAATCAAAACGGCATGACTGAGCAGGATAGGGTAAAATAATCCACACTCAACTTGTTTTAATAGTATTTTATAATACTTTATTTTGTTGTTCTAACATGTATTTTATTTTTTTTAAATGCAAGTTTGATAAAGCGAAGATTATGTACCAATCAGAAGAAAAGTGCAACTTCCTATTCGAGCATTGTTGGAACCTATTAAAGGACCAACCTAAGTGGATTGTACGGGATGCCTCAAAGCAAAGGAAGACGATGGTCACACCCCCGACCCCATCCCCAACGCGAAATGCGATTGAAGATGAAGTTGTTGAATTGGATCGACCAATGGGTAGGAAAGCTGCTGTATAAAAACGAAAGGTTGAAGGTAAGCAAACTGAGGAAATTATCCAACTCAGAAAGACGAAGTTTACACTTTTAGAGGAGGCGCAGGCTCAAGAGAAAGAGTAGTTTCGCCATAAGACTGAGAAGATGGAGTATGACAAGTAAGCTGAAGATGAAAGGTTGAGGTTATTGTCAGAAAAGTTAAGGATTGAAGCTGAGAAAACAAAGCTTGCAAAGAAGGAATCGGACCAGCGGATTATGATGATGGATGTGAGTGGTATGACAGAAATCCAACGACTATATTTTCAAGAACTTCAAAGGGAAATTGTAATGAGACGCGACCATGCTTGAGATAATCAGCTTTGAACCGAACACTAGTGCATTTTTTTGGGTGCTACATGGAAATATTACTGTCTATATTTTGGTGGTACAAGGAAGTAATTACTACACATATTTTGTAGCTTTGTCTAACCTCAATACTTATTTGTTTTTGGTGTTACATGTAAATCCATTATGTAGCCTGTTAAATAGGTGAAACTCGGCATAATTTGGATATTGATATGTTGTTTGTAGTCTGATGGTAGTGAAAATGGATGGTATAATATTTGATTTGATCATTACTATTTTCCTCATGTATATTATAACGTGCAGCAAGTGGTTTGTCTTTTCACTTGACCCGTTTGGATTCATGTATATTATAATGTGTCAGTAGCTCAGAGTCTTTGTTAATTTGATGTTTTAACATGGGTTACAGCAAAAGCCTTCATGCTGTCGAGGTGGCGGTGGAAAAGGGCTGTGCAAGCGGGTGTTGAGCAAGCAGAGTTAGGGCAGTTGAACTCGTTGTTACAGTAAGCGATTTTTGGGTTAGTTTCAGATGGTTGGATGTGGGAGTTGGATGAAGCGGATTCGTTCTCTGTTGGTAGTGTTAAAAATGTTGGAATAAAGTCATACATTCTGTTCCAGACTATGTTTTTTTGCTGAAATGTTGTCGTAAACACACCAAACTAATTAAACGAAGTGTTTGATGGCAATCAGGTGCATAAATTGAACTCATTGTGTGGCTGCATTAACTTGAACGCAACAGCCAAAACAATGAGCATACGAAATTGGGTGAATACAGTCCGTGGCGAATGAGGAATAACACGGTTTTTAATCATGTGCCAGTGTCTTTCCCTAAAGCAGTGGAACAGTTGAAGGCTATGAGCTTTTTATGGGTGTGAAACAGGTCTAAGGATCAATCGCTTACGTGGTCGAGGTGGAGATCTATTAATGTTTTTGATCCTGGCTAAGCTGGTGGTTTTTTGTTTCTGTTTGGGGTGGTTTTTTTCTTTATTTGTTTGTACAGAATCCTAGTATTTTTTAACAGTTAATGCTCATAGATTTAAGATCATATTTTTAATGGTAGGCGTGACATTGTTGTTCACGGAGCCACCAGATGCAAGATTTCAGTTTGCTTTTTCCATATGGATTCAGTTTTATGTTTTCAACTTTTAACCATAGCTCCTTGATTTTTAATTGAGCTTAATCCGTTTGACCCATTATAAATTAAATATAACTAATTAGTAGATTTTCTTGTGCCTTAAAACTGAATGGTTTTTTTTTTTTGTTCTTTTTTATTCCCATCTTTAACATAGCCCTTGTATATACATCGGAAAACATGGTGTCTATGTGTCAGCAATTTTTTCTTCTTGTTGGTTTATGATGATATAATTAGGATTTAAAGTAACCCGACCCGAAAAACCCAAAAATAATAATTAGTAGTATAATTTCTATAAACCAAGTTATTAGAATCAAGTTAATTAGAAGAAAAAGTTATAATAAGACATAATAGATAGTAGTTAAAATTGTAATGGAAGAAAGAGAAAAAATAATGATAAAAAAAGAATCTAGTGATAGGTATGAGGAGTTGGATTTAGTAGGTTTTTTTTTTTTAAATGTGACATAAATTGTGATTTTTAGTTAAATTATGGGGTTAAAGATAATGAATAGAATGTAAATGCTCTAATAAAGAAATATGTGGTGATGTAGGGCACGTGTACCATATTTAAAGGCCATTTTGTCATATGCCACTCCCAAACAACTCTTTCACCAAACTTAAACATATAATTTTCTTTTAAAGATTTAAATTTATAAAATAAAGATTTAAGATGTTCGATTTATGAAATCAATCATCTCTCGTAAACACGTTACCCTTTTTCATTCTACTTTTTGTTCACACTTGTTAAAAGCTTCTTTTACTCTTTTTATTTTTCTAAAGAGTAAAATACAATTTCAGCCTCTTTGGTTACTATCAGATGGTACTATAATTCTCTATTTTTCTAATTTGAACAATTAAGTCCCTATGGTTGTTCAATTTAATCAACTGAGTCACTCATCGTAACGTAATGGTGGTTAGTCTACCGTTTAAATTGATAACGGTGTGAAGGCTATAACACACCATTCTAACCCCCAATCTTCACAACTAAGCATCATGATCATCCCTCCTTCACCAAAACCGACCGTCGGCGTTCTTCGTGCCAACACTGATCACCGGCGATCAACCAAGATGTTGCAAGTAGAAGTTGTCGTTGACAACGACCATGTAAAACATTAGTTCAACTTTGCTTAAATACCATGAAATTTTGGTACGAATTAAGGCTTTGATAACAGATAATTTTGAAATGTGGTTAATTTTGGTTAGTTTAATGTGAAATTGTAGTCGGATTCAGGCTTCAAGTAACCACCCGCCATCTCTAGATCCACATTAGGATCGTGTTAACACTCCCGGGCAATGCTAATGTGGAGCTCAGGTTCGATAAGGTCGGGATGGTGATGGTATAGATTAGGTTGAACGGGGTTTTTGTATATATTATTGATACCTAAGTATAATCTAACTCGAACGGTGTAATGGGTTTTTTTAATTGATCGTGTTTTGGGAGTAGTTGTAATGATCATGTGTACCCATTTATTTATTATTGAAATGAGTGCAAATGGACGAGCAAAACCGAAGATCATTGTTTGTTGTAACCAGCTATGCTTTTTTTTTTCAGAACACATGTGTTAAATGGAGTTAATCCCGTTTTTTATACAATACCGTAAGATCGAGAATAAATTATCTTTGAATGGAATATAGAATTGTTTTATTTAAAATGGTGTTCTTTCTAAATGTTAATGTAATGTGCGATAAATGATGAGTTAAAACAATCATGTCCAGATTTGACATTTGAAGAATTGTGAGACTATCATAGTGAGTCCAAACCATTATAGCGATGCGTTTATAAAGACTTCATGTTTACTTCCATTGTAGGTAATGTATTTGGGTTCAAAACCTTGCGTGCTCTACGTCTCTTATAACTTAATGGAAGCACATGCCTTGAATCTAAAGTAATTATTTATATCTAGTAAAAAAATAAAAACAGCATTACAATTATTAAGTATATACCACATAGGAACCTTTGATTCCTATATTTCAATCACCGAACTCTAAAGTATATATATCTACTCATGATATTCGAGATACAATTTTATGATTATATATAAAAACAAACAGTTTTTTCTTATCCAAATTTTATTTAAAATTATTTATTGAAAACAAATATTTATTCTTATCTAATTTTCTATTTAAAATTATTATTTATTCTTATTTGATTTTATGTTTAAAATTATTATTATTATTAGTAGTAGTAGTAATAGTATTTAAAATAAAAGATAAATAGGAAAATAAGATGAAAAACACCAGAAAGTGACACGTGTCTATAAAAGATTTTCATTTTAGTATAAAAAATAGGAAGATAATAATAATAATAATAATAATAATAATAATAATAATAATAATAATAATAGTAATAATAATAATAATAATAATAATAATAATAATTGATTGCATTAATAATATCAACATAAATTATGGTTATAAGCTAGTTCGTAAAATACCTCATATAAAAAACTATTTATTATTTATATATCACCTGATCATTTGTAGTCATCATTCATAAAAAAAGGATTCATACTCATAGCATCCATGTTGCTTATGTTGTCCTTTTGTCTAATAAAGTTAACTAGAAAACTTTCCACTCGACTAGTGACAAGTGTTTCTTCTTTTAAGGCCCCATCCAAAAGTCTTGTTCACTAGATACCATGAGAAGCATGCATTCAATTCTTGGTGCTCAGGCCATACTCACTAAATGTCTTAAGAGTTTGTACCTCATCCTTACAAAGATTCATTTGTCTATTTTAGATACACCACAATAAACCAGGCGTCTCAAACATTTTAGGGAGCCGCTTGGCGTTCGCTGCATGTTGTTACAATATTTAGATCTAGAACTAATGGTCTTAACTAATTAAGTTGTTTTTTGCGTTTTGGAAGCGTCGAATGCATCTATGTCTCTTGTACAACTAGGTGAATCTTACTATCAGACGATAAAATGATCGTTTACTTATTCAAACATGGTCAAACCACTAAAAGTCTTCATCACATATATGGCTGCTTTGATGCGCTATGCAAGTAATATGATAGTTCAAACTACTGTATATGATGTTTAGTATCTAAGAATGACAATGTATTCGTATATAAAGATTCAAAAAATAGAAAACGATGTAAATATCATTGCATGATTATCAGCTACGAGAAAAGATTTAAAAAGATAAAGTTCAAAAGCAAAACGAATAAGTTGTAGTCAAAATTCGTCGATAGTCCCAACTGAATCCTTTATTTTCCATGAACGTCTTCATCCAACTTCCTCATACGTGCCAATGTTTTGTTGAAGATGCTACACTCACCATCAATATCATGTAGAGGATTTTGTTAGTTCCTTTTCATACACTATATCATGATGTAGTTTTTAGATAATTTTGTATTCCTAGAATCTCATAGTTTTTTAGAGGATTTTGTTAGTTCCTTTTCGTACACTATATCATGATGTAGTTTTTTAGATGATTTTGTATTCCTAGAATCTCATAGTGAAAATTCTTGTAGTTATTAACATGTCATCATGATGGTCCTTCTCATGATCAAACATACATTAATCAGTATGGTAAATTTTCAGAAAGCACATTCTTTGTTGATTTTAAAACAAAGTCAATATTTATTAACAAGAAATTTGAAGGGGTGCTTAAAAGTGAACAAATGTATAAGGAGTATAATGCATGTTGCTTAGGGTGTGTAATGAACAAGTCTTTGGGCTAAGCCGGTGTTATTATAACACTTAATATACTCCTTCATATGTATTTATAATACATGTTGTGCACATTTTATGTTTTATTCTTCAAGTGTGCAAGTCTTATTAGTCGAGGGGCTTTTATGCAAATGCAAAGTGTCTGGAGGTTCAGATGGAAGATTCCTAATACTTGAGGGTCGTTATTGAAAGATTGATGGCAGTTGGTATATAAACCATGTTAGGGTTTCGAGACCACTTTATCTCCCCACCATGTTAGGGTCTCGTCGTCTCGAATAGCTCACGATCTTCTTCGGATAGATGGTCGATTTTCATGGCCACCAATTTCAAATCAAAATTTATTTGTCTCTGCTTTTCAAATCGACGAGGTTGATCATACTTGACGCTATTGTTTCCAAGCCTTCCTTGAATGTGGTTGTCGTCGCTTTGATTGTAATTTTCCACTTGATTTTCCCTTTTATTGTTCCTTCTGGGCATGTTGTTGAGATCGAAGCTTGTACGAACGTCGTAGCTACCTTTGGAGCCATTCTCATTGTACAAAGATATTCTAATTTGTTTTGATGATGGTCCAACACCCATCATCGATACCAAGTGTCACCTGGTTGACTTTCTCAAAATCTCACAAACTGCCCTTTAAGAAAAATAAGACGCCCATGTCTTTATGATACTTATTACAAGACATGTTGTAAACCCAATTGTCATTTTCCCTACTCGACCAATTGCTTCATTTTTGTTGTATTGATTTCCAAAAAGTTTAACCTTTCAACGGATCTTCGACCAAAGACCAAATATTATGTCGATGGTATGACATTCACTCCCCATGGTATCATAGTTTTTTTCGATTCGGTATCCAAAATTCAATTTTATTTTGGTTATTTGCTACAACACAATAAAAAGAAAAGATTAGTGTAAACAAATAAAAAAGGTTAATATTACTTATAATTTATTAAAAAAGTAATTATTATCTTTATATAATTAAGGTAAATGTTGTCGATCTTTCTATCTCTGAGACATTAACCCATGTTCGAGCTAACATGCACTCTTCCTCGAACATCCAACATATCCCTTTACGTTGCACCAAAAAATGACGAATTGGTTTGTTTTTTTTCTTGTGGGATCTTTTTTAGGCATCGATTGTGGTTGTATATTTTAGGTATGAAGTTGAGTAGACGTTGTGTTTTGGGCACTTATTATGATTGAGTGGGCATTTCCTACCCGTACAAAACCAAATTGTTTGTATGGGTCAAACTTCATAATGGGTCCATAATCGTATCCTTGGTACATAATGCCTTACAAATAAAATAAAAATTACTGCAAGATATTAAAGATTAATAAAAATATAAAGAAAGAGATATAGGGTCTGTATTTTACATTGTTGTTGTTCAAATAGGTTTCTAAATTGATTTGCTTTTAAGTGTTAACGATCAAGTCATACGGGAGGGGGAAATCCCCATACACCCACAACGTCTTTTTTCAATCGGCGGTTCCGGATAAATTTTGATCAAACCTTGTAAATTTTGATGATTAATCTTGTCTACTTAAAAAAGTAATCTAAAGAGGGGTTAAAACTGGTATTGCAAAAAAATTACACATAAAATGTGTTCGTATATATATATGTTTAAAAAATTCCATTAACCTTGATTTATTGCTAGTCTATATCTTCACCGGCCGACTGGCACCTAGTGATTTTTTACATCGCTAACCTTAACACATAATCTAAAGTTTGAAAAAGTACATTGTTAAACAGCTTAAAAAACAAATAAATAAGTTATTTAAATATTCAAAAATTAATATTTTTAAAATTTGATTGGAGTATGTATTACAAAGGTTTAAAAGGATACCCTTTATATAAATCATGGAATACCAAATCTACCATTATGAACATATTTTGGGCCAGTTATGAATCTCAAACCCAAATAATTCTTTTAAGGAGAGTTCTCTGCTTCAAGTATACGAGATCATATTTAAAAAAAATAAGTTCAGATGGGGTTGTGTCAGTGTCTTGGAATTTTTGGAACAAATGAGTACCGGGGAAAAGTAGACTACTTCGAGTTGAGGCCTGTTTGGGAAGAAGTGCATATACCTGGTGAGTTTATAAGGGGTCAAGATAATGTGTTCGAGATGTGACATTGCACAAAAAACAATAGAGCACTTGCTACTTGAATGTTTATGGGCTCGTCAATCCGGTGGCACGATGAAGGATATCATAGTGTTCACATATGTATCTTTTAAACATCGCTCGGAATCTAAGAATCTAGATTGGAAGAGATGGAGAGATTTCAATGTAAAAGATATAATCATGTAAGTCTTTATTGCAGGTTTTATAGCTCCATAATAGCCTGCGTTAATAAAATCCTTAGCAGTTCAAGCAAAAAAAAATACCACTTTTTATAAAATGTAAGTAACCCTTTTATCTATTTTCTAACACAATTATATAAAATGTAAGGAGTAACCCTTTTATCTATTTTCTAACACACAATTATATTATGATATTGAATGACTTGAAAAGTCAAATTCCCCTTTTTATCAACTTAACCTTTTATCACAAATAAACAATCCAAAACACCCCAACACTTTCAATTTCAACATCCAAGAAAGAGAAACCTAGAGAGAGAAACCCCAGCAACAACCCTCTCTCTCTCTCTTGTACCATATGGCGCGTTGGTAAACTGACAGTCATCAAAGAGAGATTGCAAACCCATAAAGATCAACAAACAAAAAGAGTCAGGATCAAGAGAGAGAAAACACCCACCCATACACACTCCTCTTCTCATCAAAGATACATACACACACTATACCCATACATCTAGAGAGAGAAAGATTGTGTGAGAAACACACCCAGAAACCCAAACCTGAAACCCTCTTCTTTCTCTCTCTAAAAATCCGATCTTGAAAATACCCAATTTTTCTTTATGGGGTTTCATTGTATAGTGTTGATAGATTAGATAGATAGTAGATACACAATCGTATAACTGTATAGCTATAGTTATATATATATATATATATATATATATATATATAATAATAAAAATCATATCTTTATTTATAATCTTGTATAATGGAGATGTCGCAGTCCGATCCGGTGACTGAACAAACAGGGCTCGAAGGTCAGTACACTTTGCATTTTCACATTTCAGTTTCAGTTTCAATTTGATCATTTCAATTGTCAATTTGGGGTTTTTGTTTCTTGATTGGTGAATGCAGAGCCTGTGTGGCAGGTAGGGTTGGGGGGTGGTTGGAATCATACCCTGAAAGACCTGATGCAGCTGATTGTATCTATTATTTGAGAACAGGGTTTTGTGGCTACGGTTCGCGGTGTCGGTTTAACCATCCTCGTGATCGCGGTTCGGTAAATGTTCTGTTTTTCGGAATCCGTATTGGTTGGAATGGGTTTTTGTTGTTGTGGGTTTGTGGATCTGTGTGGGAATTGGGTTATTTGGGTTGATTTAACATTCATTTAGGTGAATTTGTTGTTGGTTTTGTTGAATTGGGTTGTTGGAATTAAGGGTGTTTTGTGAGTTTTGTTAGGGTTATGGAGCTGTGAGGTCGAGTGGCGGTGAGGAGTACCCTGATCGTCCCGGTGAACCCGTTTGTCAGGTACTAGTAGTGTTGTATGTTGGGGATTTTGCTATTTAAGGATGTTTTGTTATAGATTGTTGATGTAACATGATCCAATGTTGTTGGTTGTCTGTTTGGTTTGTGAAACGTAGATTCTAGTTACATTTCAAGCTTTGGTTATAAATAGATTTATAACTAACTTCGTCTTCTACACTACTTCCAAAACCGGAATTTCACTTGTCATTCGTTTGTTTCTGTAGTGGAATCATCTATATGCATTATAGATCATCTCTGAATCTTGTGAGACATGAATGTTAATATGTTGGGCCGTTCTTAGTGCTTAATTAGAAGGTGTATTTGTGCATCGTTGATCATTCATTGCAGGAGATCCAAGGCACATGTCATTTTCTTGTTCTGCAAAGATTAAGACCCAAATTTAATGCTCAAAAGTTTCGTCTTTTTGTTACATTCAATTTTGCATATCCTTTTAGTTAAGTGGAAGTATGGATTATGTTTTTTAATGTGATGTTTGATGTTTAAAAGACTAATAGATTTGGTATTCATCATCATACTTCCGTTTTTATGTTAGTTATACAAAATTGACATAGCTTTTTCTGTTCATGGATTCGTCTTTTGCTGATCAATTCGTACTTCTGTATTAGTTTACATGTCTCTGTTTTGTTGTTAGTACTACATGCGAACAGGAATGTGCAAGTTTGGTGCTTCCTGTAAGTATCATCATCCGAGACATGGAGTTGGATCATCAAGTACAGTGCCGTTAAATATGTCTGGATACCCTCTTCGTCCTGTGAGTTCCTTTTTTCTTTTTCTTTTTCTTGGAGGTGGCAAAATGGGCGGGCTGTGTAACGGGTCAAAACGTGTGGGGCTAATATATTTTAAAAAGAATCTAACTTTTAATCTGTTTGACCCATGAGACCTAAAGGGGCGCAATCGCCTCTCTGATTATATCTATTTGATTCGTTTGAATTTCACATTACAACTTACCATCCCGACATCCATTTTCAGGGTGAGAAAGAGTGTTCATACTATGTCAAAACAGGGCAATGTAAGTTTGGGGTCACCTGTAAATTCCATCATCCCCAGCCTACCGCCGTCTTTCTGCCACCACCACAGGGACCACCACCTGAATCTACGCCTTCCGCTATATACCCATCTCAGGTTGCCGCTTCCCAGCCATACGGGGTATTTGCAAGACCATCTCTTCTTCCAGGCTCATATATGCCCACACCTTACAGCCCGGTGCTACTTCCACCAGGAATGGTCCCGTTTCCCGGATGGAATCTTTATCAGGTATTTATAAAAAAAAAATAAGTAACTTTTTTTATGATAACTAAAAGATACAGGCATTTGTGGGTTCAATGCATTTAAAATGTCATTTTCGTTCCTGAGGTTTGGCCAGTTTTGCGACTTTCGTCCAAAGGTTTGTTTTTTTGCATCTGGATCCAAAAGGTTTGAAAACTTAGCATTTTCATCCGGCTCCCGGCTCGTTAACTCCATTCAATTTTCTCTGTTAAGTCAGGGGTAATCCCGTCTTTTTTTGTTAACTTAAAGGGCAATTCGGTCTTTTTCACTTTAGGTACAAGCATTTAGCACAACAAGTATTCAAAATACCGAATTGCCCTTTAAGTTAACAAAAAAAAATGAAAATACCCATGACTTAATGGAGAAAATTGGATGAAGTTAACGAGCTGAATGAAAATGGCAAGATTTTAAACCTTTTGGATCTAGATGCGAAAAAACAATCCTTTGGACGAAAGTCGCAAAACTGGCCAAACCTCATGGACAAAAATGATATTTTACCCTTTATGGTATTTGAAGTTGACTTTTTTTTTTGTAAAAGAAATTGATTGTGTATTTGTGTTGATTTCAGGCGCCTGTAAGTCCAGCGGCCTCTCCAAATACGGTTGGAGCGGCCCAGTTTTATGCAGTAACTCCCCAATTATCTCCTGCTCCTTCGTACACCGGATCTTACCTTTCTTTACCGTCTTCTTCTAGTAAAAAAGAACATTCCTTTCCGGAAAGACCCGGTGAACCTGAATGTCAGTATTACTTGAAAACAGGGGATTGTAAATTTGGTTCTTCGTGTAGATACCATCATCCACCAGAATGGACTGTACCAAAGTCAAACTTTGTTCTTAGCCCAATGGGCCTCCCCCTCCGTCCAGTAAGCATCTCTATACAGCTATATGTCCCTATGTTAATATTTCTTAATGCTATGGTTTAAGTTTATTTTTTGTACATTTCAGGGCGCACCTCTTTGTACACATTACAGTCAAAAGGGGGTGTGTAAGTTCGGGCCATCATGCAAATTTGATCACCCGATGGGGACATTAAGCTACAGCCCGTCTGCATCTTCACTAGCTGACATGCCGGTTGCACCCTATCCGGTCGGCTCGTCTATTGTCACCCTGGCACCATCATCATCTTCATCTGAATTGAGGCCGGACCTCGTTTCGTCATCCAATGAAGACGGTCTCTCCACCAGCATGCCTAGTGGTTCAGCCTGTTCAAGTTTGTCCCAAAGCATGCCGGTTTCTGATTCGACTGGCGGCACCATCACCCGTCACCATTCCACATAAAGTTCTCATCACATTATATGAACCAAACCGAACCGAAACGAACCTAACATGCCATCTTATTTTTTTTATTTTATTTTATTTGGATTTTTGTGGTGAGTCCTGTTATGAGGACTCTGTTCACATATTTACATGGCCGCCATTTTAATAAGCCAAAAAACACGCGCAGGAAACCCCACATACAGTTCCCCGCCTGCCCCTCTTTGCCCCCGATTTAGCGTTTGAATAACCGCAAGGAAAAATTAAGACAAGTGGATTTATGTGTATTTATGTTGTGCTTCCAAGTGTTTTTGGATTGGGGGCTGTGTAAGTGGGGAAATGGAATGGATATGGATTTAGTTTAGAGTGGTGCCTGCTGCTGCCCTACACAATAAAAGAGATGATATGATGTAAGGATTATTTGAATACTTTTGTATGGATGTTACAACCTTGGATTTTGTACATTTCCTCCTTTTATTATTTTACCCCCCCCCCCCCCCCCCCCCCCCCCCTTCTAGCTGTTGAATGAATTTATGTGCTAAATGGCTGTTTGTATTGTGAAAAGATCTTTTTTAGATGGGTTTTAAACAGCTTAAGCTAAATCATATCCGTTTGTTGAAAACAAACTTACCCATCTTTACAGGAGAGGGGTGTTAGATCTGCGTTTTCGTGGGGCAACACAAGCAGGGCTATGCGGTGCCGTGCCTGGGGTAACCCGTTGGAGATGCTCCAGGTGTTGATTGTAAAACTATTTTCGTATCCGGTTTCATATCTATTGGTACCCAATTACCCTATAAATTGGATTTCGTAGGTTTTACTGTGGGTATCAGGATCCTCATTTATAATACTGGGTGGTTAAAATTATGTGTTGATTCATTACTACATGATAAAAAAAATGAAAAATAAAAAAAGCCTGAATTGTCCTCAAAAAATTAAATATTATTAATTATTTTTTTGATGTTATATGATATATTAACATGTTCAATTTAATTAGGCTAAACGGGTTTGCTATAAGGTATCACGTAATAGCATACCCAAACCTGTAAGCAATTTAATTACTAATCACATGCCCAAATACTTGTCTCGGATATCAACCACTCAGGTTCTGGCTTCTGCCATTTAAATGAGAAAAATAACCGAGGATTCTTGTTCCCTTTCACCACCTACTTAATTCGACTTTTCTGACTCAAGAATCAGTTCTTGTTGTTCAGTATAAAGTCAAGATCACATAGAAAATTCTCCCCAAGTTAACATGGATCGATCAGATCTGCTTCAGCCTGTAAATCCCACGTGACTGGCCACTTTTTAACTTTCGAACTCATGTTTGTATGTTCCCTTTCAACGTTTTGAGTTTATTCAAGAATAATATACGCCATTTACTAAGAGCATACAAGACGACACAAAAGTTGAGTACTTTAAACTCAAACACGACTAAACAAGATCTCTCTAGTTGATGACTAAAAGATTAGCTCTGAGAACTCAAATCATTATTATGTAGAATAGTAGTTATACCCAACATGACATAAAACATCATCTCCCATTTAGTTTAACTGATTCACAACACAGCTACTTCCTACCAATCCATTCATAAACCTTGGTCCCAGCTACCAATTTACCTCGGTTTTTTGGTGGTAGGAGAGCGCTTGGTTATATTCATTTAATCCAAATAATTTACAGTTACGCCACTGTCCTTCATGCATAATACATATACAAACTGTTTGAAGCAGCACACGCGATCGAGTTTTCACTTGGGTGCCATGCAAGGTGGAGCAACTTTGTTGTTAAATCAAAACTATTTCCATTTATGTCATCCGATCCTACAGATATAAAGAATTAGTGAATATATATGTTTGTGTGTCTACCAAACAAACTTTAGGTAGAGAACTGCGAGAACAATATATACACTTGTACGTAGTGCTTGTCAAATATAAATGGGGAGAAGAAGAAAGTCGGTTATGCAGTTACATAAACTCCGTACTTATATAGGTAAAACAATATGTACATGTGTTTACGAGGTTCTCGCAGTTCTCTACTTAAAGTTGATTATGTATTAAACGATCATCTATATACAATATAGATGCACAAAATGTGCTTTATATTTAGGTCTAAAATTGGAGCCAAAATATAAGAAATCAATGACATAATTATGAGTTGAAAATGGTGTGCATACCTCCAGGGGATCTTAAGAATCTTGGAGGTGTCTGGATTTGTCTCCTATTAGTTAATTACATAAGAGACATCAAATACAATAAAGTTATTGAAGTATAAATAATTAGCGGAAATAAATGGATTATCACATTTGCCAAACGGTACCTTGTGGGATTCTTAGTTGCCTCTAAAGTTGTTGCTTCTGTGCTGCCCTCAGAACAACCAAAAACACGAAACAGATGGCTGAATTATTAAAAAAACAGTTAGTACAACGTTAAATTGATCGTGATTAACTAAAAGGGATTGATCGTGAGACCTGTATGAACCAGTTGCTACCCGCTGTCCATCTCCACTGAGACAACATTCAAATTTGTCGAAGATTGCATCGTTTTCATATAAATCACACAACTGATGGAAAAACAAAGAGCGAGAGATTGATTCATAAAGTCGATCTATTTGTGCTACTTTCCATTATAAAAAAAGAAGAAAACGTGGTTAAAAAAAGGTTTACCTTGGGTCTCAAATGTTCATGCACCTGAAAAGTTGCAACTGGGCCAGAACCCATATTTATATCCCACATCTACAAAGATGTGTACGATTAAACAACTATGAGAGCTGAGATAATTAGTTAAGCCTACAAATATTTCCTTAAAGAGTAAAGAGTGAAATGCCATTTTCGTCCTTGAGGTTTGGCCAATTTTGCGATTTTTGTCCAAAGGTTTGTTTTTCCTCTGGGTCCAAAAGGTTTGAAAACTTCACATTTTCATCCGGCTCATTAACTCCATCCATTTTTCTTTGTAAAGTCAGGGGCATTTCCGTCTTTTTTGTTAACTTAAGGGGCAATTCGGTCTTTTTCACTTTATGCACAAGCATTTAGCATAATGTACAAGTATTCAAAAGACCGGATTGCTTTTAAAGTTAAAAAAGACAAAAATACCCCTGAGTTAACGGAGAAAAATGGATGGAGTTAACGAGCCGGATGAAAATGGCAAGATTTTAAACCTTTTGGACCCAGATGCGGGAAAACAAACCTTGGACAAAAATCGCAAAAATGGCCAAACCTCAGGGAAGAAAATGGCATTTTACTCAAAAGTAAAAAACGCATACCTTAAGGGTCATGTAATCACGGCTTAGTATGTACCGACCCCCCTTCGAGAATTTAATGTCAGAAATTGAAGATATAATATCCGAAAAGAAAGATTTAGAACCAGGAGCTTCATGTTCTTCAAACCTGCAACAGAAAGTTGATAACTTTAACCACAATTAAAAAAAAGTATTCTCTTTTATCCATAAGAAATAACTTTATACACTAACAATTTACTATGAGTGTCACATAAAGCTGATTGTCGCAAATCAATTAGCCTAATTGAGCCTTTTGAGCTACTATACGCCAACATATTACAGTGTGAAGGATGAAACTCTGCTGACGTTATCACCTCTGCACCAACAAATATACATAAGTATTAACGATTAAGAAACTGTGTGGATTATTGTTTAATATCAAAAGTAATTGTTATATATCAAATCCACCGGTTAAATCTTCCATGTTTGCAGGCTTCTTGTCAACGATATTGAAACTTTGTCTGCTAATTTCCAAATTCCAAAGGTTTATACGGAGATCATCGGCGGATATAAATGTTTCACAGTCACTACAGGATGAAATAGAACAGACTTACATCAGTAAATATTTAAATTAAGAAAAAAATATGTATTCCATTAAACCCTTGATTAGGGGTGTTCACTGATTTGAATAACGAATTTTCGAAACAATCGATTTTTTCGAATTTTTATTTTTATTTATCTGAATTCGTATTCGATTCGAATTTGATTAAGATTTGAATTAGTCGATTCGAATTCGAATTTTATGACCAACTCGAAATTCGAATCGAGTTCGAACAAATTTGAGTTAATTCAAATTCACCCTAAATAATAAATTATTTTACTTTTACTTTAAAACTACTACAGCAAATTATACAGACTTTTAGAGTTTGGCCCAAATTTAGAAGGTTTTCCATGTGTGTGTGTATTCATGTATATGTGTATGTATATATATATATATATAGGGTAGGGATCCTAAGAGAAGTCCATCCTATTTGAGAAACTTGAGAAGCATTCTGGACCACACATTTCTCTATGCTTTTCGTATACACATATGTATATACCCAATTTTAATCTATACATATGTGTATATTACGAAAAGTTTAGGGAAAATGTGTGGTCCAGAACGCTTCTCAAGTTTCTCAATTAGCCTAGTGCTTCTCACACAATCCTAACCCTATATATATGTAATTTAAATTTGAATTCGAATTTCAAATCTAACTGAGAATCATAGATTCGTATTCCATTCAAATTCGATTACTTGAGTCGACATCGAATCGAGCTCGAATATTTGAAAACCGAATTCGAAGCTTGATAATCGAACTCGAATCTGTCAAATTTTTCGAATCCGAATCGAATACTGAACACCCCTATCCTTGATCCATGTCTTAATGAAAAGTATTGGAGCACACCTGTTAATTGAGATAGAATTAATATGATAGTAATGGGCATGAGCGTATGTTTTACGACATCTAGCTAAAAGGCTGGTTTCATGACTGGTTACCTGAATACGACACTATGAAGTTTAGATTTAAAAAAATAAAAACTATTGAAATGATAAATAATCAAGGATCAAAATAAGTAAATAACTACCGTTGGTAAATGCAGAGATGTAATTCCACTCAACGAAAGATTGTTGCTCCTAAAACTCATGGGATTGTCGTTGCTTCCTCCATTTGTAAAACATGATTTAAATGATATAGGCGCATTTGAAGTAGTTACAAAGCCATTGATTGTCGGTTTTGGAGGGTCTAGATTAAAGTTGCATACCTTCTTGATCTTCTTTTCTTGAACCTGGTCAACATAGAAGGAAGCTAGTAGAGGTGGGCCCGCTTTGACTCGCTTATTTATAAATGTGTTGACTCAGTTATGTTTTAAAATTTTCTACCTTCCAGAACTTTACGGTTTTATCATTAGTGGATAGCAAAAACATGGCGTTGTTAGCCGTCTGACACCATCGGATCTTGTTTATTTTCTCCTCGATTTCCAAGCTCTTTAGGTAGTCAAACTGATCTCACAAGTGTCAATAGAAATATTTAAAAAAAAAACATGATCCGTGAAAAAAAAATGACACAAAATGAACAACAAAACGATAATGAAAAGGAATACACATCTTTTTAAAAAAATGGAGATCCTGCATACGGAATACCTCTGGTTCATGACTTTGAAATTCGGTTTTATAGTAAAATTCAGGGTGCTGGCTACTAGAACAATCCATTGCCTCTAAAGCTCTACGATGAAAACCGCCCTGATTTACACATGTTCAAGATATAATATGGATGTTAGTAAACCATTTAAAGATTTAAACTACAAAAAAAATCAGGAAGAATAAATGTGAAGAAATTTAAAAGAAGAATGTACATCTATTTTGTCAGTTCTTTCAAATAAAACCACACGGCCCCCACGATCTCCGGTTGCAAGATGATAGCCAGTTTTATCGAATTCTATTGCTGAAATGATATCAACTGCAAGTAAAGCATTTCAAACTGTGATCAGTAGAGTACATTGTCAAATTTCGGACTTGAAGAGGCTGTAAATTTTACAACAAAATATATTTAAATTATGGTTAAGATAAATGTAAGACAATAAACAAAAGATATTATTATATCACAACAATCCTGTTTACAGCTTTTGTCAGAATACACAATGCAACCCTTCTAATGCTATGAACACCATGATAGATTGCTATCCATAAGATTATTCAAATTGTAGGTACATGTCATTTAAACCATTTTACCGTTTCACTTTCAGTTCTTTGACTTTTTTTATAAATCAGCAATCGTAGGAGAATGATAGAATATTGTATGTCTGATATACTTATTGTTATGACACCTTGGGCCTCTGTTTTCAAGGCTCACCCGGGTGCGCGCCTAGGCCCACTTTTCAGGCTCAGCACAGTCTTCTCGCTTTGCTTCAAAAGCCCCATTTTCAGGCCCTCGGGTACATCTTTCAGGCCAAGTTCCGATGAAATTCCGGCCAAAAGTCGTACCCAAAGCAGACAACATTGATTGGTACGAGGGGCCAGACGTTACACATATATAAAAAGCTATCATCTTTTCACTCGTAGCATTACCAATTAACACTAGTCATAAGTCAAAACAGCGAACACAAAAACATATACATTATCCGGTTTCTCAACACGATCAAATCCAAAAGACCCCCCTCTATGATTTCCCCTAAACTATCAGAACCCACCTGAATTCCTTAAACAAACACAAAACTTAGATCATCAAACAAAAGGTATAAACCATAATTACATTATACACATCATGCAACCAATTCTTTATAATAAAAATGCCACCTTTAATCGTATCACATACCGAACGAAAACAAGATTAATTAACATCAGTCAAACAATATTTATACCTTCTTGAACCTCTTCTCCTGAAGCACGTTCACCAAACACCTGAGAAAACTTCCACTCTAAACCCTCAGGAGTCATAGCCACATCATCCTCACCGTCCATTTTCGAGAACTAAACTTGAATTGCGAGAATCTAACGGTCAAGATCAAGCTAACGAACAGCAATACGCATTTTGGATCGATCAATGGAAGATGAATTTGGAGTGTAAAAGTAAAACCCAAGAAGGGAGTGAATGATTTTGTGAAATTTTTTTGTTGTTAGATGGGAAATGGAATATCGGGCTTCCCTACAAGACACACTTTCGGCCCGATCGTATTTCTTGATTCAATCCCACTTATCATTGTTTTTAGAGTTAAATGCTGGTTGGTCCATATAGTTTTCAAATATTTCAGACTTGGTTCCAGTGGTTCACTAATTATACGTTTGGTCCTGGTGTTTGTAATTTTTACACTCGTGTGGTCCTTACCACTAACCAATGTTAAAGAGTTAAATGCTTGGTTGGACCCTATGGTTTGCAGATATTGCAGATTTTGTCCTAAGGGTTTAATAATTACAGAGTTGGTCCTAGTGATTGTAATTTTTGCACTCGTGTGATCCTTATCACTAACTTAGGTTAAGTTTTCCAGTTAAGTCAATATTAAATGACCAAAATACCCTTAGTTATTTAATAACAAATAATTATATTACTAAAACAATATTTAAATATTTGTGGGTCCCACCAACTTCTTTAACCTCTAATCACTACCATCACTACAAGTCTGCAACCCAACTCCACTATTACGGATGAAGGAAAGAATTACCAAATCAATCTTATTATTTGATCTATATGTATATTATATTGATTTATAGGTAGAATAGTTATAGGTTTACCGTATTCATTTCCTGTAATCACTTTATATCTCCGTGTATATATGTGAATAGAGAATGCAATGCAAGCTTTTCACCATAACAGTTTTGAATCGCATACCCACCTCCTTAACAAATTCACAACAAAATAAAGAGATCAGTGCCTGCAGATTTCACCGATCAGAACAGAACGAAAAAAATCAAACAATCAGAACACAATCTTTGTCGTTCGCCACCACAGATTCGATTAGAACGTCGTCGTCTTCAACGGCTGACTGGGTTTGGTGGATCCGGTCGGCTGTATCAAGGAAGATGGTTGTTGGTTTGGGGTTCCGATGATTGTTGATTTGGGGGTTCCGGTTGGTGTTATAAAGTGATCGGAGATGTGTTTTTCCGATTTGGTGTTATAGTTTGCAATTGAAAATATAATGAAGATAAAAGATCACCCGAGAAGACAGAGATAGAAAGGAAAAGACATGAAGGTGTGCTGATTAGAGGTTGAAGAAGAAGTTGGTGGCACCCACAAATATTTAAATATTGTTTTAGTAATATAATTATTTGTTATTTAACAACTAAGGGTATTTTGGTCATTCAACATTGACTTAACTGGAAAACTTAACATAAGTTAGTGATAAGGACCACACGAGTGCAAAAATTACAATCACTAGGACCAACTCTGTAATTATTAAACCCTTAGGATCAAGTCTGTAATATCTGCAAACCATAGGGACCAACCAAGCATTTAACTCAATGTTAAATTTCTAAGTTAAGCGAGTGCAAAATGACTAAATTACCCCTAAACAGTTAAACACATAAAAAAACAAAAACATATGTCCCACCTTCTCATCTTCTTCCCCACCCTCTCTCCCTCTGTAAAACCCACCACCACCACCACTTCCACCTCCAACCCACCACCATTACCACTTCCTCCACCGTCAACCCACCACCTCCACCCGTCATTATAACCACGCCGTCACCATAACTATCACCTGGAACCATATTGCCACCAAACCACCACCTGCAACCTGACCTTCACCATAACCACCACCTTGAACCATACCGCCTCCAAACCACTACCTGCAACCACACCATCACCATAACCAGCACCTCCACCTTTCTTCTCCACCCGTCAAATTCCAAAATCATCAAACAACCAACATTATTTCAAACAAATTACCTCATACAATTGAACCAAATTCTCGTCGAGTCAAACCACAATCACTGGAAATCAAACATCATACAAGAGTTAACCCATCTCTCTCATAAGACCTTCACCCCAACTCAGGCCACCATTTCCGGCCATACTAAGTCACCGGAAATTGAATCATCACCGCCACAGACGTCGGTAATTTATTGAACCGTGGTGGTGAAGTCAAATTAGTGATTTATTAAAATTATAAATTCAAGTCAAGTCCATTATTAATTTTCTTTGAAAGTGGTGCACATAATTCAAACTAAATCAACATTCATGATCACCTTCATCGAAGACCTTTTGAATTTCAATCCAGTTCGATAATTGTGACAATTCACCTTCATCATTGTATTATATTCTTCATCTGTTGTCAACAATTTTCAGATTTAAGGTGGAGGTGGAGGTTGCAGGTTTGTGAAGGAGAGGTGGTGGTGGCTGAGTTTTTGAAAGAGAGAGATGTAGTGAGGAAGAAGATGAGTAGTGGGCTCCTCTTCTTTATTTTTTCATTTTTATTATTTCAAGGGTAATATAGTAATTTCGTATATACTTAACTGAGAAATCTAACAAAGGTTAGTGGTAAGGACCACCCGAGTGCAAAAATTGAAACTACTGGGACCAATTGTGTAATTAGTGAACCACTGGGACCAAGTCTGCAATATTTGCAAACCATAGGGACCAACCAAGCATTTAACTCTTGTTTTTATTTTGGGTCAAATGCAAATAAGTCAGTAGGATTGCATTGATTTTTTTCTTTTTTCTTTTTTTTTATATAACAATTTGTGTTGTAAAATAACAGTCTAATAGCAACCAATATATGATATATGTAGACAAGAATTATAGAGATTATATAGAGAGAATGATCATAAAGAAGAATTGAAGAACTCATTCTTATTGATATGAAGTATGAACTACATATGCTTCTATTTATAGGCTTACAAAGATAAGAGTTAAGTGAGTTACCACATTATGAAGACATGTGAGTTAAGTACTTGGAGAGTCACCACATTATGAAGACATGTGGATAATCACACATTAAAGATAATAATTCATAATACTCCCCCTTGACTATCCACGTGACAAAATAATATATTATTCTTATAATACGCTTGGTGATGCTGTCTCGTTAGAAACCTTGCTAGGAAAACTCAGTGGGATAAAACCATAGCTAAGGGAAAAAGAGTGCAACGTGTATTATTCCCCCCCTAATGATTTAAGCTCCATGAGTCGACGCATCCCGATCACATGAACCAGTTTCTTGATTGTAGATGTCGTAAGTGATTTAGTAAACAAGTCTGCCAAATTGTCGCTAGAACGAATTTGTTAGACAGCAATATCTCTACTCTTTTGCAAATCTCATGTGTGAAAAAGAACTTTGGTAAAATGTGCTTCGTTCTGTCTCCTTTAATGTATCCTTCCTTAAGTTGAGCAATGTATGCTACGTTGTCTTCATGTAAAATTGTTGGTCCCTCATCTCTCATAGGAATGCCACAAGACCCACAAATGTGTTGTATTACATTCCTTAACCAAAGACATTCTCGGCTGGCTTCATGAATCGCTAATATTTCTGCATGATTAGATGATGTGGCTGTGGTTGTTTGCTTTACAGAATGCCATGAAATAGCAGTGCCTCCACTTGTGAATAAATATCCAGTTTGAGATTTTGTAGTGTGAGGATCAGACAAATACCATGTATCAGTAAAACCAACCAAACTTGAAGGTATTGAAATATTTGTTTTACCCCATTCCAATGCCTCTTTGTTGGGTATGAACTATATCTTGCCAATAAATTTACAGAAAATGATATATCTGGTCGTGTATGACTAGCAAGAAACATTAGTGCACCAATTGCACTTAAATATGGTACTTCTGGACCAAGAATTTCCTCTCCATCATTCGGAGGTCGGAATGGGTCTTTCTCGACATCAAGAGATCTTACAACCATTGGAGTACTCAATGGATGTGATTTTTCCATATATAGAACCTTTTGAGTAACTTTTGTATGTAGTTTTATTGATGCACAAGGATTCCACCCTTAAGATGTTCGATTTGTAACCCGAGACAAAATTTTGTTTTACCAAGATCTTTCATTTCAAATTCTTTTTTCAAATATTCAACCGCCTTTTGGAGCTCCCTTGGAGGTCCAATTATATTCAAGTCATCAACGTATACAACAATTATAACGTTTTCAGATTCTGACCTTTTTATAAAGATACATGGGCATATTGAATCATTTTTATAACCTTCTTTCAACAAATACTCACTAAGGCGATTATACCACATACGCCCAGATTGTTTTAGCCCATATAATGATTTGTTTAATTTAATTGAAAGATGTTCTCGAGAACTAGATGTACATGAGTTTGGAAATTTGAATCCTTCAGGGAGTTTCATGTAAATATCAGTATCAAGTGAGCCATAGAGGTAGGCTGTCACAACATCCATTAGACGCAAGTCAATCCCTTCTTGTATTACCAGACTAACAAGATAACAAAAAGTTGTCGCATCCATCACCGGAGAATATTTATCCTCATAATCAATCCCAGGTCTTTGCGAAAATCCTTGTGCTACTAATCTTGCCTTGTATCGTACGATTTCATTTTTCTCATTACGTTTTCGCACAAAGACCCACTTATATCCGATAGGCTTTACACCTTCAGGTATAGGGACTACTGGTCCAAAAACTTCTCGTTTATTGAGGGAATCTAGTTCTGCCTTAATTGCGTCTTTCTAGTTTGGCCAATCATTTCTTTTTTTTACATTCCTCAATAGATTTTGGTTTGATCCTCATTATTTTCCATTACTTCTAACGCTGCGCTATATGAAAAACTGTCATCGACGTCGATTTCATTTTGGTTCCATACCTTTCTAGACATGATATAATTTATTGAGATCTCTTCATTTTCAGGTACCTGAGGTTCTTCTGGAACCATCATGTCTAGTGTCTCTTCAGGAGACTCTTTTCTTGGCATTATCATTACCTCGAATTGACCATCACCAATATTTGCTCTTTTTTTTCGAGGATTTTTATCTTTAGAACCGATTGGTCTACCACGTTTGAGGCGTGCATTAGACTCATTTCTAACATGTGGTTGTCCTTCTGGGACACTTATTTTTATTGGAGCATTAGCAGCTGGTATGTGTGACTTAGTCACTCTCTTTGGGTCAGTGAATGCGTCTGGTAATTGATTTGCTAATCTTTGTAAATGAATTATCCTTTGAACTTCTAGTTCACACTGTTTAGTTCGAGGATCAAGATGAGATAATGATAATTCATTCCAACTTATATTATTATTTTTCAACTGCTTTTCATCTCCCCCTAATGTTGAAAATGTTGTTTCAACAAAATGACAATCACCAAATTGAGCCGTAAATAAATCACCTGTTGATGGCTCTAAATACTTAATGATCGATGGTGATTCATACCCAACATATATTCATAATCTCCTTTGAGGTCCCATCTTTGTGCGTTGTAGTTGAGCGATAGGAACATATACGGCACAACCGAAAATCCTTAGAAGGGAAATATCTGGTTCCTGACCAAAAACCAACTTTAATGGGGAGGAAGTGTGGTAACTCATTGTCCTGATGCGAATTAGTGTTGCTGAATGTAAAATTGCATGCCCCCCAAGCAGATGCTGAATGTAAAATTCCTTGCCCTGACGCATCGCAATAAACCACGAAGTCATCACAACCTTCAGGCAGAGTGAGGATTGGTGCATCACAGAGTTTTTGTTTAAGGGTTTGGAAGGCTTCTTCTTGCTTGGGTCCCCATATGAAAGGTTTTCCCTTATGAGTTAAAGCCGTGAGTGGTACAGCAATGCGTGAGAAGTTTGAAATGAAACGACGATAATAACCAGCCAAACCAAGAAAAGATCTTACTTCAGTTGGTGTACGTGGCGCTTGCCATTCTTGTACCGCTTTGATCTTTGAGGGGTCGACATGTATTCCCTTGTCATTGACTACATGTCCGAGGAATTGCACCTCTTTTAACCAGAATTCGCATTTGGAGAATTTGGCGTAAAGCTTTTCATTCTCTAGAAGTGTAAGGATGAGTCGAAGATGGCGCTCATGATCAGACTTAGACTTTGAATAAATGAGAATGTCGTCGATGAAGACTATAACAAATCGATCAAGATAAGGTTTGCAGACTCTGTTCATCAGATCCATGAAGACTGCTAGAGCGTTGGTTAAACCAAAAGGCATGACCATAAATTCATAATGACCATAACGAGTTCGAAAAGCGGTCTTTGGGACGTCTTCTTCATGCACTCTAAGTTGATGATAAACGGATCGAAGGTCGATTTTTGAAAAGCAGCTGGCACCTTGAAGTTGGTCAAGAAGATCATCAATGCGAGGTAATGGATAGCGATTCTTGATTGTTAACTTGTTGAGTTCTCTGTAGTCGATGCACATGCGAAACGATCCATCTTTCTTCTTTACAAAAAGGACAGGTGCACCCCAAGGCGAGGAGCTAGGGCGTATGAATCCCTTGTCAGTCAACTCTTGCAATTGACTGGCTAGCTCTTGCATTTCAGAGGGGGCTAACCTATAGGGAGACTTTGCAACTGGTGTAGCACCAGGTATAAGATCAATACGGAATTTGACTTCTCTAACTGGAGGACGTCCTGAAATGTCGTCAGGAAAAACTTGCGGAAAATCTTTTACTACAGGGATGTCTTCAAGTTTCTTCTCCATGGTTCCCTTTTTGATGATATGAGCTAAAAACGCGACATAATTCTTGCGAAGATATTTTTGAGCTTGAAGACAAGACATTAAGCTGAGCCCTTTCGACGAGGTTTCTCCAAAGATTCGAAGGGTCTGACCGTTTGAAAGAGGAATGCGTATAAACTTTTCGCGACATACAACTTCTGCCTGATGTTGACTAAGCCAGTCCATACCGATTATGATATCAAAACTTCCCAACTTCATAGGAATAAGGTCAACTAGAAAATTATGGTCGTTTAGAGTAAGAGTGCAATTACGTATAATAAAGTTCAATGAGACCGGTTTCCCGTCAGCAACTTCTACTGTTATGGATTCCATGAGCTTATCACGATTTCGGTTTAAGATAGGTTCAAACTCTAAGGACACAAAACTTTTATCCGCGCCAGTATCAAACGACATGGATGCATATCGACCATTAATAAGGAACGTACCGTTAACCACATTGCCGTCAGCTCTAGCCTGATTACCGTTAATGTTGAAAGCTCTTCCTCTTGCAGGTGGAGGAGCTTGGTGCGCTTGATTCACCGGGTTGGCTTGGGCCTGAGTATGAATAATGTTTACCAGCCTTGGACAAGTGTTTCTAAAATGGCTTGGGTCTCCACAATTGTAGCAAGCCCGCATAGGTTGTACCATAGGATAGTTGGGTTGGTAATATGTTTGGGCTAAATGTTGGGTAGGTGGTAATAGTAGGGGTTGTTGGGCTTGACCCATTATTTGCTGGTGGGTTTGGGTTGAAGGCTGGTGGCGGTTCGTTCGCTGAGGCATGCGGCAGGTTTGAACAGTATGACCTGCGCGACCACAGCCGGTGCAATATTGGCAAGGATGATCAGGAGAATGGTGGTATTGGCAACGGTTGCATTTTGGTAACGGGCCAGAGTATGGTCTTTTGTATGGTGCAGGTGAAGGGGCGACTTGGGTAATGGGTGCAGCAGGAATAGGGTAATTGGTTTGTGTGACGGCGAAGTTTCTGGTGTTACGCTTCCTCTTGTTAGCAAACTTAGAGGAGGAGGTGGAATGGTTTGAAGTTTGTCCCTCAACAGGGGCTTTCTTTTTCTCTTCTTTAAACTTACCGTTGCGAATTCGATTCTCGGTAAGTTCAGTCGCTAGCTCCATAGCAGCTTCAAGTGTTGCTGGTGAAGTGCTGAGAACTGAATCTTGAATTTTCGAGGGAAGTCCTCGAATATAATGCTCAATTAAACGATAAGTTGGGGTGAACAAATTAGGAACCATTTGGTTCAACTCTAAGAACCTCTTGTTGTAGGTGGTATGATCACCCTCCTTTTGCTTTAAAGAATGAAATTCGTCCTCCAACTTTTTAATTTCACTCCTAGGACAGAAACGTCTAGTCATAATTTCTCTTAACTCCTCCCACGTTAAGGCCATTGCATCATCAATTCCCCTCTTCCCCTTTTCAGTATTCCACCAGGTAAGAGCTACCCCAAATAGTCTTCCGGTGGCGTATCGAACCTTGCGATCCTCAGGACAATCGCAGTTGAGGAAGTGTTTTCCATCTCCTCAAACCAGTGGAGGAGAGCAGTGACACCTTCGGTCCCTTCAAATTTAGGAGGATCACAAGACTTGAAATGTTTATATGAGCACTTGCTGGTAGGAGGGTTGCCGACGTTCTGGTCGTCTTGCTGGGGAGGGTTAGTAGGATTTGTAGCGAGGGCTTGTTGTACTTGAACCACAATGTCAGGAAGCACCGTGGCCATTTGTTTCGCGATTTGTGCGGCCAAGCGTTCTTGAGATCTTCCTGATCTTTTACCCCCTCGTTGTTGTCTAGCCGACATCTACAGGAACATACAATAGAAGATTGTGAGTTTATGGAGTCTTTTTAGGTGTCATGTGTCTTTAAAAAAATGAAAATAACATAAATATCAATAATGCAACTACATCCATAGGATGTCTTGGGTTTGCTCATGTTGGGCCTCAAATGTCCCCAATACCTTCACCTGTATAGTCATGTGGGCCCCCATGACTATTGGCTTGGTAGGATTCACATTAGTATTGGCGATTTAACACTTGCATCACCCGAATGCAAACCACAAAATATGTTTACGAGATGTATGGTCGGAATGTGTCCAGGTGTAGACACAATGACGACTCAAAGTGGGGTTAGCTCACACGACGTTTGGTATAGCATGCTTTGGCCTAATAGGTACTTCGTACTCTCATCGTTAGTCCCCAGGTAGGCAAACTGGTCCTTTATTTTGGATTTATACGAATGCCAGCCTAGACAGGACGTTCCGACTACCGGTACTGGTACCCTTCCAGTTACTACATGCCCGTCATGAGAACTCACTTTGATGAGATTTGAAAATACAAAAATCGTTGTAAAAGCAATCATGAAAATGATGTGATGTGTGCTTTCATGGATATGATATGTTATGATAAGATGATTCATGATAGACATTATATGATAATATATACTTATGAACATGCTTGCATAACATTGAATGTAACATTTAACATAAAACATATAAGCATCATGAAATTTGGCATGTAACACACAAAAATCTTAAAAATTTCTAAACAACTATAGTATAGGCTCTAAGGGTCTAATAACCTATCCTATATCCCTATAGTCATGGCTCTGATACCAATCTGTCACACCCCGACCCGCAGCGGAATAAGAGTCGGGGCATAATTGGGTTATCACCAAAGCTCATGATAATTACTATTATGTTTCATATTTATTTAAATTGAAATTACATTCTCAATAATCCAAATATGTCCATACAAATTCAAAGAAAATAACCAACTAAACAATTCCAAGCTCTAAATCATTTTATTCTTCTAGTCCAATCCTATGTGTTTCTGGCTGCAGCTGGTTCACCTGTATCATGTGTAAAAATGGGGTTTTTGGGTCAACATAAGTTGGCGAGTGAACCTTGTTAGATAAACATTTATTATTGATTTACTTGTTATTTTATCAAGGAAAAATTGTGCATAATCATAAGTGAGCAAATGATAAATAATCAACCAGTAACAATGTTAACCACAAATTGTAACATACAATAACATACCAACAGCATACCATAACATATCAACTTGCATAAATATAAAACATGAATGAAAACTGTGCGATCAAGGCTCAATCAAACGGAGCCGATCGTATTGCATGTACTGAAAATGATAAATGACTGTGCGATCAAGGCTCAATCAAACGGAGCCGATCGTATGTTGGCACGCCAGGTTCACGCTCATAATGTAATGGGGAACATGCTCAACGCTCATAATGTAATGGGGAGCGGCAGCCTATGAAATTGCATGCACTGATAATAATGAATTAAATCTAACAATAACCACACAAACAATTGAATCAAACTGAATACACATTTATCCATGGTATGATGTATGCACAATGATTTAAGTATAATAAGTAGCAAGACACATGATACACCCCAAAAACGTGATTAAAACGGGGAATTTGTAAAGATTCACTCACATTGGGTGCGTTGGATTGGAGATGGTGAGATGCGCACGAATTGGAAGAGCGGAACAACGAGAAATAACTAACCTAAATAATAACGGAAAATATAGCAAATGAGTGGATTTTATTAATAATTTTAATAGGATTTTTAAATATATTTTTGTGAGTTTAAGGCTATTTCCAATCTTTAAAAACATTATTTTTAAGTATTTTTAATTGATTTTTAAATTAAATTAAATAAATAAAAGTATAAAAATGTGTTGACTTTTTCGCTGACCGTTGACGTTTGACTTGTTGACCGGTTTATGGTGTAATTGCAATGCGCTGGGTGAGGCTCGAACCCGAGACCTCCCGTACGCGTGCACGCAGCTCTACCAACTGAGCTACGTGTCTAACCCGAAATAATTCCGTTTTTAATTATACTTATATATTAACTCAGCTTATCCAAAATTCTTTTATTTTCAAAAACATTTTAAATCATTGAACCGGTGACACTAACAGGTTTCGAACCCGGGACCTGTGCTTTAACATTACACACAGTCCACCGCTGGACTGTGTGTCCAACTTGGTTAATATACAACTTTTTATTATACTTAACAACTAACGTAAATTAACCCGGTTCAGATAGAAAAATAAAACGTTTTTATTACATAGAGGGTGCGTGTATCAGGGATCGAACTCGCGGCGTGTGATATGTATATGCACACAGTCCACCGCTGGACTGTGTGTCTAACCCGAGATAATATCCAGATTTTATTAAACTTATAATTAAACTATCATCGTCTTCTTCATTTCAAAATTACAGACTGCGATTACACCATTATATCTTGTTTAATTCGATTGATAAACATTGTACAGACTAATATGAAATGACAGACACGATATTTAGAAGTAACATACCGGTGAACGATTTATCACAGAATTCCGGCAAGGTGTCGGCTCTATTTTTATGAACTTCAACTGAGCAAGTAAATTAACCGTTTTGATTAGCTAATCGTGGAATTGAAGTTCTAAACAAACGTTTACAGAGTGTTTGAATGTTCTTACCGGTTCACAGATGAAAGTAAGGATTTCCAGAAGTTTTCCGGCGAACTGGAATTATCCGAAAACAGCGTCTGAATTCGATTTCAATTGAAAGGTTTGAGTCAGAAATAGCTTAACAATTGTTAGACCATGAAGAAATTGAAAGACTTACTGTTTTGATGAAAAGTACGGTTTTCCGGCGACTTGCAGAATTTTTCCGGCGAGTTCAAATAGCTTCTCCGGTGGACTGAAAATTGTGCGGAAATGTAATTGGAGGTTTGCAGAGTGTTTGTGAGTCGTGAAGGAGTACTAAGATGGAAGTAATCCAAGAATTGAAAGTTTTCGGTTATTAAACCGATTCACTCCCGAATTCAAGTTTCATTCAAGGCAAAATTGATTGGGATTGTCGGTGTATCGGTTAAACTCAGTGAACCGCGAGTAATCAAACGTCTTTGGACGTTTGGTGACCGATTTCAGTTACGGTTGGCGTAACCGGTTGATTTATGGTTGACTATAAGATTTATTTGTTTCCCATAGATGACAGAAAACAAACAAGTGGCGGAGTGGTGATGTGTGTGTGTTAAGTCTTTGGATTTCAACCGGCTGACCCGAGTTCGAGTCCCGGCAGCCTCATTTTATTTTTATTTTATTTTTACTTTTTATCAAATATAATTTTTATAGTTTAGTTTGTTTATTAATTATGTATCATTAAAAATCAAAATAGCCATTTAATACGCTAACGGTTGACATTTTATTAACTTTAATCTTCGATTACCACCAACGGTAAAGGACGGGTTTGGAAAACCCGTTTTTGACAAATGTTACATGAAAGGTGGAGAATTTTTTTTCCAACATCTCCTTATCAATAATATTTTCACCACATAGAATCAATTGTGACGTGATTCTAAACATTGCCGAGTTATACTCATTTATAGACTTAAAATCTTGCAACCTTAAATTGAGCCATTCATAACGAGCTCTTGGTAATATTACTGTTTTCTGATGGTCATACCTTTCTTTCAAATTGGTCCACTGGACGATTGGATCTTTGATAGTGAGATATTCATTTTTCAAGGACTCATGAATATGGTGGCGTAAGAAAATCATTGCCTTTGCTTTATCTTGGGTATTTGTTTTATTTTCTGCTTTAATTGTTTCCCCAAGGTTATTGGCATTTAGATGGATTTCAGCATCCAAAGCCCATGACAAATAATTTTTTCCTGTGATGTCCAAAGCCAAAACTCAAGCTTTGCAAGATTCGATATAGCTAACTATATTAAAGAAATACGCATAAATTAATGCATGTTATTATAATCAAATAAAATTTAGTAACCATTATTGACTATAAAATAAAACAATACTAACAAAAAAATAATAATGTATTAAGTCATTACCAATTAAAGTTTATTTACATATATTTGTATATGATATATCCATGCATTTAAAGATATTCGGTTAGTTAATAGATGGAAGAGGCCAATAATTTGAAATACATATACCTTTTACTTCGTCAAAATTCTCCCTTTAATTATTATATGCTAAACAATGATATACTAATGTCGCATTGTGATAACATAATAAACTACTATAGTTTATAGATTAATAAACAAGTAAATACAATCTGGTAATTAACGAAAATGTAACCAGTAATGAAATACTAAATTATACTACAAGTGTGTTTTGTTTTATTTATTTATTATTTATATTTGTATGTTTTACAAACTTAAAAAATCCAAACAAATAAATATGTTAATTACATGACTTAATATAATTAGTTCTATAGGCTTGACAAAACTCATCAAGTTATAAACAATCATTTATCATATCTTAATTTTATCTCATCATAATTGGCATAAAAGGAATTTTTAACAAAATAATCAAGGAAAATATAATAAAGGAAAATATGTGTTTTAACTATATCTTTCTATGAAAAACTCTAAGGATTCATTAAAACAAAACTTTTGATTGTGAAAGATGGAATAAAGTTCTATGACTTAACATTAAAAGAAAATAGAACTATTTTCACCCCCCATTCTTTAGATTAAACAAAAATATATAACCAATAATATTATAATGGTCATTTGAACAAAACATAGTAATTGATATTGACAATAAGTTAATATACCTTGTAATAAACGATCTAACTCCAAAAGGAAGTCGTGCTGATAACGTGTTGTAAAACAACAGCCTAATAGCAACCAATATATGATATATGTAGACAAGAATTATAGAGATTATATAGAGAGAATGATAGAAAGAAGAATTGAAGAACTCATTCTTATTGATATGAAGTATGAACTACATATGCCTCTATTTACAGGCTTACAAAGATAGGAGTTAAGTACTTGAGAGTCACCGCATTATGAAGACATGTGAGTTAAGTACTTGGAGAGTCACCACATTATGAAGACATGTGGATAGTCACAGATTAAAGATAATAATTCATAATAGTTTGTTGTTATTGACTCATTATTATTAATTAATTAATGTGTATGATTAAACTATTGGCAAAAAGAATTATTAAATTGGTCGTGTAATGTGATATTACGAAATGATTAACATGTCTGTTTAACTCTTATAGTAACGGATACAAGATTTATTTTATGAGAGGTGGTGTGTGTGTGGGGGGGGGGGGGGGGAGGGTTGAGGGTTAAAGGGGGCGATCGGGATTCATTGCCTAGTGAAATAAAGATTCCAGCGAGCATCTTCTTCTATCGGGTCATCTTCGAAAGGATCGCAATAAGGACTGCCATCAAAATCATCTTAACATTAAAAGCCCAATCCTTATCAAAATCATCTAGATCGTTAACCGAAGGTTTTTCTGGTGCTTCAACATGAGGCTTTTCAACTGCATCAAACCATAGGGTTTTCAAGTTCGTCTACGAGAGGGTTTTTCAGTACGTTCAAATGAAGGGTTTTGCAGTGCGTTAACCGGGGGATCTTCAAGTTTGTCTACGAGAGGGTTTTCCATAAAGTCTCCCGGAGGCAGTTTCGAAACTGAAAGATGTTGCTGCATCGATATGGCATTTAGAATGCTTAAGAAATTTGAAGATGGTAACTGAGATGATTACATGATGATTTTTATATGGTTTAAAGTGTTTATTTTATTTAATAGTGTACATTGTAATTATATAATATAAAAGATTATAAAAGGTTCAATTCCAAGCTCAAGTTAATGCATTTAGTGGTGTTATATATTTTGAAAGAACTCTATTTTAGTATAATTTATAACAAAAATTCTCACAAAAAATATGGTTAAGCAAAATTGTATATTTCATATATTTTTTAAAATTAATGGGCAAGCGAATGAAGTCTTGCGTTGGTCGTTAGATGTATTGCAATTTAATTATATCCAGAATACCCATTTAAAAAGCAATAAAACTTCTGACCTGCGAGTAACTAAATAATTTGATTAGTAAGGGAAGAAGGGTATGGTCCTGCGATGTGGTAGTATTAAGTTTAATCAAGGTAGACACGTCACCGGTTGTCGGTCGGGCAACCATTTGCTCACCACTTTTAATTTTAAATTACTTGTATACTCGCCTTCTTTGACACGGTCTCAGCTAGACTTACCCATGTGTTATCTGAATTACAAGTCGCTAGACAAAAAATAAATAATATGTGAAACTAATTGTTAGAAAAAAATTGATATGAGAACCACTCAATGAGTTACATATTGCATTTGAATTGGTTGCAATCTATATTACTGTAAAGACCTGGTTGTGTGGCTTTCCATAGAAAAATATTTTTTTTTTCTTTTTTTCTCTACCTGGCGACCAATCCCAAATGTGGGTCACCGAAGCAAGTAGTCTAAGTCGACTTTAGAGAAAAAAAACTTTTGAGTGACTTTAGTGAGATACCTAAGAAATTGATTAAACATTGATACATACATTTTAATAAGTAGGTTATACAACACATTTAATTATATTATATCTAACCCTTTTAATGACATGGGTAAGTAGTGACACACGTCAAACACATTTGAATATATGTAATACAATAACACGCATGACCTGACATGTATAACATGATTATTGATGCGGCTCACTATATGGTTAAGAAATAACAAGACACCAAAATAATGATTAAACAAAAGTTACCTAAAAATACAAACCTTGTTTACCATAACAGATTTAATCATTTATAAAGCTATAAAATTATGACATATAGATAAAGGGTCATAGACTTCTCATGCCTAACCTACTAACACACTTAATAAGATAAGTCAAATGTGCTTATGTATATTATAGATAGGTTGAACCCGTTTAAACGTGTTTTCAATCATATCATTAATGTGTTGATCCGTGTATGACTCAAACCTGTTTACTCTGAAACACAAACATGTTGTTTTAAGTCGAGTTATGTTGTGTTGACATGTAGTTTGATAAATTGCAAGCTCTACTTCTTTACACTTACTTTGAATAGTCTTTTTCACTATCTAAAATCAATGATTGAGAATGAGAATATCATGAATATATATCTATTTTAATATATTTGTACGATACATAAGATAAATTTACTTGCCTGAGATATACGAATACATTTCGTTTATCTATTTTGATTCAGCACATCAATAGTTTTTCTTAGTGAATATAACTTTTTGTTACTTTTAATTAGTGGGGAGGGGGCACCAAGCGGGTACCCTTCTCTGGGTTCCAACTCGTGCCAACACGCCGCCACAACCCTAGCGGGTTGGCTAGGCTAGCTGAGAAACCCGTCCAAGTTGATGATGACCGTTGTGCAACGGTCATCTCTTTAAAAAAATCAACTTTAAATACTATACATATTTCTTATACCCACATAATTTAAACACACACACTCTCAAAATCCTTCATTACCAAAATCCTCAAAAGTCACTACAATTGATTCACATAAAAATCTAAAGGTGCCGGATCGAGCAAACGAGGAACCGGATCGAGCAAAAGAGGTGCTGGTTCGAGTAAACGAGGTGCCGGTTCGAGTCGGTGTGGTCCTTTTGGTGGTGACGGGTATATGCCACAACCTCTTCTTAGTCAACCCATTACACCAACCTATATGTTTGAGCAACAACCAAACTATTTTTTCACAACCTATGGTTCTATCAGTTCGGCTCGATTTTCGCTTGAAGCAATGCAAAATTACGAACCGTTTGGGCCGTATAGAAACCCATGTCATTTTGTAGAAGAAAGTGAAGAACAAGAGCTACCACTACATAATACGTTGAAGAAGATGAACGTGATGAGGAATACGTCTAGAAATCGCAATTTGATCCTAATTTGGAAGAGATGCAAGTTGGAAGTGAAGACCATGTAGAGGAGATTGTGGGAAACACTAAAGGCAAAAAAATGGGAAAATTCGCTAACCAGACGAGCTGAACGGAATGGAGTCTCGAGACGGAACCAAAGTTGGCTAAAGCATTCCTCCACGTATTGGTTGACCGACAAAAAGGAAACAGTAAAAAAGACGGTTTGTGGAAAACGGTCCACAAACACTTCGTTAAGCTTGGGGGTAGTGCCGACCGAATGCACAATCAACTAAACGCAAAATGGACTTCAATGTTGAGGAAAATTAACTGGTTCAACGGCCTCTACATTCAAGCGGTAAAATTTATTATTTACTTTAATTAAATTTAACTTGTGAAAGTTTTATAATTTCTTTGTTTCTTTAAACGTATAGGATCGCATTCGTAAAGCGGGTTGCAATGATTTAAAAGTTTTGAAAAGACGCAAGAGGATATTCTAGCAAAACATAAACAAGCGTTCAAGCATGGTCTTGCGTGGAACGTTGTTAAAGAAGCGGCCAAATAGGGTCAACTCAGCTTGTTGAATCAAGATTTTGGTGGAAGTTCTAGCAGGAGAAAATCTTCGAATTCGACTAACTTTGGGTCATCCGATAAGTCGATGTTGGACTTGAACGATGAAGTTAGCCCAACACAACCTAAGAGGAGGGCACAAGTTAGAACTCTCGGTTCGTCGAGCCAAACTACAAGCCAACATGGATTGGTAAGTGGTGAAATAAGATCTTATGCCCAAAAAAAGGAAGCGATGATGCAAAAGTTGGCCGAGGCAAGATAAGAAATATCCAAGCCTCTAAGGCCTTGATTATCGAACAACGTGAAAGTGTCGCCAAAGCGGTGAGAGATAGAGATTTTCAAACGTATATTAAGCCTCACGAAAATCTCACAGTCGAAGTGCAAAAGTCTTTGTAGCCCGCAAACGAGAACTTGCGGAAAAATGGGGTTGGCCGACGAGCCATTTACCGGATTTCTAGGACGTTTTATTTTAAAAATTGTCATTTTTTTATTTATTTCTGGTTTTTAGTATAATTTAAATTATGTATTTTTATTTTTATTTTAATGAAGTTTATGTTTTATATTAATTAACATTTGACATTATTTAAATTAAAATACAAAAAATAAAAGTTTGCGACTAGGGTTGGTGTCACCATCACTTACTAGTTAGTACTTGGTGTACTTTTTAATGTAGTAAGTAATGGTTGATCAAAACTAGAGTACTTGATGCTCCTTCCCCTTTGTATGCAAAATCTTTGTAGAAAATGCAAAAGTTTTGCTACGAATCTAATACTTTTAAAAAGATATAATTTACTGTAAATACTAGGTTAGTAGGTTCTGTAAGGGTGTGATCAATTACTCGTATATATAGCAAAACAAAGAAAAAGTTTGTAGAGAAAAAGTTGTGTTGCAGGTAATTAATATCAATATAATTAGTAATTTTAGACCACCTTTAATTTTTCTTTAACCACTTTTAGATTCAAATGATTTTTATTGGATGACATTGTGACACCCTGATTTTCTAGTGTGTATGGACTTAAAGTTTATGCATGACAATTGATATTATTAATCACATAACAGAGTGGAAGATGTAACTTTTAAATTAAATATTACAAAGTACAAATGTTCGAAATGTCCAAAAATATTATACAGACGGATTGGGACTTCAAAAGATCCATAGGCGGACCGAATGTAACAAAAATGAGACTTAAGACTAATAGGTCTTTTGTGGAGTCGCAACTTCCGTACGCCCAGACTTAGCAGCTCCAGCCTATTTTGTATTTGCTTAATTAACTTGCGCTTACTCTTTTGAAAATATGTCAGTTTTCACTAGTAAATACAATTAACCGACACATTCTGAAAATCTTTTCATAAATCATTTTTATACCATTTGGTATATCATTTTATAAATAACTTGGGATAAGATAACATTTCTTGTTTACCAGTTTTACATGCTTGTCAATACATATAGGGACCGAAGATGAAAAATGGTACATGATTAACCGACACGCCACATTTTCAATAAAAATATATATGATAACATTAGCATCTGTCAGGTGTATGCCATCACCCCGCGCTTAGGTCGTGGCCACTTACAATTAAGCGAGCCGTGTATGTCACACCCTGACCCGCAACGGAATAGAAGTCGGGCATAATTGAGTTATCATCAAAGCTCATGACATTTACTAAAATTAAATTAATTTGGTATTTAAAATCAAATATCTCAACATAAAGAAACATACAAACACAAGAAAAACATTGTTCTAAACAAGCTATATTTTATTCATCTTCTAAGGCCAATCCTATGTGTTCATCTCCTTAGCCTGTCCACCTGTATCATGTGTAAAACAAGAGTTTGGGTCAACAAAAGTTGACGAGTGAATCTAAATTTAACAATAAACAGTTTAATATATTGGTTGTTTCAATAAAAATGTGCATGGACCATATATGAACTTATGTATATGAAATTAAACCACAAACCACATAATATCAACAATGAGCATATGAACATGATGCATGATGAACTTGAGATCAAGGCTCAATCAATCGGAGCCGATCTAATGAGGCACCTGATGCTCAACTCGTATCCACGAGGAACTGATGGGCCTTAAATGAATGATTGCACTGAAATGATAAAATGTAAACCCATATAGCCACAACAAACAAATATACACATTAGTTCACATAATGGTAGTAGCACATGCATTTGTATAAATAAAAGAATATATAACGACACATGATACACCCCCAAAACGTAGATAAAAAGGGGAATTTGTAAGGATGCGCTCACAGTTGTTGCGTTTCCTTGGGTTTATGAACGTGCACGAGTTTAGGAGTTAACCGACGAAGGAAACTAACCTAAATAATAATGCAAAAATTCGATAAATAAATAAAAGTTAATATTTTGATTTAATACTTTTTATTATATTTTTAGGTTATTTTTATGGTATTTAATACAAATTTTTAAGCTTTAAAACCTTATTTAAGTATTTTTAACAAATTTTTAAAGAATTAAAAAGGATTTTTATTTTAAAAAAATATCCTTTTTCTCAGAGTTGACTGCTCAACGGCCGGTTCGACCGGTTTGATTATTGGCTTTCGTGTGAGGTTCGAACTGTGACCTCCCGTATACGTGCACGCAGCTCTACCAACTAAGCTACGTGTCTAACCCGAAATAATCCTGATTTTAATTACTCTTATACACTACTACATTATTTCAGAAATTGTTTATTTTTAAAAAGATTTAAAATCATCGAACCGGCGTGTAGGACCTGTCTCGAACCCGTGTCCTCAATGTTGATTTGCACCTAGCCCAACCAACTGGGCTGGGTGTCTAACCCATTTATGTTAGGATTTATATTATACTTATTATCTTACTGATAGATAATATAATTGCTTAAAAAACTGGTTTATTTCAACAAAACGGACATGATCAGGATTCGAACTCGGGACGTGCACGGTATGATTGCACACACTGGACTGTGTGCCTAACCCGGTTATAAACCTGGTTTTTATTACATTTAAACACTCATAGTAATTCATCTTCTTCATTAAAAAGAACCCAGTACTGAATTTCGATCATGCCAAGTTAAGTCGATGTTGTTGATATGCGATTAAAGATTAATGCGATGATAATGAATTACAGAAATAGGGTGAAGGATTTTACCGACAAAAATGCAAATCCGGTTTTCCGGCGAACACGACTAACTCCGACAAGGACTTAAAAGCAGTAAAATTCTCAGCAAGTGATGATTGAGTGTTTAGACAAACGAATGAGCGAGGTTTACAAAGTCTTTGGCTCACTATTTATAGATGCAAAAGTGGTTGTCGGTTTCGAAATCAATTTCTAAAGTTTTCGGTTAAGGTTTGATTACCTCTATGATTGGTAACCGATTTTGAGTCAAAGCATGATTGGTAACCGGTTTTCTTTAGATAAAGGAGCAATTGAATGCGATTTCGGGAGTTACAGACGTTGAAATTTTGGGCGGTTGAATCTTAAACATATTTAAGAGTTTGATCTAGTACAAGATTTATTTGTTTTGGGTTTGTAATCATATGGTGTGTGTATCTCACGCGGTTTGGTGAGGGATCCGGGTTCGATTCCGGTTACTCCCTTTTGTTCATTTTAATTTATTATTATTATTTTTTATTATTTTGGTTTTATTTATTATATTAATACCTCAACATATTAAATTTACTTATTACCCATGAATAAAAATAATACACAAGACTACTAATAAATTCCGTAACTGACTATATCATAAATACTAGAGTTTCAAACGGAGCGGGTTTTGAAATCCATTTTTACATGAATGTTACAGTGTATATCCAGGATACGATCGTATTAACCATCAATGTTTAAGTTATCAAGCAAAACAGATTAAAACGGGTTATTTAACTTTTATACATCAGTCGTCATTGATTTAATACCTGACCAAGCGGCTTAAGCCGTATCCCAAGCCTGTATAGGAAAATAGGCTAAAAGTATTTAGCTGCACTTATCTTTACAAATCAAAGATGTTTAAGCACAACCGGAATAAAAACAATCTAAGTATAGGCACAATTTACTGGAGGCTCCTAGTCTGGAATGAACGAAACTATGATCAGTTAGAATGTTAACGGGCCTTATGTAAGTAATTTGACTTGGACCGGTTAACTTTTAATAAATAAATAGGTACGGTTCGCTAGATTAAGCGGAGACCGGATAGAATATGGCTTAAACCCTTACGAGTACAATGACTCGTATAATATGGGTTAAACAACCATACATTCTGATTAGAACTGATTTAGAAAGGTTTTGACCCGATTCGGCTAACTTATATAAACTATGTTATATAAGTTAACCGTACGCGCATACGCGACACTGGGGGTCGAATGGTCTATGAAAAGTCTATTATGTCAAAATATGTTTCATTATGCTATTAGTTTCAAACTCAGATTACATGCTTATTATGTTTCAAAATCATTCTTTGCGATAAAAGCTTATTTTAGGCATTTTAAGGCATAATATACAGACTTTGCATATAACCCAACAAATGATATGATCAGAAGGTATAACCTAAAAGGGTTATTACTTACAACATATGATCATATTACAATCCTAAATCAGTATCTAAACTATCTTAAAAGGGTCCGAATCGAAAGTCAAAGAAAATTCAAAGTGTTTGACTTTTGGTTGCGAACCAAGCTCTAAGCAGGAAATGACGAGTTAGACATGATCTAACATGTCCTAATATGTTATATAAACTGTTATAATGTCAAAAATTAAGGTTTCGATACTCGGAAGTCCATTTAACTTAAATTACAAAAATTTGCATTTTTTACTTTTACTTAATAAAACTTTAACTCGTCATTTCACTAACTTAACGTGATCTTCAAAAGGTGCCCTTATAGGGGATTAATACATTCCTTATTAAATCACGTAGCCATGTTCAATTCGAACTTTGGCTTGACGGAAATGGTCGTAACCGAAAGTCAAAGCAAGAGTCAATTTGCTTGACTTTGAGCTAATAACTAGCCTATAAATGAAACAAGACTGAAGGAGAACACTTTCAAGTGTTCAAGAAGAAGATTAAACTTTAGAGTATGAGGCCTCTTAGTCTAGAAGCTGCTCCAAGTGATTAGAAAGAAAGAATTGAAAGGTGCAAGTTCAAGTTCAAGTGGTGAACCTGATCACCTATTTATACTAAGATTCTAGCCCCTAAATCAAGACAAGTGTCTCCTGGAGCTATGAGGTGTTGATTATTGTCTCAACAGGTGCAAGAAGGAGAAGAGAGATGTCACAAATCGTGCTAAGTGGCACAAGAGAGTAGGTTGCAGTGTCAGCTCAAATTGGTCTGCTAGCGACAACCTTACAGACCATAAGGCATATGGCTTGTGGTCCGTAAGGACCTCTAGCGCGCCCACATAATTTAAATGCCTTACGAACTGTAAGGACCTTCAGAAGCCAAAAGTTTGGCATTTTTCCATTCTTGACCTTTCAACTTTCATCCTTCCACATAGTTGCAAATTTGGTCCCTCTCGTCCAACTTAAAGGGATTATTTGAGAGTTAACAGACACGTGTCGCCGTATAATTTGCCAAAATTTCCGGGGTGTCACATGACAGTCGAAAGGCATCTCTTAACTAAGTGTATGTTGAATGAGATGGATTTGCGTTTGATGTGCTCTTAGATACAAGAGATTTAGAGGGATAAAAAAACTAGAGACTTTGAAGAGTGAGTTGATACATATAAGTATTAAAGTTTATTGGATGTTGTTGGAGATATCTTAAAGTTTGTTAGTCCGTAATATCTGTATTTATAGGTATACTCTATTTTTACGGACATCTTATCTCTAATATGATATCAGAACGTACCTGATTTTGTTCATTTTTTTTTCTTCTACGTATCTTCTTCTAGATAACCTTCTTCCCATTGCTCTTGTTCTTTTACCTATACCTTAGTTTTTTCTCTTTTCATTCTTTATTCTTCATTGCTCTTTTTATTTGTACACTAACTTCTCTCTTTTCGTTTTTTATTCTCTACTACTCTTTTCGCATTGTATCATTTTCCTCTTTTCATTCTATACAACCGATCATCATGTCCCACTTCTATTTCCGCAACTTACAATGTTTCATGTAAGAAAAGTCGACAATTTAGTTGACAATAGATTTTACAAGAATCAAACAGGAACCCGGATTAATAATAATTAAAGAGACATTGATAGCTTCATGTCTTCATCCACAGAATACACAACAAACAAACTTGCAATTGATTAAAGAAAGAGTAAATTGCACAAAACATTCTTTATGTTTCCTCAAACTTGCAGGTTCCAGCCTTAATGTTTAAAAGTTGCTAAAAACAGCCTTTAAGTTTATTTTTGTTGCGGGTTCAATACTTTACAGCTAACCACGTTATTTTCTTCAGTTAAGTTCCCTCACATGCATAACATGTGAGGGTATATTCATTCTGGTTGATCATGTGAGGGAATTTAACTGAAGAAAATAATGTGGTTAGCTGTAAAGGATTGAACCCGCAACAAAAATAAACTTAAAGGTTGTTTTTAGCAACTTTTAAACATTAAGACTGGAACCTGTAATTTTGAGGAAACATAAAGGATGTTTTGTGTATTTACTCTTAAAGAAAATACAAATACCTAAGTCTATTAAATAGACATCTATTCATTTTAGTATTTAAAAAAAAATAGATTTTTGTGAAAAAAAAATCCAAAATATGTCCGTTACAAGAAAAAGCCCCTAAAATTCCCCTTCCTTCCTTGTCACTTCTCAGCATTATTAGGGTTTTAGCATCTCATTTCACACCAACAAATTCTTAACAATCAACCTCAAATCCTGCATTTCTCCCCAAATTCTTCCAAATTTCTGCTTCAAACCACTCAATTCACATCATGAAACAACATCAAATCCTGAGTCCACCGTTCCTCGAAACCCTAGAACCCATGCTCAACGAATCAATCTACCACTTTCTAACCGAATTCCACAACGGCAGAACCGATTTCTCCGAACTCACCTCCATTTTCTTCCGCTTGATCCAGTCCATGACCGATCCACCCCTTGAATTCATCTGGTTTTACTCCGCAATCACTTTTCAAACCCTACCTCAACTGCTCTAACCGATTCTCATCGCTTATTCCTTTCGGTTAACGACTTGTTTCACTCGTTAGTCTCGTTTCGTCACCGCTCTGATCATAATAACTGTTTTAAGTCAGTGTCGGTTGTTGCACCGGTTTTATACTCTTTAGTTAACTTTGAGTTTGATGTTTCTAGGTTTAGGAACGAGATCGTAGGGTTAGCGGATGCGATAATTGGTCACATTATTATGTGTTGTAGTAATAATAATAATGGTTTGGTGGAGGAAGAGGTTGGGGCGGGTTGGGTTGGTTTAGTGCCGATTTGGATAGCGGACCAGGTTAGGCGGAATGAAGGCCGTGTAGACGGTTTTAAGTTGTTTTTTCCGCTTTCAAGTGAGGATATGCGTAGGGGGATTGTTGGGGATTGTGGGATGAGGTATCTTGCTGCGGTCGTTATGGTGGAGGCGTTTTTGTTTAGGTTGTGTTTGATGTTTGATTCGGGGGTGGCGCGGGTGGATTTGGATAAGGATGTTAAGAGTTGTGCTGAGCAGATTATTCAGAGGTTTAAGAAGAATACGTCGTTTTTAGGTGAGGAATTTATGAGATCTTTTAAATTCCACTATATGATCATGCTTGAATGTTGCTTAATTGATCTAGATGGGTGACGTACAAGAAATTTAAGAAACAGATTGACTGAAGTTATTTTACTAATTTCGTGAAAACAACGTTAAAAGAGACGGATGGTTAATCATACATCATGTGGTGGCGTTGATAGCTGAAGGACACAGGGGTACATGCACCAAGCGGTCTTTGTCCCAATTGTTTGGGTGTTATGTGCCTTAGGTCCAAGGCTTGATACAAAACTACAATCGAGCCGGGGGTATCACTTGAAGCAACCTCTCTATTCCTACAGGTGGAGGTAAGGCTGTCTACATCTACCCTCCTCAGACCCTACCTTAGCTTTGCTATTGGTGGGATTTACCAAGTATGATGATGATGATGATGACATTGACTGAAGTTAGCATCATTAGTTCAAATTTGTGTTTAGTTACTGCGTTCGGGTCGTAGGTAGTTTCCTTATCGTAGTGAATCTGCTAGATATTAGATATACATTCCAAATTTGTTGTTTGCGACTAATTTTAGATATGATATCACATTATTAGTGGTTTTAAACAGTTGTTACTTGGTTAGAAAGTTTTAAATTTCGTTAAGTGCATTATACTTATTAGCGTTTTCTCCATGTTGAATATTGTTCGGGTCAAAGTCAAAAGAACCATGCTAGTCTTCAAGGCTCAAGCAACTACAAGGTCATTCTCTTGGTAATAATTTTGGGTTTTTTAATATTAATTCACAGTAATGCTTTTTAAACTGCTGCTGGAACCAAGTTTGCCTGTTGGAGAGCTTTTGGTGAGTTTTTCTATACCAACTTATTATCTTGTCAGTTGTCATACCACAACGGATGCCTATATAAGAGAGAGATATTATATAATATATGTATATATCTACAGGCTGCACCAGATGAACTCATCCTCAGGCGACTGCTTTATGATGTTGCATTGGATTTCGGACCGTTTCTGAGCTGTGATACCTCCCTTGACGATATTCAGTTCAAAGAGATTGTGATCGTATGGCTGTTTGTCGCAAACTCAGCATTGCAGTTTGCAAGGTACATGCTTTTATACTCATGTGGATAATGAATGTAACACCCCTTCCATTATATTATAGTTTAGATTATATAGCTTGTATTATGACTTGTGAATTTTCATTGGGTTGTAGTGAAAATGGTGACCATGTTGGAGCCAATTGTTATCTCAACGCCTTTTCAGCGTCTCAGCTGCCACAGCAGATAATTTCATGGGTCACCGGTGTAACAAGTGTGCAACCAACCGCACCTGATATTTCCTCTCCAAAGGACATTATTGGTACTTTCCTTTTGATAACTACTTGTACATTCCGACACGCTCTTGCTAATACACTGATTATTAAAAAAAATGCAGGCTGGCTATTAGTACTGGAACAGCAGGGATTTAAAATATGTGATCACAACATCTCAGAATTGCAAGAGAAAGCTTTGAAGTACAGCTTAATGGCCAAAGTCAATGGAGTCAAAGACGGTCATGAGAGTCAAACTATGGTGGAAGATGCACCTGTAAGTATCAATGGGAGAAGGAAACGCAATAGCACAGGGTTTTGGGAGGTACAAAAGCAGATTAAAGTTATAAAGTGCTGTCATGAGAATCTGGGAGATGATGGTTTTTGTGGTAAAACTGAGGTTGTGGGTAACTCGGTTTCTGATCAAGAGATGCTAGATATCGTTCGATGAGTTGATCGCTGCAATGGTGTTCTATATGGTTCGTTGCTGCAAAGGTTTAGGTATAATGTAGGGTTGCGTGGGTTGTGTTAAACCGGCCGGTTTGTTTTGGTTTAGAAAATTTGGGCTGACGGGTTCAGTTTGACTCTCGGAGTGTTGAACCGAAGCAACCCTGTTAAGTAGGGACACGCGTATTAAATAACAAGTTGAGTTATCGTTATATGATCATTTGAAAGGGTTAACTGTCACATGATTTCAATTTATATACATATCATCAACAAACATGATTATTATGACAAATTTGGATCAGTAAAGCTTTGTACAAGTGGAACCTTTAAAGTGATTTCAATATATACATATAAAAAAACTGTCACATGGAGTTGAATACAATTCTTAGAAGCCCTATAGGCCCAACTTCAATCTGCCATGGGCTTTATAAGCCGGAAAGCATATGGTTGAAGTTACAGCCCAAGAAAACTTGAGTTTCTATACGAGGATATTAATATATTATACATCAAAGTTATTTAATTGGTTAAGATGTGTTAAAATGCTTGAATTCGAGTCCCTGATTTCATAGTAAACTACTTTTTTTTTAATTTGACAATTTTTATTTATTTTTATAAGTATCTTTATATTGAGATCTTATAAAGTTAAATATATATTTTTTGTCTTCTTAAGATTGGATTGAGTCTGCATCGAGAATAGAAAGTTATATTCAAACTTTACATATTAATAAAGGTTTAAAGTTTACCCTAAAAGTAGTAGTTAACTATATTATCTGACGCAATACTGAAATCTTAAAAAAATGAGTAAATTTTAATATCTTAGAAAAATAAAGATGTTAATAATTATGAGTTTGAAATTCATAGATGTTCAAACCAGGGCCGGGTTTATGTATTTAATTTTAGGCTTAGGTCTAGGCCTCCAAAATATTGAGGCCCCACATTGAAAAAGAAAAATAACAATTCAATTCAGATGGTTTGTTTTGTGGCTACAATCGTCTATTACCACCTTTAACAAAAAAAATAACAAAATAAAATTGGACCTAGTGTTTTTTATATACATTCCAACCTGCTTTAGCGAACTCGATTTTGTCCATGCTCAAACACAAAAATAAATTCAATAAATTCTAGGGTAGTGTTTGGTATGTATGAATAAGAGCCAAAATGAAATGAACTATTGTAATGTAATGAAAAAAATACGTTTGGTTAGTCAAAGTAATTGAATCACTCATTACATAAATCATTTCATTCCATAAAGTTCATTCCATTCATCATCCTTGTTTTTTTTTCATTTCATTCTCTATCTCACCTTCATCACCTACACCGCCCACCACTACCACCTGCCAACCACCGGCGTCACCATCACTGACCGCCGCCACCCACCGCCACCTATTGCCGGTTTTATTTTTTCGTCTTTTCGTGCCTACCAAACAACACAAGGTAAATGATTCATTCCATTCTCACATGGTAACCAAACAAGACCCATTTCATTCATTTGTTCATTTCATTACCACGTCTATTTCATTCACTTGTTCATTTCATTACCCCGTACCAAACAAACCCTATATATTTCATTGTTTATACTTCATAATGATAAACATTTAAAAGTGTCCTCAATTTTTATTTCGGTTATGGCCATAAAATAGTTTAGCCAGCCATATTCAAACAATTACAATCATAAATCCCCAAGTGGCCAACTTTTACCAACTGAATATAAAAACCACACTTCTAAGATGGGTGTAATCCTTAAGGGTTTAAGTCTTTACATGCTATTAACTAAAGAGTTAAAAGAGTATAACAAGTAGAGATTTCTTCAATGGTTCGCCTCATTTTAAATTTTATTTCTAAAATTTGAGTTTGGCTCGTACACTTTAGCTCAGTTTTTTTTAAACTTTGTTTTTAAAACTTGAGTTAGGCTCGCGAGTAGGTTTTTAGTGTGTAATAGTTTCACAAATTTTCATTATCTAGTATCTATCACCCATTAGAATTATATTTTAAATAAACAAACTAAAGAAAAAGAAAATAATAGATAAAATATGATTGGTTGGTATATAAAGAGGCCACCTTGCCTTCTTCCTTGTGACCATAGAGTAGCATACACACCCCTCCTCTTTCACTCATTGTGTTTAATGAGGGAAAGGGCAGTGTTTAATGCCCGTCATTGTGACAAAGATATGTTTTTAAATAAATAAAAATCATAACATATTTTCTTAGCATAAAATTACTTAGACTCGTTCTACTATTAATTAACTTAATACTTAATGATCATTTATGGTGAATGAGTTTAGATTTTATGCTACTTTTTAGTATAAAATGAAACCATTTTATATTTTATAATTTAAAATTTTCAAACTATAAATTACCAACAAATTTGTTCTTTATGTTGTGATATAGGCATAGGGAGTTTTTTAAAACACTTTTGTATTTTTCACATTTAACTCATAGATTTTAATCTTTTATATTTTAACCTCTTAGACTTTTTTACTTTTAACAAAAAACTTTACATTTTTTAGAATTTAACTCCCAACATTTTTTTATTTTCAACTTTGGTCTCCCATACTTTTTAGCTTTCGCAAGTTTTTTGTTTTAAGTTTCGTTATAAATTTTCGAGTCAACACGCCACAACATGTGTGTAAGGTTCAACATTTTTTTTCGTCTGTTTTTCTCGGTTGACAGGCAGTCGCAACACGCTTATTTTTCTTCGTTTGACAACTTCATGGCACAACGCGGGTCCTGTATCGACTTAGTTATTTTTTTCTACGTTTTACATTTATGTCTAATTTTTTCGTATTAACACGTTGCAACGGGCGTGCATGGTTCCACGATTTTACGTCTATTTTTCGTTCCGTGTTATTTTTTACCTCTTTATTTATTTTACTTTTACAAGCTCTTCTGATGTTGGTGGTCGCTGGCTGTGGCATTAGTGCTACTTGGCACGATTTTACGAACGTATTTAACCTATTAAGTTTTTTACTAATTATTTTTTTCGAGTTTACAATATATCTCTTTTACTTAAGAAAAAGAATTTTTATATGCGTGTCAATATAAATTCGATTTGCTCTATGTTTCGACGTAAACTTTTTATGAAAACGAGTCTGGTTAAGTATAATACGTTTTCGTTTAAAAAAAATTACGCACATATTTTTACGTACGTTTCGTTATAAATTCAAGTTAGTGTATTTTCGACTAAACTTTTTGAGAAACGAGTCAGGTGAAATATAATATTTTTCTTTATTTTATGAATGTTTTGTAAATTTTGTTTCGATCCAAGTGGAGTCAAATTACTGTTTCTTTTTTTTCCTTTTTAAGCTCTAACTAATATCTTTTGATTATATGTGTTAGGATTTCCATTATAACCGTTACATTTTCTATGTATGACTCTGGCCACGTATAATATATTATAATTGTACGGTATAAATTTGATTTCTTTGTGTTTTAATCCAATCACAATGCTTATATAAGTTGCATTGAGTTCAATAAGATACGTTAAAACACGTGTTTTCATATGATTAATGCATCACATAACATTTATACTAATCTATTCAATGTTTATGATGTATCCACGCCACTACTTAAAGACCATTTGTTAAAAAAGCACCAAGCCCCATAGCGATGATGGCAGTTTGGGTAGCATTCAATATTTAAGTGCTAAAAATGGCACTTTAGTAGGGTATAGGTTGTACTTTTATATTATTAGATTATAACTTTTTTATTTTATTTTAGATGATAAAAAAATTGTTTAATAGTAGGTTTTAATATATTCTTCTAAAATCAAACAAATTTCTTTCAATTTTGAAAATAAAATCTCATAATCAAGTTTTAGTCCAATTAGTGTAACTGAAAAAGAAAAGAATATTTAAAATCGTTGTGTTCTTATAGTCAATGATAAAAGAAATGAATGAAAGGAATGTAAATAATTATTTATAATGCTTTTACTATTTTATGATAAAGAAGTAGATTATTGGTATTATTATAAATATTATTATGCATGAGAATAGATCATCGTGTTTGGACAATAAAACATCAAACTTATAACCGTCATCGGACTTGATAATTGTCACACCCAAACCGATGGTGGAATTATCGGAGCGGACGTAAGTAGATTGCTCGAGACTTCATAACACTAGTGTGAATATTTAATTTAAAACTGATTTCATTCATAGATAAACATTGTCAAGTACATCACAAGGAAACAAAGTACAACAATTGAAAATTTTAAAGTACGCAAAATTCATCAACACTACAGTAACAAAATCTAGTATTTCTAGATGCGTCTAAGTCGTCCCTACTAGATTTAGTCGATATCAACATCATCAACCTGCAACATGTTTAAAAGTATAGTTCAACACACAAAGTATTGGCGAGTACACAAGTTTAATATAGCATAAGTATGTAAAAAGGTTTAAACGAATCCTCATGGCATAAATAGTTAACTAGATTAACGTATCATGGCATGCAATTTTACAAGTCAATCATCTGATTAGCGCATGAATTAAAGACTTAACATGACCACAAGACTACGGGCGGCGCGTTACTCCTATAGCGCTATACATGTTAAGGGAGGCTCGTACGAAGCTAATGACAAGTGAATCACATAAGAATGTTCCAAGAATACAAATCAAGTATCACATATTTAAGCATACATATGGATTGTTTATGTTTGCATAAAGTATAAGTATGAATGTGTAATTTGATAGGTTAAACATATTGCACCCAAAAGTGTAAGCGAAAAGGGGCTTTCGAGTGTACTCACGAAAAGCAAAGCTTCCTTTGGAAATCCCGTAAAGAGTTGGAGAGTTGGAGGATGAAACACCAAGGTTACCCTACATGGGGTAAACGAAGGTGTGTGAGTATTTGGATTTGACAAGGGACTTGGATTTGGTATATAAGTAGAAATAAAGTATATGTATGCAAAAGTATACCCCGTCTAAACACTCGTTATGACACTAAGTTACATGTGATGTCATGGGTCAACTCACGTATTATAATCATCGACGATGAATTAGAACCAGGATAGAATAACCTACACTTGTGACATGTAACCATAATCCGATTAACATCACGAATTCGGTTATGTATATATTTATATAGTATATAGTATATTTTATAATAAGTCCAACATGTATTATCATAGAATTCATGGAGGTCAAGCATGGAGGTGTGAACACCTCATTCTATGATTCACCAAAGCACAAAGTTTACCAACTTAGTTGGTAAATCTAGTTGGTCATGAATAATGAGAATGAAAATTACTGTACTAATATACTAAGTCTGCTAAAACTATGAACAACCAAGTAAGCAAGCTAGGTGTGTGCATCCCGAACATGGCAACGTTTGGGGACGTGTCGTAGCCTTGTTACTCAAATGAAAGTTGAACAAGTTTACGTGCTTTAACATAGAAAACATCAAGCGAGGCAGTGGAATGAGATTAGGATAGCTAAGGCTTCCAAGTATTCACACCTTTACCAAAACACAAGTCTTGCCATAAGAGCTATGGCAAACTTGGATGGTTTCATCACTTGTGGGTTGGATAAACCCTAGTAAAACAGAAATTTTAGAGATATTTGCACCTCTTAAACTTATAATAATCCACTCCTAACAAGTCTCATAACCTTAGATAAGCTCAAGAACAAGTAGACACAAGTCTGAATCAAGAAAACATAGTTTATAAAGGTTTAACAAAATATTCTTCCAAAACAGAAAGTTTGGACCTCAGAATGGTGATGTTCCACCTTGGTTTACCATGGCAAACCTGTGGAAACAATCCTAGAGCTATTCAAGCTTTGTAGAGGAAGAATTGATGAGAGTTTGAAGTCATGTTTGTATTTAGATAGTTTCTGCCTTGAACTTGAAATTCTAGAGATTTTGAGATTGTTTTGATGATTTAGAAGTGTTTGGAAAGTGAAAAAGAGGGTTAGGAAGCTTTTTTATACAGTGGGTAGTTAGGGTTTAGTGTTAAATGAGGTTTAGAGGTGTTTGGGTGTGAAAAAGGTGGAGAAAATAGGCCAACCCGTAGCTGAGGAAACGTTCTACCGCGGATCGAGGTCTCTTGCCACCCGCGAGAGGCAAAGCCTTGTCTCTCGCGCCCCGCCAGAGCCTTATTTAGGCAGATCTTTCATTTTTTGCAATTTGGCCCCCGAACTTTGGTTTTCCCCATTTTAAGCTAAAACTTGTGGTTTTGACATGTTTTTAAGTATATAACACGTATGCAAGTATAATTCGAGTATCGAGAATGTATTATAAATATTTGCACGTATAATAAGTATTGGTTTGTATGTAAACATGTATTTAACGATCGAATGCATGTAAGACAAGTATGTATAAAGTATGAATTTCATTACGATTAAAGTCTCGGATTACAAAATTGGAAATGAAATACGAATGTGATATGAATACAAGTTTCCATTAATAGAAATACAATTACACTTTCTAAATAAAGAAAGTACAAAATGCGAAGCGTTACAATAACAACATTAGAATTTGGATATGCCAATGAAAGATACAATCGCTATAATTTGGTGGTATGATATGAAAATCATGTGTAAGGTTTCATTAAAAGGTAACCAAACAAACTAAAAATGTTGTATAATAAAACAAATGTACCAGACTAGTCGACAATGAGTCATTAAACAGTATATAAAAAGATGCATTCATGATGTTCGATTTACAAATACCTGCAAAATTTTTTAAAAAAATTTGAAGATTCATACAGAATAGTGAAACACAAGATTTCTAACAAATCAATAATCGAATTTAAAAAAAAATAAAAGAATAAAACTCTCATTAAAAATAGATATTACCGATCTTTTATAGACGAAAATCAGAATATCAACAATGACAAATGAAACATAAAAAATGAAAGGTTGAATGCTATGAATTTCAAGGATTAACACCGAATCTATTACGAAAAGATAACATTGAATGTATTATGCACACAATCGATTGAAATAAGAAGCATAGAGATTGAATCAATTATATATCTAATGGATTGAAATAAGAAGAATTACAGACGAAACATAAAAGATGAAAGGTTTAATGCTATAAATTTCAAGATTAACACCGAATCTATTATGAACAGATAAAATTGAATCTATTATATACATCGATTGAAATAAGAAGCATAGAGATTATAGCAACAGGCCTTTACAAGGATTAACAGCCTAATGATTGAACCTTATTGAAGAAACACGGTTGAAAAGTGATGAAAGTTTGCTAGGGTTGAGCAATTACGGTGGAAACGAATGAGGTGTTTCACAAAATTAGGGTTTCTGTTCTCCTAATATACTCGGGTCTAACACGGGTTTGGTTATAGGTTGCAATATCCATATACAATCATCAAAGATCTGGGATTTCCCGCCAAAAACACAAATGCACAATAACATATCAAGTGTCCTACAACTTACTTATTTATATAGTATAATAGATTATTTAAACTCATTGTAGTTTTAGTTAAGTTAATACCTACTTAATAGTCATCTATGGTGAATGAGTCTAGATTTTATTTGTTATGACGTTTTGAGACCGTTGGTACTTGAGTATTAATAGTTTGAGCTGGTTTGTAATAGTTTGTTAAACTAGAAGGGTCAAAAGTGCAAACATGTGAAATCTAGAACAGGGCAACGTATTTAATAAGCCAACGTATTTAATAAATACGCTGGGTAGTCAGATTATATATATATGTTCTTCAATGAATCTCTTGTCCAAGCTTCTTGGACAGATTTTGGTGATTACTTTGTGTTGTGAGTCTTGTTATTGTGCTTAATCCGAATATCCAGGTGCTTTTATTGATTACATCTTTTTGGGATTTCATATACAACACTTGTTGTTTGATCCATTCAAGAATCTTCATCTTCATGGTTTGGTTTTTCTTAACTTTTACACATTCAAACAACTAATCTATAGTTGTTTGAGTGATAACAATCAACCACTATGATCCGAATCTGTTTTGGGACTCACAATTTGGTATCAGAGCCTTTGTGCTCTTGATTGTTTGAGTGTTTGTTAAGATTCTTCAAGTTTTGAAGGTTTTTCAAAAGTTTTCAAAGTTTCAAGGTTTTTCAAATTTTGGACTTAAAATGGCTTGATATGGTGTGTTTAATCATTGGGTTGTTGTTAATCAGTGTTTTGGTAAACATTTGGGTCATTTTGGTGCAAAGAAACATGAATTTTGAGTCGTTTTTGGGTGATTAGAGGGTTTTTGTTCGTACTAAAACCCTTTTGGGCGTATTTATTGTTGAAGTCAGCGTACATAATCTTGAATATAGCGGATTTATCTTGAACATCGCGTATTTAACAAATACGCTGGATTAACACCAGCGGATTTGTTGAGTTTCAGCGAAATAGTGCCAGCGTAATTGATCGAATGCGACTTCGAAGTCAGTGATAAAAATCCTCAGCGATTTTATCACGGTGATTGGCGTTATTAACCCAACTTATGCTTGTTTTTCATGTTCCAGCGGATTTAGCTTTTTGCAGGATAAAGTCGCCAGAGATCATCAGCGTAGTTGATTAAAGTGCAGCGTATTTGCTTCAAGTGCAGCATATTTGATTCATCTGCAGCGTATTTGTCTTATGATTTCATTCATCCCAGCGTAATTAATCTCTGATCAGCCACAATGTCTCTCAATCAACTCAACCCAATTGCCCATGCCGAGTTGGAAACAGGAACTGCTACAAGACCTCCAAAGTCGAAAGGATTTGAAGATTTCAGCAGTTGGAAGAATAGAATCAAAGCCTTCTTTGAGTATATCGACTATACTTAATGGATGTCCGTCACGGTGGGTCCACACGTTCCAATGATAATTCGTGATGACATTTGTACAATCAACGAAGATCCATCAACGTTCACCGAAGAAGACAGAACTCTCATTCAACGTGACCGCAGGGCTCATGCTGCTCTTACTATGGCCCTGTCCAAGGACGACAACAACTTGTTCGAAGAGTACACCTCCGCTCCTGAATTGTGGTTGGCTCTTATCGACTAGGAAACGAGGAGCTCATGGACAACAAAAGAGACATGGTCCAGAAAGAGTATGACATGTTTAGAAGTGTTCGTTGTGAAAGCTTATCCGACCACATCAGTCGATTTTTGGGAGTGCTGACTAAAATGAAGAAAGTGGGAAATCCTGTTGCAAACTATGCATTAATCAAGAAGCTGCTAGACTCACTCCCTAAAGAATGGAGCCTTCAGTGCATGATGATTAAGAGAACTTTCTTGACCAGCACAAATCCTGTCACACTCTCGGAACTGATTAACACTCTAAAAGCCTTTGAAATGGATATTGTCAAGAGAGAGATGAACCAAACAGGGTATTTACAGAAACTTACTCAATCAGCTGCTGCAACCTCTGCTCCCAAGAATATGGCGTTTCTTGCTCCCATCACCTCATGTGGATTGAATCCTCAAAGTGCTGTCGAATCTTATCCAAACGCTTCCGCAAGCTCTGTAAAGGCCTCGTCATCCTCCGAGAAGACTACCGTGGCCAGCGATGCTCAAGCACTTAAAATATCCACAGAACATGTTGCTACGTTCAATACCTTCTTAAGCAGCTATGAGGCTCTCATGTCAGGAGAGTTGAAAAGAGATTTCCTCACAGCTGAGGACATGTATCAAGTGGATCCTGACGACATGGAGGAGATGGATTTGAAGTGGCAGATAGCGATGATCACTCTTCGATTGAAGAAATTCCAAGATAAAACAGGAAAAAGGCTAGCTCTCAGAAAAGCTGGATTTGACAAGTCCAAGCTGAGATGTTACAATTGCAAAAATCTGGGTCATTTCAAGAGGGAGTGCCCGTTGCTGAAGAACGAGAATGCTGAATTTAACCAGACAAGAAGGCCGATGGCTATTGAAGGGAGTGATAGTATTGCTGAAAATAACCAAAAGGCTTTAGTTGTGGAAGATTATGACTGGTCAGAGGAAATAGATGAGGCTAAAGGTGAAGTTAACAAAGCCCTCATGGAAAACATCTCCACTGTTTCAGTCACGTCTGCACCAAATTGTGTTGAAAAGCAAACCGCCAGGATTCCCAAAGATGACAAGGGTCTGAAAAGCATCATCAATCCTGCTGAACAAACTTTAGAGAAGGGAAAACAGAAAGCTGAGATGAATGAGTCGAAAACCTGCAGTTCAAGAAGCCATCAGTTGCAACAAGAATGAAGCGGTTGGAACTTCTACAACCGCCATGAAGTCAGAAACTGAGGATAAGGATTTGGTAAATAGCATACCATATGAATTTAAAGCAAAGTTGTGCTCCAAACCATGTTTGAACGTCGTGGAACACTACAAATCACTCAACCGTGACATAATCAATGAAAAATAAAAGGTTTTGAAAATTAATCAAGAAGTAAAAGAAAATGAAGCTGCATATCAACAAAAATTGAATTCAACCATAGCTAAAATGCAGACTTTAAAAGAATTTGTTTTCAGAAAAGATTTTATCATAAATGATTTGACCGAAAAACTAGAAAAATCACAAAACGAAAATAACAAATTTCAAATCATTATTGATAAATGGAAAATTAGTCAAAAGGCACTGATTGATATTGTAAACTGCCAACGACTGACATTCATAAAGGATGGAATTGGATATAAGAATAAATTCAGAAACGAAAGAAAATTATTTCCTCCTCCGCAACAGCAAAAATTATGTCCCTATGCCATCTCCTCATCCTAAAATGACTTAATCGATAAAAATGATCTTTTGGATCAAAATGATTTTTACAAACCACAAAACAATACTAACATGTCTGAAAGCAATGCAGATCTGTGTAAGGGTCAAGAAGATGTGTGCGATGAGGAAGATGATTGTGGAGGTTCAAAAATAGGAATCGGTTACTCAGGCGATAGTTATTCAACAGTTAACTGGTTCGCCTGGAATTGTAATAAGACAAACAGAATTTCTATTCAGGATAACTGTAATAGTTTATCTATGATGGATGACTGTAACGGCTTTATGCCAAAATTGAACATTCGGGATGACTGTAATGGCCTTGCGCCTACACTTAAGACTCACAACCTAGTGCATGCTGAGGTTGAGAGTCATGACTTAAACTCTGTTTTTAATGATGAAAATGTTATGCTTGAATCCCCTGTATTTGTGCCAGAATTGAAGAAAACGGATTTGGAAAGTTCCTTACAGAGGAAATGCCCGAGTTTGTTCCATCAGTTGCAGGTACATCAGAGACTGATAAAGACTTTACTGAAGAAAACAATAGAGATGATTCAAGCACAACAACTTCAGAGAGTGATGGAGAAATGTCAAATGAAAGTCAAGAATCAACCTCGTCATCAGACAATGAGCACAGTGAAGACGACACTGAAGATGAAAATCATCCTGACAAGAAATTGAAGAAAGTCAAAGATTCAAGCCATGTTACGTCATCAAATTCCTCAAGCAGCTCCAGATTCTCATCACATACATCATCTTCGCACTCAGCACCCAAGAAGAAAAGATCGAATTGCAAACAATGCTTTCGCTGTGGTCATTTAAGACATACTACGAAACATTGCAAAAGCAATAATTTTTCTAAACCTAATCAAGTTCTCGTTAAAAGTTTCACTGATCAATTTGACAATCTAAAGAAATCAGTGAAATGCATAGTTGATTCAACCTGTTTTTGGAAAAGAAAAGAAAACTCTCTTGCTCAAAATCACGATAGAACTAATGTAAAGCAAGTCTGGGTTCCAAAAACTAACCTGTACATATTTTTTGTTGTTGTTGTTGTATGACAGAATAAAATTCAAAAATGGCTTCAGATGCTCATGAAATATATCTGGCATGTTGACAGCGGATGCTCCAGGCATATGACCGGGTTAAAGGATTTGCTTAAAAACTTTCGAGTATCTATGGTGATTTTGTATCCTTTGCTGGAGACGAAAAGGGAGGGAAGATCGTCGGAATGGGTGACGTCGTGTCTGAAGCACTTACTCTAGAGAATGTAAACTATGTTCCAGAGTTGTGTAATAATCTCATGAGTGTATCACAAGTCTGTGACAAAGGAATTTCGGTGCTGTTCAATGACATGGAGTGCTTATTCCTCAAACCCGAATACTCCGTCCCTGCAGAAATGATCATGCTTAGAGCTCCCCGTCAAAATAATACCTATGTGCTGAATATAAAAAATGCCAAATTAAATGAGCAAATGACATGTCTTATTTCAAGAGCATCTGAATCGGAATCACTGCTGTGGCACAGGCGTTTGGGGCATGTGAATTTTAAAAACATAAATAAGCTTTCTAAATTAAATCTTGTAAAAAGTTTACCTATGAAAGATTTTCCTTTTTCAGAAAAATGCATCGCATGTGCCCAAGGAAAGCAACATAAAAAGCCTCATAAGTCCAAAGCAGTGAATACGATATCTGCCCCACTGCAATTACTTCACGTGGATCTTTTCGGCCCCATAAGTGTTAAAAGTTTAGCTAAAAGATCTTATTGTTTGGTAATTACAGATGATTTTTCAAAGTTCTCATGGGTATATTTCCTCGAAGCAAAGAATGAGACAACTTCCGTTCTGAAAAGCTTCATGCCTATGATTGAAAACATAATCAAGTTGAAGGTGAAATCCGTAAGAATGACAACGGGACAGAATTCAAGAAATACTTTGTCTCCTTCTGTGAAGAAAAAGGAATTCGTCTTCAATACAGTGCTCCCAGAACTCCTCAGCAAAATGGGGTAGCGGAAAGCAAGAACAGAACTCTCATGGAAGCTGCTAGAACTATGCTTGTCGACTCCAAGTTTCCCATATCTTCTGGGCTGAGGCGGTCAACATAGCATGCTACGTTTTGAATCGTGTTCTCATTGTCAAACCTCACGGAAAGACAGCTTATGAACTACTTTTCAAAAGGAAGCCTCTGATAGATTTCTTCTGACCGTTCAGATGTTCATGCACCCTTCTCAACAATGAAGATAATCTCATCAAGTTTGAAGCGGTCGGTTACGCATGGGCCACTTATCTTTTCAAAAGGCATATCGAGTCTACAACAAACGGACTAAGATGGTGATTGAATCGTATTACATCGATTTTCAAGAAGGAAACTCCACTAACACTGGAAGCGCTCCAAACTGGTTTGATGACGTAGACATTGTATTCAACACTTTCGACATCACTGAACCCGTCACTGAATCCGAACCTGCAAAATCAACCCCATTAGAGCCATTGTTTGATCCTTAGACATTGGTTTCACTCCTTTTATAACTCGTTTCACCCCAGCCTCTGCCTCTCCTACCCTTCCTGTTATTGAAGTAAATGGTGACACATCGGCTGAGAATGCATCTGCACAAGATGATTCTTCTTCACAGCATATCGTGGATGAACCATCTAAAGAATACGAAACTCCAATTATCTACGTCGATGAACATTTCTCTAATCTGCCTCAACAAGTGGAAACTCACACCAACGCAGGGTATAAGACCAATCGAAACCATCCAATAGAAAATGTCATCGATTCTATGGAAGATGGAGTTCGAACACACGGTCAAACACATACCATCAACACAGGACTGTATGCAGCTTTTCTCTCGCAGTCTGTCCCAAGAGATATCAAAGAAGCAATTCAAGACTCAAGCTGGGTACAAGCAATACAAGAAGAATGAGCCCAATTTCGGAAACTTAAAGTCTGGGAACTCGTTGATTTGCCAGATGGAAAGTATCCAATTGTTACCAAATGGGTGTTTTGTAACAAGATGGACGATCGTGGTGTAGTTATCAAGAATAAGGCAAGATTGGTAGTTCAAGGTTTTCGCAGGAGGAGGGAATTGACTATGAGGAAGTTTTTGCACTGGTTGCACGCTTAGAAGCTATCAAAATCTTCTTAGCATATGCTTCGTTCAAAAACTTTAAGGTGTTTCAGGTGGATGTAAAGAGTGCATTTCTGTATGGGAAGGTGAAAGAAGAAGTCTATGTCTGTTAACCTCCAGGTTTTAAATATCCTCACTTCCCTGCAAAATACTATAAGCTTGACAAAGCTCTTTATGGTCTTCACCAAGCTCCTCGAGCATGGTATGAGACTTTGTCAACATATTTTCTGGAATGTGGGTACTCAAGAGGGAAAATTGATATGACTCTTTTCACAAAAAGGATCTGAGATGATGTGATGCTGGTGCAGATCTACGTAGACGATATCATCTTTGGGTCAACTGATGAAGCTCTTTGCAGGGAGTTCGAGAAAGTTATGAAGTCAAAATTCGAGATGAGCATGATATGAGAACTTACGTTTTTCTTGGGATTAGAAGTGAAGCAGAGAGAAGATGGCATACTCATTCATCAGGCTAAGTATATCAGAGATATTCTCTCCAAGTACAACATGAATGATTGCAAATCTGCCAGCACTCCCTTTGCTGTTCAGACGGAACTTACTTCGGATCTTCAAGGGAAACCCGTGAATAAATCTTTCTATCGATCAATGATAGGCTCATTAATATATCTGACCGTAAGTAAACCTGACATTTTGTGGGCTGTCTGTCTCTGTACGCGATTTCAGACGGATCCGAAAGAATCTCATGAAGCTGCTGTCAAAAGAATCTTTCCCTATCTGAAAGGAACTCCCAAGCTTGGTTTGTGGTATCCTAAAGATAGTAATTTTGATTTAATTGCTTATTCTGACCGTGATCATGCAGGTTGTAAAGTTGACAGAGAATCCGTCTTCGGAGGCTGTCAATTTTTAGGAAATCGTCTTATTTCGTGGCAAAGCAAAAAGCAGACAACAGTCTCCACATCTACTGCTCAAGCTGAATACACGGCAGCTTACAGTTGCTGTTCTCAAGTTTTGTGGATACAAAATCAGTTGTTGGATTATGGAATCAACGTCATGAAGACTCCTATATTCATTGACAATGAAGCGTGTCTTGGAATTGTGTAGAACCCTATCCACCACTCCAGAACAAAACACATCGAAATTCGCATTCATGCAATCAGAGATGCGTATGAGAAAGGATATATTCAAGTGGTGCTAGTGGATACAGTGCAACAAAAAGCTGATATATTCATGAAAGCCTTTGATAAAACTCGCTTCAACCAGTTGGTAACCTGGTTGGAGATGGTCAATTTCCTTGAGTGGAAGTGATAAAAAAACGGTTTTCATAATCAATAATAATCTCATAAAATGTGCCCAGCAAAAATATTTTCTACAAATTTAATTTTTTTTCAAGCAATGGATTCTCAAAATAATATTTGAAGAGGGAAAGTATTCCAGAAAATATTGTTGAAACGAAATCCTTTATTGTTGAAACAGAATCCTTTATTTGACACCTGTATGAGAAATGATAAAAAAAGCTGCTGACACTTTGATTAATCTTAAAACCAAATCAGGTTGAGGCACCAAGCAACGACGTGTCAGTAGATTCAACAATACCTTGAAGTAAATTGCAAATAGGAGACAAAAGCTAATGATCACACAAGAATTATGGATACCCACAATGTTGTGCAACTTGCGGGTAATATGTTGCGGCGTATGGCTTAATGGTCTTAAATCTTGCGTTGATAGATTGCCAAAGTCCGAGATTTTGGGTCTTTATATTGGCTAATCATTTGGGGATATCATAGTTGCTCTTCTGCTGCATCAAGATATATGCTGACCTAGACACAACTATGATATCTTTTCAAAAAGAGCCAATGCAGCCAAAACCCTACACAGATGAAGCTCTCATTGAGAATCATTCAAGTGCTTAAATCGTACCGTATATGGTAATCTGTCATAGCCCTCGTTAGACTTTGGTCTCTTTGCTGTACAGAAGTACTGTCCTGATCACCAATTGTCTAACGTTGAAATTTCAAAAATGAATGAGATCAATATACTCACCTGCTATGAGAATCTTTGCGCATATCTTGATCGCGGGGGTATGTCCTGATGTGGGACTCACGGGCACAACATCCTGACAGTTCAGCATGAGTGGGGGAACATCGAATTTCTTGTCAATATTACCACAACATGATAAAATGTTCTCTGATCGCACGTTGAAAGATAGGTGCATGGATTTAAAAGGACAAACATACTGACAGTTTTTCTTGTGCCTTGATTATTCAAGATATCTAATATTTTATCTCAAACTAACGAAGTGTTACCAGTATGATCTTCTGCAGGAAAGTCACAGGATCCGAATCAGTAAGCATAAATTTTATGTGAAAAAGGAAGCTTCCTGGCCCTAAAAATAATTTTCAGAATTCAAATTGCAAATCTTCACTTTTCTTAAACTTATTTTTAAAATTTTTGCACTATTGTTAACCAAAAAGGGCACGTTTTTCGAGAAAATTCAAAATTTTCGAGCGTATTTGTTTTCTAAAATTTCTTAACTTTGAAGATACCTCAAGGTATCCAGACGCGGCGCATTTATTAATCTAGCATATTTATCAATACGCTGGAAAGTAATTTGGTATATATATTTCAGTTTTTCCTTTTGTGTAAACAATTTAAAATTCTTCAAATATCATCTTCTTCTTTTCATCCGAAAACCCACTTACAACATTCAAACTTCATATTGTAATATGATTGAATCCTTCTAAGATCATATCGGTATGTCTTTGGCATTCAGATGCTCATTTGCTTGTGGTTGAATGCAGTGAATCATCGTTTTTAGTTTCTGTTGTGTGTATATAAATACATTAATCTGGTTTCTTCCGGTTTTCAAGGGTTTATCAAGAAAAAGTTGAAGCCAGCGTATTTATTATGAACACAGCGTAGTTAATTTGAATGTGGCGTAGTTATCACAAGCCCTAGTGTCTGCGGATTTAAGTCTTGAACGCGAGTTCAAGCAACCCGCGTAATTGACAATTATGCCAATAAACCAGCGTAGATAATCATCTTCGCCAGATGCGTTCTCAAGTCAAAGACTAAATCCGCGACATTCATGCAGCGTAAATAATCCTAATTTGGCGTAGTTGTCTTTGGGTCTTTTGTACATAATAGTGTACATCCGGCGTAAATGAAGTCAGTGACCAACGTATATAGTAGCGGATTTATAATCTTTTATTTTATTTTTAAAATTTTTATTCTGCTTTTATTATATATATATGTATGTATATAAATCTAACTTGATTCGTTTTCAATTTCAGAAATGGTGAAGGAAATCATTTGGGATAAAACACGAAAGCACAATCAGCCATGCAAGTTGGTCCCACCTCCCAGTGATTTCGAAGATGTAGCGGAGTGGATAAACTCAAGCAGAATAAGCTATGTTGTCAAGCCGATCCGATCATTTACAACATCCACATTGAAGAGTTTTGGAAAACAACCAAGGTGTCAACGGTCAATGAATTTAAAAGAATCACGACTTATAGTACGGAGCAAGAAGATCATAGTAAAGAGGAAAATGTACGTAGAGTCCTCAGTCTCGGAGACAACCACCGTGATCCTCTCAGAGTTAAGAAGGATGACATTCTTGATGGGTTTAATGGAATGAGGTATGTTGGACACTTCAGAGAGAAAAACGAGATCAAAAGAAAAGGGCTTACAAGGGACTGGAGATTCATTCTTCACGTATTTGCTATGAGCTTGGCACACAGAAAGGGCATATATGATGGCTTGAACCAAGAATGACTGCCTGTTATGCTCAACCTTTGCACAAAGCAGCCATTCAATATCTCGGGTCTTATCTTTTACTGCATGGTTGACAACACAAATTCCTCCACATGGGCCATGTACCCACGGTTTGTTCAGCTCCTCATCAACGACCAGCATCCGAATCTCCCACATGATGGCGACCTATACAAGTTTCAGTTGCCGACATGACGTCAGATCACAGAACTAAAGACTGAAGAGTTGGTGTTGCTGCATCAGTGGATGTATAGGGAATAAAGATTTCCTGTTGTGAAAGCCGCCTATGAGAAATACAGAGAACGTGTGAAAAGAAAGAGACAGGGAGATGGTGAGGAAGAGGCAGATGAGGAAGAAGAAGAAACTGAGCAGTTAATTAGAAAGCATAAAGGAAAGCAACCCATGAAAGAAGGGGACTCATCAAAGAAAAGAAAAGACACCCCTTCTCAAGAGTGTTTGATGGAAAGCAGCTTTAGGGCCGGAGGCACAAGAGAACATAGAGAACATATTGAAAATCTCTGTGCAATTCATGAGGCAGAGGAAAGAGAGAAAAGAGAAGCGAGAAGAAAAGAGGCGACAGATGACAGAATCTGAAACGCCAGTACGGTCACAACCGAGCAGGAGCAGTTAGATGAGTTTGTTGACCAACTGATTGTCGATCCAGAGGCTCCCAGCAGATCTCCTCCTCAGAAGCGTAAGAAAACATGGGAAGGACCATCGACATAACCACAACCAAAGCAGATGCCTCAACAAGCTCCTCGCAGACTGTGCCCATTTCAGGAATTGTACGATAAACTGGCGAAAGACATTGGGAAAGGTCAAGGTCAAGAGATCTGTTTTTTTAAACATTAGGTGAGCAATACGAACGTAATTCGTGAAAAGCTAAGGGAGCAAAGAAAGAAAAACAAAGAGCTCCATGCTTATGTCAAAGAACAAACAAGATTCGTGCGATTTCAGCAGGATGGAATTGAAAAGATGTACCGTATGATCAGAGAGCTATGCACCAAGGCAGACATACAACCAATGTGCTCATCCACAGATATCTTTAATTATGAGAAGTTCAAGATTGAAGAAAAAAGACAAAAGGCTGAGGATGCGGAAAAGAAGAAAAAGCGTTTAGAATCTGCTGTAAACGTCACTGAAGATGACGAAAGTGAAGAAGAGGAGGTGGACAGAGATGAGATGCCAACTTGCTTTGTCGAATGGGGTTTAGAAGAAGATATTCTTTATGAGACTAAGGATGGTGATTCAGTAACTCCAATGCATCCAGAGTGGTTCAGGAAAGAAAGAGAAAAACTTCCAGACTTCTATCAGGTGGCCACAGTTGAAAAATCTGAAGTTACCGACAAAATAATAAGCTGGAAGTACTGTAATCTCAAAGGGATGTTCATTGTGAAAAGACGAGGTGGAGTTATTCAGCACTTCAAGACTGGAGCTGATATGAAAAGCCTTCCAAGATGGGATATTCGGGAGCTGGGCAGACTAGACTTGATAAATCCAACAAACAGCAGCATCAGAGCTGATTTTGAAAGACTTATTTTGAGAGAATGCAATCGGGGTTTTACATTATTTAAGCCACAGCGTCCATGAAGAAGAGTGTCGAAGACCACAAAAGATCCCATCACCGGAAAAAGGAATGGTCACATGGGTCATCGATCCTGCTAAGGTTGAAACAAGAGTCAAAATCCCACCAGAACAACCTGTCATGCTCACAAATTTCAAGAAATGGTTCTACGACGGGAAGACGGGAGAAGCAGTGATCAGATTGGTCTCTAACGAATATATTCGCATTTTAGACCCGATGGATGTGTTCATGTTCTGTCTTTCCGATCTTAACATTCTCTATGGCCACAAGATCCACGTTGGAGCCGGAAATGAGTACAGAGAAGAAGGAATGCTATGTCAAAGGGCGGTGGAGCGGGCTAGAGAAAGAAAGATAGAAATGATGGACATTGTGATCAGAATCGAAAAGCAGAACGAAAAAGAGGAGGCAAGAAAAAGGAAAAGAAAACACAAGTCATCGTCCCAACAGAAAGTTCCCTCACCATCTCAAGCTGCATCTCAATCTCAAACTCCGGTTTCATCCACATATGAAGCCACTACGTAGATCCAACCAACCTCAAGTGAAGCTTTTATTAATCCATCTTCTGAAGCAACAACTGAAGCAACAACCGAACCACCAACAGATCAAGCTGCGCAATGAAAGGATCCAGGATCAGCCGCAGACCCTGAAGCTCCGGAACAAGACTGAAGAAGCTCAAGTACGCAACGGTCTAGGGGGGATATTGTTAGGACGTTTTGAGACCGTTGGTACTTGAGTATTAACAGTTTGAGTTGGTTTGTAATAGTTTGTTAAACTAGAAGGGTCAAAAGTGCAAACATGTGAAATCTAGAACAGGGCGGCGTATTTAATAACCCAGCGTATTTAATAAATACGCTGAGTAGTCAGATCTGTATATATATGTTCTTCAATGAATCTCTTATCCAAGCTTCTTGGACAGATTTTGGTGATTACTCTTGTGTTGTGATTCTTGTTATTGTACTTAATCCGAATATCCAGGTGCTTTTGTTGATTACATCTTTTTGGGATTTCATATATAACACTTGTTGTTTGATCCATTCAAAAATCTTCATCTTCATGGTTTGGTTTTTCTTAACTTTTACACATTCAAACAACTAATCTATAGTTGTTTGAGTGATAACAATCAACCACTGTGATCCGAATCTGTTTTGGGACTCACATTATTCTACTTTTAGTATAATTAGAAACTAAAGATCATTAGTTAAAAAGCATTAGGATATCTTGAAAATTTGGTTAAGTGGTAGGAGGCCTGCCCTCCCTAGTGAAAACGCATGTTTGACTCCCGTTTGAGTTATTTTAGACAAACATCTGGGTGAATGGACAAATCATGGCTTTAATTCCCGGTTCGAACGTGACAGAGACGAGGTTTTACGGACTTCATCTGGTTCTCACGCGTCAGGAGGTGTTGTCTCACAGTGGTCGAGGAGTCGGCTTTGAACATAACCCCAAGAAAGGTGATTTTACATGTGAGATTTTTTCCTATTAAAAATCACTAGGGCCCATACGGATGATGGTAGTTTGAGTAGCATTCAATATTTCAGTGCTAAAAATGGCACTTTACTAGGGTATAGGTTGTACCTTTTTATTTTTTAATTTTATTTTGATTATAACCTTTTTATTTTATTCTAGATGATAAAAAATTATTTAATAGTAGGTTTTAATATGTTCTCCTAAAATCAAAAACAAAATTTCAACTTTGAAATAAAAATCTCAAAATCAAGTTCTAGTTCAATTAGTGTAATTGAAAAAGAATATACTCTTTATTTTTTTTCAATCAAATTATTTTTTTTTGGTTTTAACCAGTTATTACATCCTTTTATTGATTTGATAAAGTCAATGATAAGAAATGAATGAAACACTGTAAATAATTATATATAATGTTTTTACTATCTTACGATAAAGGAGATTATTGGTATTATTATGAATATTCTTATGCATGAATACACTTTGATGATTGCAAAGTATATAATTACGTGATGATTTCGAAAACAAAGTCTCTTCATGTTGTGTGCCTTATAATCGTCTGGTATATTTGGAAATTGAGGAACGAAGTTCTATTTGCTCAAGGTTAGTCGCAGCTGAGTAGAACTCTGGATGAAGTCAAGGCAATGGCGTATCTATGGATTAAAAACAGATCGAAGGAGGCATCGCTACCGTGGGAGCAGTGGAGCAGTTTTAATGTTTTTCGTTGATTGTATGTTGTTATAGTTTTGGTGAATGTTGTGTTGGTTTCCTGTAACTTAGGTGCCAAGCTTCTTGCTGGATATTAATAAAATTCTTTTGTTGGCTGTTTAAAAAAGCATATAACTATAGAAGCTCATAGTTTTATAGCCTAGTGACATCTTATAGATGGGATAAGGCTTTGGGACCAGTAGGTCCTATGTTCGGTTTCACAAGGTGGGTTTTCCATATTTATTGGGTTTCCTCCCGAATTGATGTACATGCATTATGCCTAACGGAGATGGATATGATAGGGTGGTTCTGTTGATGACACGATAATATTCTAGCGGTCCATCAGTGATCCAATTTTACCCCGTTAAAAAAATACAACTATAGAAGATTAATGTAGCATCAACAAGATGTTAAAAGTACGAAAGTCAAATGAAATTCGCCAAAAAAATTTAGAATGATAAAAAAAAGTTAGAAAATCAAAATAGTGCTTTATAGAAGTAGTTTTAATTTTTTATTCTATTTTATTTTTTAAACAAGTAAAATATATTAATATTTTATTAAACAGAAGGTTTATAAACATTTATAAAACACCTCACACTAAGTATTCAAAATTTGCTGGTGGAAAAAATCTTTCACGAGTATTCTAACATCTTAAACATTATTTATATAAAAACAAATTTTACTTGCATCAATTCGTCTTTGACGGTGCTCGAAGTCTAGAGCTATTCAAAAAGCTTGCGGTTAAGAGCTCGCTCGGGAAAAGCTCGTTCGATATGACTCAATTTGAAAGTGAGCCAAGCCAGCTCAGCTCCGTTAGAAAGTGAGCCTAGCTTGGCTCGGCTCATAACGAGTCGAATTAGCTCGTTTAGTTTGCATGGTAGCTCGGCTCGGCTTAGCTCGGATATTTTCTTTATAATATATTTATTTTTATATACATTATAATGTATTACAAATAACTTGTTATTATTTATATGTATTTGGGCTTATAATTTGATATCCATGGCATATTTGAATGTTAATTACCATGCTAAGTAACTAATATTGTATGTCGTTGAAATTTAAAACTTATATTTCGTTGTTGAACATGATTTTGGCTTGTAATGTATTTGGTTAAACTTATTTTGAATATGTTCTTTTGAAGTATTGAATAACATTTTGGACTACTGAATTTTGAGAGCTATATATTAATTTTTCTTTTCAAAATTGAGCCAAACCAAGCTGAGCCGAGCCGAGCCGAGCCGAGCCAACTCGGTTCAAAACCAAACCGAGCCGAGCCAGCTCGGTTTAAAACCAAGCCGAGCCTGAACTTAGATTTTCAACTCGGTTTCAAAACCGAGCGAGCCAGCTCAGTTTATAATCAAACCGAACCCAAGCTTGCCCTGGCTCGACTCAGCTCATGAACAGCCTTAGCTCAAACCCTTAACTTAAAAAAAAAACAATACCTTAATTTTAATAGCTTTCTCATTTTTGGACCCAACCCCACTCATATTCTAAGCATTAAATAATCATAGCAAACCTATTTTTTAATAGCAAGATAACTTCTGAGGAGGTATGGTCCCAAATCACCATACCCTTGACTACATTTTATAAGGATAATCTTGCATGCAACATGCAATGGTGTGTGATCCTCAAACACCAACAGGTCATACAATGAACCTTGCGCACTCAGCGCAAGGTGAATTAGACCAACAACAATAGGTCATACAATGAACCTTGCGCATTCAGCGCGACGGTAAATTAGACCAATACCAGTAGGTCGTACAATTAGCCTTGCGCACTCAGCATTTTTTTATTTCTTTTATACATTTTTTACTTTAGTGTTTTTTTTCTTTTGTTTTTATGATTTTAATGTTATAACCTTTTTGTATAAAAAGGACCAATTAAAAGGGTTTTTCAATATATTTGAGTAGGGCCAAATTGAAACTTTCCTAACGGTCAATTAGACCAACAAAATTAAGTCACGCAACGAGCCTTGCGCGCTCAACGCAACAGCAAGTTAGACTAAACTATACAAGTCACACAACGAGCCTTGTGTACCTGGCGCAACGGCAAGTTAGACTTACGCGCGCAGGCTACTAGACCCTGCGCAAAACAACATCTCTCTGAGCTGCGAATCCTAAAACCTTGCTAGGACAAGACACACATGAGAAGCACCTCATAGTCTTGGGACAAAAAGATATACCCCTGACACCTTGCGCTGGCGGGAAAAACATTGAAAGCCTCGCAGAAGGGGTAAGCACTGAGAGGTGTTGACCATACTCAAGGGTACAAGGTGGCAGAACTGTGCCTAACGGTTGCTCAGCAGGTTGCGTGTCACAGTGTCGCATGAGCAGTACTGTAGACGTCAGACTGCACACCAACCATATCTCTGCCAGTGACTGTTTCACTGTAACACCTCGTAAAATCGTGTCCAATAGTATAGTGACACGTGTTTTATTTTAAATTTAGTCTATCAAATACTAATAAGGACTAAAGGTGTCAACATGCTCAAACTGAGCCTCTGAGTGACTGTCCAATGTCAACATGCATAAATAACAGCCTCTGAGTGACTGATGTCAACATGCTTAAATCATTAGCCTCTGAGTGACTGATATGTTAACATGCTTAAACTTGGCCTCTAAGTGACTGATATGTCAACATGCCTAACCTCTGAGTGACATCGGATTCAACATGCTTATAGTGGGCCTCTGAGTGATCCTTTACGAAGTCCTAACTCTCATATGTCTCATTCGTTGGACGAGAGGGTTCAATTCTATAAATATGTGAAAGTTGGATAATGGAGGGATTAAAAGTGTCATCATGTTAACTTATACCTCTGAGTGACCTTTTAACAAACCGAGGGCATAACAATGTCCGGGCATAATCCCGGGTACGCCAAATATTGGCCACGGAGGGCTAAATATGCTAAAAAGGTGTTTAGAAGGTTTAAAGGGTGTTTTTATAAATTGATGGGCTAAATGTGGCAAATTTTGAAAACTGACATCGGGCGCTCGCGGGGCGGGAGAGGCAAGGCCTTGGCCTCTCGCGGGGCGTGAGAGGCCTGTGTCTGCAGAAAATTAACTTGGCCACCACACAAAGTGCCAAAACCATTTGATTCGAAACTATGGTCTTCCAAACTACTATGCCACGTTTTAAGACACTTGTAAGCTCCCTCTTAGACCCCTTAACACCTGGCATCACCTCCTTTGAGTTCTCTAACTATAAATAGGTGCCAAAGTTCATCATTTGAACTTGCACCTTTCTTATTCATAACTCTTCTCCCTCCTCTGGAAGTTCCTAACTGAAAGGAGCATCCAACTTAGTTCTATTGCATTCTAGGAACCTCTTGTAAGTGTTCCTTCCTCATGCATTTTTGTTTATAGGCTTCTATAGCCAAAAGTCAAGCGTTTTTCGGAAAACGCCTTAACTTTCGGTTAAGACCATTTGGTCCAGCCATTGTTCGTAACGAACATGGATAAGTGATCATAATAAGGTAGGTGTTAGTCCCTATAAAGGGAACCTCCTGAAGATCACGTTTGCTAGACAAATTGACGGGTCAAAGTTATGATATTAAAAACTCAAACATGCCATTTTTCGGAAAAATTATAATTTGATCTTATATATGTTATGAAACATGTTTTGACACTAACAAGTTGGTAATAATTATTAGAACATGTAAGAACATGTTCGGCTCGTCAATTTCAGTTCTAGGGTCGGTTCGCAACTGAAAGTCGCGAAGTTTGACTTCTGCTTTGACTTTCGATTCTGACCCGATTTAGATTAGTTAACTACTGATCTAAAGTTGCATTATGATCGTAATATAATGTAGCATAACCCTCTGAGGTTATATTACATGATCATAATCTGAATCTGAGTTTATGCGCAAGTTCCGTAATTATGCCATTTTTGACTAAAATGCCCTTTTTGCATAAAACAACGTTTAAATGATAATGAACTTGAAAATAAGTTTCCTAATAATGTAATATTATAAGTAGGATTATTTGGGATGTCAAATTAGATTGTAAACTGAGTTTATAAGCAGGTCCTTGTATTATGTCGATAAATGACGATAAAGCCCTTGTGGCTCATAAAATAGTTTTAATCAAATCTTTTCAAGGTAAATATTTTACCTACTTATATGTTATATTAAATAACATATCTAAGATATTATAATCTGACCTTAACATCGGTTTTTGTCACACCCCGACCCGCAGCGGATAAGGTGATCGGGGCATGATTGGGTTATCATCAAAGCTCATGACATTTATTAAACGTTTCATATTCATTAATACAATTTAAATGGAAATTTACAATGATTGCTACAACATGATCTAACTACAATTTAAACTTCTTTGTTCTCTTCTAAGGCATATCCTATGTTTTCCTTGCTTCAACCTGTTCACCTGTATCATGTGTAAAAAGGTTTTTGGATCAACATAATGTTGGCGAGTGAATCCTATGGAAAACATTTGAACAATTTATTTAAATTGATTATGAAATATGTGCACAACCAAACATGAGTAAAATTAGATGTAACTTGATCAACAATCATAATATGTTAAATGAAAACACTCATGAATAATAATGGAACAATTAAAGGCACGCGTTGCTCGACTCGTCTCTCACGAGGAACTGAGGGGCCTGATGAATGAATTGCATAAACATGATAATATGAATAACACAACTACAAACAATATAAACTCAATGAAAACACACATGAACAATAATGAATTGAATTGAAGCACGCGATGTTCTACTCGTTTCCCACGAGGAACTGATGGGCTTAATGTATGAGTTTCATGTAATTTGACAAACGGAATATAAATAAATCACCACAATAAATCAATCTAAGTTCAAGTCATGATGTGGTATGGCACAAGTTTAAATAAATAAATTAATTAATTCATAACACATGACACACCCCAAAACGTGTAATTTAAAAGGGGGAATTGTAAGATTCACTCACAGTGGGTGCGTTCGGTTGATGACGTTGAATGCACGCGAAGTGGTTTTAACCACGAGTGAGATTTAACCTAGATAAATCGCATTATGGTTTGGTAAGTAAACGGATTTTATTAAACTATTTTAGTAGGATTGTTGGGTGTATTTTTGTGAGTTTGAGGCTATTTTCTAATCTAAAAAAAATGTTATTTTTAAGTATTTATAATTGATTTTTAATTAAAATAATTAAATAAAAAATAATAAAAATATTTTATTTTTTTCTGCTACAGTGACATTGACTTGCTGACTTTGACTGGTCGTTGACCGGTTTGAAGGCATATTATTGTGCGCTGGGTGAGGCTCGAACCCGAGACCTCCCGTACGCGTGCACGCAGCTCTACCAACTGAGCTACGTGTCTAACCCGTTATATATCCGATTTTAATTTCATATATACATTAATTAGAATTAACAGAAAATCATTTTATTTTAAAAACAGTTTAAGCGGACCGGTTTTGCACTCCACAGGTCTCGAACTCGGGACCTGTGGTTTAATCTAACACACAGTCCACCGCTGGACTGTGTGTTTAACATGTTATATACTTTGATTTTTATTATACTTAAATACAATTTAGTTACTTCATTTTTCTGCCTTATTTAAAAAGAATAGATAATCGTCCGAGTCGGTGCTGAAGACCGGACTCGAACTCGTGACCAGCGATATAAACAAACACACAGTCCACCGCTGGACTGTGTGTCTAACTTGGTTATTATTCCGGTTATTAATATACTTAACATATATCTAAGGCGATCCGGTTCAGTAAAAAAAAAAAAAAAAAAAATGGATTTTATTAAGGCAGCGTGTGTGAGACGGGATTCGAACTCGAGACCTTTGCATGATTAACGTTTTATGTGCACACAGTCCACCGCTGGACTGTGTGTCTAACCCGAGTAAAATCCTGATTTATAATATACTTATATGATATAGAAAACGTCGTCTTCCTCGTCAAGTTTGAACCAGAAATCGGAAATCGACTAGTTCAAGTTTTTTATCAGTTTGTTAGTGTTTTACAGTTTATTACGGTAAGATAAAAGTGAAAAAGAAAAGAAACTGGGCGGAGAAAGATACCGACTGAACTTTCTGTTTTCCGGCAGAAACTCCGGCGATTGAATTCACCTCCGGCGACGTGTTCTGTATAGCAGCTAGTCTCCGGAAAGCTTGGAAAAGGTAAGGGTGACTTCGTTAAAGGTTTAGGGGATTCAGTGAAGCTCAGGGATTAAAGTTCGGTTTTCCGGCGAAAAACAGGAAAGTTCCGGCGAGTGGAATTACGCCGAGAAAAGGTGTAATTTTTGAGCGAAAATGTTTGTCGTCGGTTGTGAGTCAATTTATAGGACAAAACGTCAATGCACTTGGTCTGAATTCCGACTGTGTTCGATATTTAAATTTTCCGGCGGTTATGAATTTGGTCGCGGACTTTAAACATCGGTTATAACCGATATGTAGTTAATGGTTTACGTTATAACGTAAATTGGTGTTAAAACTCGCGAATATTCCGGATTCCGACGACTGAATCGTTTGGGCGCCGATTTTGAATTCGTAACGTTATTATATCAACTAAATGATTGCAATATATAACAAATAGATCAAGCGGCGCAGTGGTTTTGTGTTGAGAGATAAGTCACATTTGATTCGGTACAGACCCGGGTTCGAAACCCGGCTGAAACAATTCATTTTTATTTTGCGATTTTTGACAGTTTTTCAAAAACTAAATATATATTCCCGTATAATAATTGATTACGGATCGTTTAAAAATATTTTGGGCATTTAATTCGCAACGAAAATTTTGACTGACTGTTCGGTTGATAAACGGAGCGGGTTTGGTAAATCCGTTTTTGACGGATGTTACAGTTTTCATTAAACATCGCATAAAACGTCATTTTACGACATAAGCGCCATTTCGGCGCATAGTATGGTTTTAAACCATATTAATTGACCAAGACTTGTTACCTACTGATTTTAAAACCTATTTTAAATATTTTTACAGTAGTTACAAGATATAAACTCAGAATCCCAAATAATTTATAAACTATGTGTAAAATGACCAAAATGCTCATTCGGTGCATAGTTTGGTCATAAAAAGATAAATTACACATATAATTAATATTCTACTGATATTATATCATAAATAAGTTATTTTTTCTAGAATAATTATAGTTATAACATTAAATTATATTTAAGTTCCTTTTATATGGTAAGAAATTACCGAAACGCCCTTATGAGGCATAGTTTCATTTTAAAACCATAACGGGCATAAAAGTTGATATCCTACTAATATTACAACTTATCTAAAGTATAATGGAATATAGAACTTGTCCATGACTTATCCGGTTACCCGGTATCTCTTATATGCGTACGGTTAAGTACATGTAACTAGTTTACGGAAATTAACCAAAACGGGTCTAACCTTGTCATTTAAGTCTCACAATCTAGAATAATTATAGTTTATCCATATTACACAAGTCAAAGTACTTGTTGGGATTAAACTATATTCTATCCAAACACCGTTTAATCAAGCGTTATACGTCTTGATCCTATACACTACACGGTCTAAGTCTATGACTTAAATAAGATCGTTAGTGTTTAATTGGTTAGTTTATGCCATAATCTAGACTAGAGACTTGCCGGTAAATGCTATCTGCACTTAGTACTTTTGTGTATGGCTGAGTTATTAAAATTAAAAGAAGACTAGCTCAGGTAAATACTCTCGACTTATTTCCCCTACACGGGCTTGGGTTACGGTAAATTATTACCGCTTGTTCGGAAATGGGATAAATCGAATGCCGGATGTGGCTAGTAAATCCGCATATTCTGTTTTAATCAGTTTTGTTTGATAACTTAAACATCAGGGGTTAACTACCGTGTCCTGGATATCCTCGGCTCATTACAATAGAAATGGCCATGACCTTAGCGCGGGTGTAGGCATACACCCGATAGACGCTCAAATGCATTCCCACAAGGTTGGGAAGAATTGACTCCTTCGTGAGTCCAAAGTGGTGTGTACGTTAATCATGTCTTGGTCTCCGTACCGGGCCCTGTATGTATGGACAAACATGTAAATCTGTTAACAACGTTGGACGGTCAACTTTCCCAAGTTATAAAAAGATTTTGTGCCAATACGCACTTAAAACATTTTTGAAATGTTTCAAAATGAGTCAGTTGGGTGTATTTACCAGCGAAAGTTGACGTATTTTCAAAAGGCTAAGCTTGTAGTTACAATACGAAAATAGGCTGGAAGTGCTCGGTAGTGATAGAGGATCTTGCAAATCCTCGATCTGCCCAAAGATTGTTTTATATTCTTTCCTTATACAATTTATGATCCGCCTGTGGATCTTCTTTTACGAACTTGTATATTATTTTGTATTTCAAACATTTGGTTTGTAATAGTAATTTACTCCAAGACTTCCGTTGTGCCGTGTTTAATTGACAATGATGTTATCAATTGACGTCACGATACTCCCCACCCGGGACCACCGGTGTATGGATTTGGGTTGGAAATCCGGGGTGTGACATTCACCTTCTCCACTTTTGGCTGGTAGCAGGCCTGACACCAGAGATGTTGCCTTTACACGTGGCACCACTCAACATCCGACAGAACACGCCTCCTGACAATAGACGTTATTCTCCTGCAGGGAACATTTAATGTCTAACACAGAGGATAAAACGGATGTCTCTGGTTGTATGGCCCGGGCCTAAGGCCCACTAGCCCATCTCCTGAACATACATTTTCGGCTATAAATAAGTATCGGATCTTCAGGTAAAAGACAGGCTTCAACACACACAAGCTTACCACTACTTGCAATTACTTGCTACCCACAAATACTTATTCTCATGCCGGAGTGTGGTCACGGAGAAAACCACTCTTTTTCCCGTGGCGAGACTAACGGCGCTGCTAGTTTTGCAGATCAGATGGAGTGAGTTTTAACCCGAAGAGTGAAGTGAAAGGGCAACCTTTTATGCAGAGACACCCTTGTTGTAACTTATATATCTTCGGATATCTCTAGGTTCAAGCGATGCTTCTTCAACTTCCTAATAATCGTAGTAAATAGTAAGTATAGTAAATAGTAAGTATTTTAAATATCCTAATAATGTTTTTGACGTTCTTTTTAAATTTTGTGTGGGTCCGAAAATTTCTTGAAAACAACATAGGGATATCTTTCAAAAACCAAGATGCGTAAGTTTATAAAGGGCCATAATGTGTAGTGTAGGTATCAATAAAAGGGCCGTAATGTGTAGGTTTATAAAAGGTGGCAATATTATACTCACATCTTCGCTTTCTAATCTCATATTATTCTACGTCATTAAATGGCCTATTGACGACAAGGAAACAGTCGTTTGAAATCCAGGGGCCCATGATTTGACATATAGACTTGCAAATGACGTTCGACCTATGCGTAACCAACTATTTGAAATTCAGGGCGGCCATGATTTAACCTAAAGTACCTCAAACCACCATCCATTCGACGGAGTGGAATTAGAAAGCAAGTGATGTGTATAGTCAACTGTAATGCCTCGTGTTCTTGTATTTTCCATATTTAGAAAGTATGTTTTAATTCTATTTTTGGAAACTTGTAATCATATTCGTATCTTTCATTTTCAGCCGTTGTACTCTGAGATTATGATCATAATGGAAACTTATTTGATACTTACACATGTTACATACTTAATCTATGCGTTACAATCTTGAATACGTGATTATATGCAAGAGATTAATACTTAGAATATTGAAATACTCAGTTTTATGTACGATTATACTTATACATCATTTCATGCATGCTCAAAATACTTAAAACTGACTAAAACACGTAAAAACCAGCCTCAACTGACCCCTCCGTACGAAGTTGAACATGCCTCGCACGACGTGTGCACACTTCGTACAAAGTGGAGCACACTTCGCACGAAGCGGAGTTGACATTCGTTTTTCCTATAAATACAGACGCACATCACCACATCCAACCTTCCGTTCACTCTCGCTCTCGAGTTTCTTGATCCTCGGCAGAACTAACTTCTTCTAAGTGAGTTCAACTCACTAACATTTTGCAATTATATAAACTTCTTCTTTTACTACTTTTCTTTGTACCAAGTGTTGTAAGCTAACCTAGTTCATTATCCTCATAGGATTGGATTAGTGTTCTAAGCTAGTGAGAACGTTGGGAGCTTTGGCTACCCGAATTAAGTTCCATACCTCACCTAAACATTTTGCATTTACTTTCAGTACGTTCATGACCAACCGGGTTATTGCAACCTGGTGCTTTGGTGAATCATATAACGAGATTTAACATCTCCATGCTTGACATCTATGACCAACTTGAATATCTATATACTTAAACCACACATAATTTTCGGATTTTCTTAATAAACTAGTCGAAACAGAATCTTAATCGCTTTCTAATTAAGTATTTTGATTCTAGACTGTTCAGCCTCATTGCCAATACCCTGTTCACGAAATGTAGTGTCGAAACGGGTGCAAAATGAGCTAAAACGTTACAAAACAGACCCTTCGCACGAAGTGATCAGTCACTTCGCACGATGTGGACTGTCACTTCGCACGAAGTGGTCACCTCGTACGAAGTGGCATTTTCCCCGCTTTCTTTCCGTACTTTCTACTTCAGAACCTGGATCTATTGTCCGACTTAGTATACTCATGCCCACCTGTTTACCCCATGTAGGGTAACTTCAGGTTGCATCACTTGAACCCTCTACGCACGGGATACTAGGAAGCTCGCAAAATGGGAGTATACTCGACTCCATTTTACTTTTACACATTTGGGTGCAATACATATGCTATATCAATTCACACAAACATGCTTATTCATAAATCACAAAACAATCTTTATACATGCTCTTTGTGTTAAATTTGAAATTACACATGCTTATACTTGAATTCTCATAATCAGTCATTAACTTTGATCAAGCCTCCCTTAACATGTATAGCGCTATAGAGGTAACGCACCGCCCGTATTCGTGAGGTCATGTTAAGTTAAACACATGCGATCTTTTCGTTGCTATGATTAGATTACGCTAGCGGTAAACTTTGGGTTGACTAGTATATTCACATACTCTTATATTACATGTTAGCCTCGAAAAATAGACATTGATGCATAAGGATTCGTTTAAAACCTTATACTATGTTATTTATTTAAACTTGTATGCTCGCCGATGCCTTGCGTATTGAACTATACTTTAACATGTATTGCAGGTTGATATTAACGATAAGACTCGTGGAATCAAGTAGGAGGACTTAGATACTCACCTAGAATACATTAGAAAGTCGTTGTATTTGTATTTTGTTTTTCATGAAGATGTATTCAAATTTGAAACAATGTACTTGCTATTCAATTACTGAAATGGAAACTTGTTATTTAAATTACTTGTTATATTTAGCGTTATGAAGTCTTGAGCAATCTCATTTGTCCCGCCTCGATGTTTTCACCATCGGTTGGGGTGTGACATCAACCCCCATAAAAATTGACCATTTTAACTTTCTTTTTTATAAAATTCAACCATATTTTTCTAGTAACTTTAATATTTTAGTTACTACACATTTATATAAGATCGCGGGGTGTGGGCTTGGGTTGGGGCAGGGAAAGCCAGCCAACGCCGCTTTAGCCACACCGGGCCCGCGTGGCAGCGGTGTTGCCCTGTCGGTGTGACTATGAAGCCTGGCGTGGGGTGGGGTGGGGCGACGATGTGGCTGGCTAGGATTGGCTAGGAAAATCAGACCGTTTGGGCTAGCCGTTTGCCTTGGTGGTTTCCGCTATTTATCTCAAATTTTAAATTTTTTTACTAATTTTTACCTATAAATACTCACCCCAAACATCAATATTTTTCACATCTACTTTCTTCAAACACAAATCTTCATCCAAAACCAACCCAAAAAACAAAAATGGTTCATTGGACCGAGGAGGAGATAGCACTAGTGACGTCAATCGTTGACGCGCAACGAACGCTACTTCGTGGTCAAACCGCCTACTGCACACAAGCGTTTCAGCAATACCAACAACATGTTGGAAACGCGCGTTGCAACTTTAACGCGTGTCAAAATAAGTGGTGTGAGCTAAAACCAAAGCTGGATCAGTTTAAAGCATGCTTCGACCGTGTCCCTGCGGGTGACCTAAGCCATGACGATCGAGTGAAGATCGCCAAAATCGAGTATAGGCACGATGGCAATCCGGAATTTCGTTGGGTTCCCCACTTTAATATTTACCGTACTTTGTAATTTTTTTAATTTTTTTTGGATTTATTTTTAGGATTTATTAAGTTGTTTTTTTTAAATATTAGGATTTTATGTAATTTTTTTAAATTAATATAGTGGTGTGTTTTGTCAAATATAAAATATATATACATGGGTGGGGTTCGGCTACAAAATCCATTTTTCCTACAAAGTGTACAAAGTCAAAAAAACACCACAATTTCAGCTATAAAACACACTCAAAACCCACAAATAACATAGTGAAGATCACTAAAACACAATATCCAAACCTTAACAGTTCTTAAAAACTTCAAACACACCATCGTACAACTATTAATATAAAACACAACATCATAGTCAACATAAAATACACTAATGTTGGTCATTCGATAATTAAAGTCTTATCATCCAAAACACAAGACAACCCACAAATATGGTGTTTTAGTAATCTCCACTATGTTATTTGTGGGTTTTAAGTGTGTTTTACAGTTGACATTATGGTGTTCTATGACTTTGTAGTAAATATAGACTTTGTAGCCAACTCTCTCTCTCTCTCTCTCTCACACACACACATATATATATATCCACTTAGAGGTGTACAAATCGGTTTTTTGGTTACGAAAAAACCGGCTATTGAATAACCGGTTTCGGTTAATAACCGGTTTTTGTGGTGGAAATTAGTAACCGATTATAAAAAAACCGGTTTTATTTTTAATCGGTTGATTTGAAAAAAAAAAACGGTTAAAAACCGGCTAAAAAACCGGTTGGCTAAACATTAATTTTTTTTATTTTCTTGGTTACTTTTTTTATGGCCGAAACTTAAGGTGTTGTAATATAAAAAGTTAACTATGAAAATCTAAAAGTTTAAATTATAATATGATTAACTTGTGAAACAAACGACTGTTACATAACGGTGAACCATGAAAGTACGAACGATAAACGTAACAAATTAAGTGCGTAAACTTAAAATATTAATCCGCAAGAACGTCCACACTTATATATTTTTTTTAGTGGGACTACAATAGAAATAATATATCTTGAGCCTCGTTTAGTCTTCTTTGCGCGAACCCGAAGTTGAACTATTGCGAAGGAATTCATCCAATGCGGCTTCTTCGTCGGTCATTGTGGTTGTCAATTCGGCTTGGACCTCGTCCTCGTACACTTCGCCTTCATATTCCAATTCATCCTCGAGTGTGCGTATGTGTTGACATCTCTCCGCCGCATCCAAGTAATCTTTCAAGCAAATCGACATCTCAACCGCCTTTGTTGTTATTCGAGTCCTCCTTATCGAGATCACCCTGCCACTAATAGAAAAAGCACTTTCCGAAGCTACCATGGAAGCTTGGACCGTTAGTAAATCTCGGGCCATTGTGGCTAAGATCGAAAATTGATCTTCCTTACTTTTCCACCAAGCCAACAAATCAAAATTTTTAAATTCGTGTGAAGTCATTGTTTGTAGAAATTTGACCCACTATACCGACCAAGTTCGCTACTAGTGGTGTTACCACGGTACATTTGACTCGAATCATGTCACACCCCGAATTTCCAACCAAACACCGGTGGGCCCGGGTGGGGAATATCGTGACGTAAGTTGATATCATCATAGTCAATTAAACATAGCACATCGGAAGTCTTGGATTTAAATTACTATTACAAACCGAAAAGTTCAAAGTACAAAATAATATACAGACGGCTTGTAACGAAAGATCCACAGGCGGATCGTAATATGTACAAAAATGTATAACAGACTTTAGGGCAGATCTAAGGATTTGCAAGATCCTCTTATATCACTACCGAGCAGCTTCCAGCCTATTTCGTATTGTACCTGCAAGCTTAGTCTTTTGAAAATACGTCAGCTTTCGCTGGTAAATACACCCAACTGACTCATTTTGAAAACATTTTAAAATTTTGATTTAAGTGCACATGGCACAAATCTTTTATAACTTGGGAAAGTCAGCTTTGTAACCTTGTTAACAGCTTTACATGTTTGTCAATACATATGGGGCCCAGTACAGAGACCGAGACATGATTAACGTACACACCACTTAAGAACCCACGAAGGAGTTATCCCCAACTTGTGGGTAAAAATAATTTAACATTAGCATCTGTCAGGTGTATGCCTACACCCCGCGCTTGGTCGTGGCCATTAACTAATGTAATGAGCCAAGGATATCCAGGACACGGTCGTAACCCCCAATGTTGAAGTTATCAAACAAAACTGATCAAAACTATGCGGATTTACTAGCCACAATCCGGTATTCGATTGATCCCATTTCTAACTAAGCGGTAATAATTTACCGTAACCCAAGCCCGTATAGGGAAAATAAGTCAAGAGTATTTACCTGAGCTAGTCTTGATTAAAATGCAAGATTCATATCTCAGCCGTATTCAAAATGAACTATGTGCAGATAGCATTTACCGAAGGCTCTAGTCTAATTATGGCATAAGCTAACCAATTAAAATGCTAACGGTCTTAATTTAAGTCATAGACTTAGACCGACTAGCGTAATGGATCAAAAATGGTACGATACGCTAGATTAAGCGATGACCGGATAGAATGTAGTTTAAACCCAACAAGTACTTAAGACTTGTATAATATGGGTAAACAATTAACATTCTGGAATTTGAGATTAAAATGATAAAGTTAAACCCGTTTCGGTTAATTTTCGTAAACTAGTTACATATGCTTAACCGTGTGCATATAAGCGATATCGGGTAACCGAATGAGTCATGAACAAGTTCCATGTGTTATTATACTTTAATAAGTTGTAATATCAGTAGGATATCAACTTACATGCCCGAAAAGGTTTTGAAACGAAATTATGCCTCATAAGGGCGTTTTGGTAATTATATGTCGTATAAAAGGAACTTGCATGTATTCTGTTGTTATGATCATAAACATTCTAGAAAAATACTTAATTTGTGATATATTATCAGTAAGACAGACCAAACTATGCACCGAAAGGGCATTTTGGTCATTAAAAGTATAATTTACGATATTACACTAAAAACAGTTTATAATCAGAGTATTAACATCATAATATGTTAATTACATTAACATATCAGTAGGTATTTCATTTGCAAGTTCATTGTTAATTAAAACCTTGTTTTATGTAAAAAGAGCATTTTAGTTAAATATTGACATTTTACGGAACTTGTGTATAAACACAGATTATGATTATGATAGAGTAATATAACCCCAGAGGATTATGCTACAATGTATTACGATCATAATGTGACCATAAGTCAGAAGTTAACTAATCTAAGTCGGGTCAGAATCGAAAGTCAAAGCAGAAGTCAAACTTCGTAACTCTCGGTTGCGAACCGACTCTAGGACTGAAATTGACGGATCGAACATGTTCCCACATATTCTAATAATTATTACCAACTTGTTTAAGTGTCAAAAATATATTTATAACATGTAAAAACTCAGATTATGATTTTTATGAAATCTGACCCGTTTGACTTTTTAGAACAATAACATTGACCCGACAATTAACCTAGTATACGTGATCCTTAGGAGGTGCCTCTTTAAGGGGTTAACACTTACCTAATTACGATCACTTAGCCATGTTCGTTTCGAACAATGGCTGGACCATAATGGTCTTAACCGAAAGTCAAGGCATTTGTCGAAAATGCTTGACTTTTGGCTATTAAAAGCCTATAAAAAGAAAAGAGTAGAGATGGAGCACTTACAAGTGATCCAAGAGAAACTTATAACTCAAAGGGAAGCTCCCAAATGGTCAGGAACTTCCAAGAGTGTAATAGAGAGGAGAAGAAGTGAATGAGCAAGGAAATGAGTGAGTTTAGGTTGCTATATGTAAGAAGTGCAAGGAGATGGAGCCATATGTTAGGTGTCTTGTAGGATCATTACATGTGTCTAATTAGGTGTCAAGAGCTGGTGAAGTGTGGCAATGTGCAGGCTAGGTGGCTTCCTCACAAAGATTTGGGGTTTTTAACACATTTAGTCCCTCAAATATAGTTTTATTAAATGTCATGAATTGTCCCTTGACTTATATTTCATGACATAATGGCACAACTAGTTCTTTTTGTTCAATACAAGATGCATTGAAGAAGAGTATGAATAACCAAACGTTAACGGTGTCACACTAGGTGTCTTTACGATTTAAAAGTGTTTACTAGCTTAAACGTGAAGATACGAATACTTATGGTTTCATGGATTAAATTACCCAAACTATTAGTTAGAGGTTTGGTAAAAGAGTGGAATGCTTAAGGATGGTAAATAAAAATATATCATCTAAACCGAGAGACGTTCGGGTCTTAAGGTTGCTTAGTAATATAAGAAAAATATGAAAATAACAAAGTCTAGGGGTCTCTGGGTAATTTTCTAAAATTTAAAACAAGGAAAAACTTAAGGCTCTAGGAGCACGCCGTAGGTTACGGTCACCAGACCGTAGCTTACGGTCAATGATAAATTGTTCCAGCAGCTTCAAACCGTAGGCTACGGTTATCAACCGTAGGTTACGGTTAGTTTTGTGAATTTTTTAGATTTTTGAACATGTTTGGGTGATTAGCTTACTAAGATATGATCCGAGGGTACATGTCGGTATATTACCGAACAAGAATTTCACAAGGTGTTACATAATCCCTCCATTGTCCAACATTAGCGGATTTTCAGAATTATTCCCTCTCGTCCAACTAGTGGCTCATATGAGAGTTAGGACTTCGTAAAGGATCACTCAGAGGCTCAGTATAAGCATGTTGACCCCGATGTCACTCAGAGGCTAGGCATGTTGACACAACGGTCACTCAGAGGCCGAGTTTAAGCATAACGACACTAATGGTCATTCAGAAGCTACGTTTTTATGCATGACGACACTAATGGTTGTTCAGAGGCTAGGTTTATGCATGTTGACATCAAAAAGTCATTCAGAGGTTCAGTTTGAGCATGTTGTCACTTTTAGTCCATATTAGTCTTTAATAGACTATATTTAAAATACAACACGTGTCACTATATTATTGGACACGATTTTACAGGGTGTTACAACTCATCAAACAATTGGTTATAAACATACAAATCTTGGTCTTCCATACTAGAAGAACCTTCGCCGAAAGCGGCATTTCTCATCGACTTGTGAATGTGTGACGTGGTTGCACCATATTTTGTTACATAAACGTCATACATTTTTTAAAGTTGATCGTTGAAACGAATTTTTTCGGCTTCACCAAAGTTAGGGTCTCGATCGGTGTTTAAATTCAACTCGTTTGCAATTTTTTCAATCAAAGACCCGGTACCAAAAACGTTAAAGCAAGGGTTTAAAGCGGCGGCACAAGTGAAAACCGCCGGTAGTTCGCTAAAATATTTTCTTAGTTTTTCCTTCATTGTTTCCGTCATATCACAATATGGCCTACCTCTAACCGACATCTCGTTTAATTTTAAACACATTTTAAACATATTGTGAAGCACCAATGAACTTGTAGGATAATAAACCCCCGATAAATTTTTTTGTTGATGTTTTGAAAACTTGAAGCAATTGTGTAACCGTTTCAATAGTAGCCCAACCCGATGGGTGGTAAGGCGAAACCTTCCTATGACTAGACAAAGAGTTATGAAATTCTATTAAACTCTCTTTTTGCAAAAAAAACTTTTCAAACATGGTGCAAGTCGAGTTCCACCTATGAGCAACGTCACAATTGGGTCCTAAGCATATTCGACCCGCTTCCTTACACATTTTTTTATATTTTGAATCTCTATGCGTGTGACTATATATATGACGTAACAGTTTTTTTGAAAGCTTCCTTTTGTGGTTCAATAACCTTTAAACCGTCTTGAACGGCCAAATTAATAATGTGTGCAATACATCGACAATGGAAAAAAATACCTTCACAAATCGGTTTGAATTTTAATTTTAAAATGCATTACCGAAACCGTATTGTTTGAGGCGTTGTCAAAAGATATTGAAAAAATCTTGTTTTCCAATTTGTATGTTGCAATACATTTGTCGATTGCTAGCTTCACTTGTGTGAGGGTAATCAAATAATTTAAACAAAATCGTGCGTTTCATCATTTGCCACGTCGTCGGTTCAATCCAATGGGCTGTCACACAAATATATAAGTCGGGTGAACCGTGCGGTACAGACCAAACGTCGCTAGTCAAGTTAACACCGGTTTCTAATTTTTCAAAATAAGAAATTAATTCTTGTTTAGCATTTTTCCACACTTTCAAAAAATCCCTCCTAAGAGTAGCACGACTTACATGGGTGTATCGTGGTTGGAGAGTTCTTTGAACCGTCTTTGTGTAGCGTTGGTTGTCGAAATGGTTGAACGGCAAACTTTCTTGGATTACAAACTTCGCCATTTCCACCCGAGCCATTTCGTAATTGTAGGCGAACAAAGAAGCGCCTTCACTTGCCATGGAGGCTTGACCACTAGCAGGTTGTTGTTTTAACGCCTTGCAAAACGGTTTTTCAATGTGTTTCTCAACGTGGTGTTTGGGTTTCGGCGTAGAAACCATTATAATGGTGACAACGCGCTTTTTTCCTCCCGTTAGCCATCTCGCATAAATCGAAATGTGCCCAAACTTCGGGTTGCGCTTCGTTGGAATAACACGAACCACCGTGTCCGTTGTAGACTCGCCAATGTTGACCGAATCATGAGCACTAAAGCTTGCCATGCTTTTTCAAGAAATATCGAACAAGATTTTGAGCGTTTTTAAGAGTTTTTGGAGGTTTAGAGAGTGGTGTGCTTGAACCCAAACACCAACAACCCTTATATACTAGTTGAGGATGAGTTGTAGGCCAAAAAGGTCCAAAAAAACGGGTAGGAGGCTCCAAACGGTCATATGACCGTTAATTGAATCTGACTGTTATTAACTGGTTTAACCGGTTTTAAAAACCGGTTTTTTTAACGTTACCGGTTAACCGGTTTTTGGTCATAACCGGTTTTTAACCGGTTTTCAAATTAACCGGTTTTGGTTTTAAAATTCGTAACCGGTGTGTAACCGGTATAACCGGTTTCTACCCGAACCGTTTAAAAAAAAACGGTTATAAAAAAAACCGGTTTCGATTTTTTTTTCCGGTTTCGATTGTATAATCGGTTTTTTTTGTACATCTCTATATCCACTTGTCACCCACGCTCCTCCGACACCCCACTTTTTTTGGGTGGCCTGGTTGAGCCGATCTTCGTTACATTTCAACCCAAGCCGTCACACCCCGCGGTCTAAAATAGCTCACTCTTATGCAAAAATCCAACAAAAAAACTAAAAAGAGAGACTGATAGATTGCTGAAGGAAAGAAAAACTTTAGAACAGATCTGCTGGAAGATTTCATCTTCATTGCAACAAAACACTCCATTTTAGCTTACATCATTATTTCACACCCAAAAAAAAACAAAAGTAGTACTATAAAACAAACCCTACTCACTGCAACTAAACAGTAGCCAATGTATTTGTAAAGGTATGGTCATCCATCTTACCTTACTTGCCTTCAAGAATCAAAACCCACCCCTTTTCACTCTTCACACAAACAAAAGGGTTATGGGACCCTTTTGTTTGGTTTGAGGGTAAAGGCTGCAACAGGAATGAGTGGCACTGCACCCACCATATAGTAGGGGAAGAGGGGTTTCTTTCTCTCTCATTGATTCTGTATTTGTTCATGTGATTTTCAGATTCCAACTACAAAAGTGTGTGTGTGGCTCTGATTTCTAGCTTCTCTCTTTGGTCTTAAAATTTCACGGGTCCATTTCAGTTGCATTATTGTTTCACATCATGTAATTCTACCTTATAGATCAGGAAATGTTATTAAAAGATGTTGTATAAAGAATCAACGATTAATGTATCCGAAATCGTAAAAACAAGCGCGCACATCCACACCTCCCAAAATGAATCCTTTTTGCATGTCTTTTTGGTTTAAGTAAAAAAAGGAGAAAGGAAGCTGGTGGGTATTGTTGTGTTTGCGTGTATACTTAAACTGGAACCAGAGTGCATCGTGATGACGATCCTTTACTCAACTTTATGTTTCTTGGGTTCTGTAAAATCATTGAAGTAAAAGATCACATCTTTTTGTTGTCCATGCAAGAGGGCATAAAATCTACTTTACTATTATTATATTAATATTATTAATATATTTGTGTATTCGCTGAAAAGCTAATAGTAAGATCCTAACCAACAGGAACAACCATAGCCCACATGTCTCTTTATTTATCCCTGTTTGGGGTTCACACAAATGACTCTTTCTTTGCACACCAACTGCTTCATTTGGTTCTCTCACAGAAGCTACTGCTAGTTAACACTTTGCAGGCTCAAGTGTCAATCCTCCACATCATCTAACAAGATCCCATTCACATCTCCACTTTAAAACTAAAAAAGAAAAGAGTTAAATGCTTGGTTGGTCCTTGTGATTTACGAAAATTGCAGACTTGGTCCCAACGGTTCACTAATTACAGAGTTGGTCCTAATAATTGTAATTTTTACACTCGGGTGGTCCTTACCATGGATGACCGTTAAAATATTCAGCTAAATGTGTATGAAATGTCCAAAATACCCTTGTCCATTTAATAATTAAAAAAAACCTTAAACAAACATTTAAAACAAAACAAAATATCAATTACTACCCCACCCTTTAATTACGCCCCCAACCATATCTTCCCTTTCAGCAATGCCAATGACCACCGTCCAACCACCACATCCCCCTTCTTCCCTTTCGGCAATCACCCTTTAATTACCCTCATTCACCACAAAAACCATAGTCAACCACCACCTCCAGGAGACTAGGCAACCCACCCATCCCCTATGGTACCGTTACAACTACTCAGCGCCACCACCACTGCTCAGCGTCGGCGCCACTGATGCACGCAACCACCACTCCGTTCGGCACACCCAGGCTAAGACGGAAAAGATTTGACTTGGCCGGAGCTTCACCGTATCCGGAAATGATCGATGAACACAAGGTGCGTTTGCAGAAAACAATTGAAGGTGAAATTGTGTGGTTAAAGGTTTGACTAATGTTCTGGGTTAGATATATATATACTCGAATACGAATTTGGTAAGATTGGATCCGTTTAGGAATTAATTTGTAATAATAAAAACTCAAGGATTCGGTTAAACCATTTCATTTATTTGTTAGATTTTGTACTAGAAAATGTGTGCGATATATTAAGAATGTTTGACGGATTCGGAATCGTGAATAAAATGGATGATTGTCAACAGCTAAGGTAAATCAATGTACGGATCAACAAGAACGAAGCGTAAGATGATGGCTGATAGTATTGGTTCGCTGTGCTAGTTTCAGGTGGTGGTTCACAGTGGTGTTCGGAGGTGGTGGTTGTGGTGGCCCAAAGATGATGGCTGATGGTGGTTACTGGTGTTTCAGAGAGGGGGGGGGGGGATTGAAGAAGATGATGGGGTGGGCCATCTCCTTTTGATTCTTATTTTTACTTTTATTTTTTTAATTGTGGAGGACAATTTGGTCATTTAACATCAACTTAACTTAGAAATTTAACAGAGGTTAGTGATAAGGACCACCCGAGTGCAAAAATTACAACTATTAGGATCAACTCTGTAATTAGTGAACCATTGGGACCAAGTTTTCAATTTTCGTAAACCACATGGACCAACCAAGCATTTAACTCAAAAGAAAAAGAAAAAAAAAACCTTTTTTTCTTCTTCATCCATTTTTCAAATGTTTGCAAGGTTGGTTTACTTTATCCATGTTTGTATCTTCTTAATTTTGTCTTTCAGTCAACTGTTACCTACAGAATTTATATTTATTAAATTAAACTCATGTCATGTATGGAAAGTAGAAGACCAATAAACCCCCCCCCCCCCCCCCCCCCCCCCCTTTTGTATTATGGTATAGTTTGCATTTCTGGTGTTGATTTGTTGGTATTACATGGCAAAGGCTTTCATAGTAGTGTTCTAAACTATGAAAAATAACCTGTGGTGCTTTATGTTTTGTAGCATTTTAAGCTTAGTGTGATAAATGACAATCTTAATTAATAATTAGTAAAGAAATCTTGAAATTTAAGATGAAAGTTTGACATTTGTAATAGTAAAGATGATATGGCAAGATTTTTAATGGTCATTGTAACTATTTCCACAGGGATATGATAGTGAGAGTTGAGCTTTGAGAAGTCACTTCTTGCCAATGAAAAAACTTACTTACATTCCATCTAGGAATAGGAATGTCTCTTTCTATTCATCTTCTTGGTGCACCATTTTTGTTTATTTCCTTTATTGGCTACTGTTTTTTAACAGGATATCTTACTTACATTATTAAGTTTGAGTGGTTGATGATCATCTATTTTTTTTTAAATACACTTTCAATATCATAAACTTATATGCTATTTCTTTGATCTTCTTCTAGGTAAGTTTTTATAAAATTTCAATTGACTTCATCATGGAGAACAATGGATTCAATATCCCAATTGAGAATTTAACCATTCAAGATGGAAACTTTCAATCTTTTGATCAAAATCATCAAAACTACCAATATATGCCCAAATTTCCTATGCTTTCTATGATCCAAAATGAACCGATAAACGATACAAGAATTACAAATCCGAATGAACATTTTGGAAGTAATTTTGCTTCAAATGATCAAATGGATGTTCCCAACTCTGCTACAGCTCTAGCATCACTTCTAGCCTCCAGAATTGGTCAACACGGTCAACATGAAAGCTTGAATTACCCTCCTTTTGGTCAATCTCTTGAAATTCCAAAAAATATTGTTCCAAACAATAGTTTTCCTGATGTTTTTGGATATGATGGAACACTTAATGATATGAGCAGGAAATGGGAATTCGGCAAGTTTTCGACACCAACAACCGAACAAATTGGATTCGATACGAATCCAAACGGGTGGATATCGGGCGATAATAACCCGAGTGTGAGTTCAGATGGTAATGAGCTATCTTTGGGTCTTGCCACCTGTTCTGGCATGAGCAATCTTTCTTTACAAGCAAGTTCTAGCAACAGTAAAAAGATCTCTTTCGGGTTTGATTCAAACACGAATAGAGCGACTCAGGTGTTGCAGTGTGCATCTGGATCAAATGGGTATCTTCATATGATGCAAGAAATACTTACAGAAATTGCAAGCTATTCACTTGGGAATCTTGATCAGATGAACCATAAGCAGATTCGTTTTGATGATTTTTCAGATGGAAATAACAAATTTGATAACCGATTTAATCCGGTTTCGAAATTTTACGGTATTGAAGAGAAAATGAAGCATTTGCTGGCCTTATTAGAAATGGTATGTCACTATGTCATTAAGAATCATGAGTTTCTTGATCTTAATCTCTATCCAATTATCTTTCCAAAAAAAGTCACAATTTTCTTGATCTTAATTTTTAATAAACTATTTGCAATAAAATTACATAAAGTTTGTGACTTTTTGTGACCAAGAACCTCATTTTTGTTGCTTTTGATCTTTAATCAGCTATTTATCCAAAAAGACTACAAATTTACAACCTTTTTGTGATCAAGATTCAAGATTTTCTTGATTTTAGTCCAATTATTTATCCAAGAAGAGTCACAATTTTCTTGATCTTAGTTATTATTAATAAACAATTTGCCAAAAAAATACATAAAGTTTGTGACTTTTTGGGACCAAGAACCTCACTTTTGTTGCTTTTGATCTTTAATCAATTATTTATCCAAAAAGACTTCAAATTTTCAACTTTGTTTGTGATCAACAAAAAGATTTCAAAATTTCAACTTCTTTTGGATCAAGATTCAAGATTTTCTTGATTTTGATCTCTAACCAATCATTCATCCGAAAAGACATAAGATTTGCTACCTTTTACTTTTAATTGACCAGAATCATAAATTTCTTGGTTTTTGATCATAACCAATTATTATCCCAAAAGGCTTCAAAATCAAAATGTTCAACTTTTTATGAAAGAATCAACATTTTCATGATCGTATTCTTTTACCAATTATGCATCTAAAACAAACTAAAATTTGTGAACTTTTTTTGTTACTCAGCTCGATGAACGATACAACCAGTGCTTAGATGAGATCCACACTGTAATTTCAGCATTCCATGCAGTAACAGAACTGGATCCTCAGATACATGCTTGTTTTGCTCTTCATACAGTTACTTTCTTTTACAAGAACTTAAGAGAGAAAATACGTAACCATATACTTTCAATGGGAGCTGATATTAACACGTCGGATCCTAAGGAAGAAGAGACGAAGCTTTCGTCTTTTTTACCAAAACAATGGGCTCTTCAACAGCTAAGAAGAAAGGATCATCAACTTTGGAGGCCCCAAAGAGGGCTGCCTGAAAAATCAGTTTCTGTGTTGCGTGCATGGATGTTTCAGAATTTTCTTCACCCGTAAGCCATTTACTAATCTTGTAATTAAGTTGTAAAATAATTGTAATGTTTATGATTTATAATCTTGTATATGTTTGCAGGTATCCTAAGGATGCAGAGAAACAATTGTTGGCAGTAAAAAGTGGTTTGACAAGGAGCCAGGTACTACAAATTAGGGCTGCAAATGAACCCGAACGTTCAACGAACAGTTTTGTGCACCATTCGGTGGGAAGTTCGTTTGTTTAATAAATGAACAAACACGAGCAAGAAATTTCGTTCGTTTAGTTAAATGAACGAACATGAACAAAGCCCTCGTTCGTTCATTTATGCTCGTGAATGTTCGGTAACGCGTTCGTTTTTATTTAAATGGTTCAACAATCCGACAAATAAAATATTTAATAAGTCACAGTGTATTATGTATTTTGTTTATGAATGATTTTTGTGTTCGTTTTGTTTTCAATTGTGTTCATGAACGTTCGTTTTGCGCTTATTACCTAAAATTAACAAGCGAACACAAATGGAAAATCTCATTTGGTGAGTGTTCATGGATAGTTCGTGAACACATATATTTCCTTAACAAACGAACACTAACAAAAACATTTTACCTTGTTTTCATGATCATTGTATACTTTAGAGGTGACAAATGTGTGCGGGTCGGGTAACATTTTATTATAGACTCGGGTCAAAAAGAATCACAGTTGGGTTGACCTGAAACACTCGAACCATTTTCTGTCCATATTTTGTTACTTTTTTTTTCTATATCGAACTTGTGTCATGCATGATTACAATTTACAGGTGTCTAATTGGTTTATAAACGCGAGGGTTCGATTATGGAAGCCGATGATCGAGGAAATGTACTTGGAGATGAACAGGAGGAGGATTCGTGACGAAGGAACAGCAAGTAGTCACAGAAACCAGCATTATCACATCTGAGCATGACTGCATTTGTTCTTTAATCCTGTATCTTCTGCTTATAATGGCCAAACTTAGGCATTTTCTCAACATTGATATAAGTATATATTAATTTATAATGGTTTATACTTTATATTGTACCTATTTTGAGTCATAATATATTATTATATTATTATTATTATACTTAATTTACTATTCATAACTAAGATGCTTTATCAATTGTTATATTATATAATAGAATATGTTTCCACCGATCATGTTATGTGTAGTTCAGAACTTGCTAATACGTGATAAAACAAAATTACCCTCTCACCTTATAAAACAAAAGGTTAACCAAAATATAAGTTTAGTAATTTTATATTTTTTTTGAACGGCTAATTTCTTTAATCCTCTGTTGTCTGTGGGACTTGAACCCAAGACCTTCCCCTTCCCACCAAAGTGTTTTTAAACACCACCCCATTGGCAAAGAGTTTCACGGGAATCGAACCCAGCCCTACACCATAGAAAAGCAGCGCAAGACCCACCAAGCTAACCTTCAATGTTCAAAAGTCTTCTGAAGGAATCGAACTCTATACCTTACCTTCCAAATCTTTAAAATATGAAACGAAGACCAGAATGCCATGCTTCAATTTGATTAGTAATTTTATATAACGTTAAGTAAGGAAAAGAAATCTATAACAAACACCGAACACAAAATGATTATTAATATAATTACCGAAGTTAAAACGAAAATTGCATATTTCAATAGACATATACCATGAATGCTTGGGTTTGGGAGGGGTGCTCAACCAAAAAGATTTAATGAGGGTTTTTCTTTTTTGCTTTTTAGTAAAAATGCTAGGTTAGTAATTTTATTAAGAAATAATAATTGATTCTAATAATCCAAACTATTAGTCGTTAGTTGGCAACGGTTCTAACTTAAAAAATAATCAGTAGTGGTCCCACTTTTTCATATATTGTAAACTAATGGACCTTTACTAATATAAACTTAATTCTTTTGTCCCCTTATCGTTTTCGGTTTTAGTAAAGTTCCATTGGTTTACAATATATGAAAAGGTGGGACCACCACTGGTTATTTTTTAAGTTGGGATCATTGTCAGCCAATGGCTAATAGTTAGGATTATTAAATTGGGTAAGGAATGAGATTCATAACAAACACTAAAGGCAAATGATTTATGCAATTTTTGAAAATAAATGATAAGAGTGTGTAAAATTTAATATACCACTGTATAATTAATTATAAGAGCATTAAATAAATGTGAGCATTTTACTCGTATGGCTCATATATCTATGGCATAGTCCGTGGACCACCTCCCCCGGCCGATAATATTGTAAGCCTTGCCCGGTAATTGTCAGTCAGTCCGGATCTCCAACGGACTTTTTAAGTGGGCCCCATCAATCCCTTCCCTTCACTGAATATTTGAACGTAGGGATGGATGAGCTTGTGCCTCCAGGGTATTGCATGCGGATATCAAGAGCCGACGCTTTCACACTTTATGTACGTGAACGATGTAGTTTTTCTTAGGGATTGGTGGACATTGAACCTTAGGCTTATTCTAAGGTGTTTTTATTTGGTGTCCACCCTCCGGGTTAGCATGACAAAATGTTGTCTATACGGCTTAGGTGTGATGGATAATGAAGTGCAACATGTGGCTGCCATTTTAAATGTAAAGTGGGGAAGCTTCCTTTTGTTCGTCTCGGCTTGCAAGTTGGAGCTAATATGAACTTAAGCAGGTTTTGGGGTTATTGAGGCATTGGAACGGTTGCAACGTGTTTTTTTTTTGGGTGGGTCGGAGGAGCAAGCTAGGCACAACTGGGTGGCTCGGCAAAAGGTTGTAGCTCCGGTTGAATATGGGGGCCTTGGGTTCGGATCATTATGGGATGCGAATCTTGCCATGCTATCCAAGTGGTGGTGGCGGTTTAAGGAAGACGAAAACGGACTGTGGAAGGGAGTCATTTGGGCCATCCACCATAACTCTAGAGGCTGGAATTTTATTCCCACTAAGCTCTTGATTCCCGGGCCTTGGAAACAAGTGGTGAAAGCAGTGTCGGATATCAAAGGGCTGGGGTGGAAGTTGAAAAATCGATTGTTGCGATCATAGGGAGGGGGACAGGTGTATTATTTTGGCTGGATTTTGGGCTGGAAATGAGCCGCTTACAGGGAAGTTTCCTGATGGTGAAGAGGCTGTACAGTTACAACAGTTGTGCAGCCTGCTGGATGGTTTTTTATTGTCAAACAGGAAAGACGAATGGAGGCGGGGGTTGGATGTTTCTGGTAGATTTTCTGTTGGAAGTGTTAAAGAAGGCCTCAATCGTAGAAAGTATACTGTTCCAGATTTTATACACACTGGTGGAACAACTGGGTGCCTAAAAAATTTTAACGTGGAGGGCGATGTTGGATAGGGTTTCGACTAGGTCTGCTTTGATTCGCAGAAACATTAATATCCCGAACAGTCTTTGTCTGATCAAGAATCCTCGGAGCATTTATTCTTAACGTGCAGGTTCGCCCAAATGGTGTGGAGCCTGGTTCCGCAGTGGTGTAAGTTGCCGCCTGTATATGAGTTCTGAATTACAGATATTCAGGATTTACATTTGTATGTTAGCGGGTCGGCAAAGTTAAAAAAGGCTTTCCATGCGATTTGCCATACTGTATTCTGGTGCATTTGGAGGTGTCGAAATGAAGTCATATTCGATCATGGTCACAGCTAGCTGCAGAAAGTCATGGGGGACATCAAGGGGCTATCGTTTCTGTGTGTTCTCCAAGCAGCTGAACTTGGACTGGGAAACTTGGAGTAATTTTAATTTTAGTAGAGTTGGTAGCTTCTGTTGAATTTTTCTTTTTCTGGTGTATTATTTTGCTGGCTGTTTTGGGTTATAATAATATTTGATTGGCCGTTTCAAAAATAAGTCATTCACACATATGTTTTTAAGTGTTTTTTTTGCAAGAACAAAACCACATCTCTCACCTTCATATTATCTTCTCTTTCCTCCACATCATCCTATCTCTCCTCAAAAAATACCTTATTATTGAATGCTCTAATGTGTTATCTATATAAAGTACAACTTTTTCAGCCTAACATATTATTTATAAATAACATGTTCATGTAAACGTCAGTCCGGTCAAGTCAGTTATTTATACACATCCCATAACCAAATAAAGAAAAGTTCAGAAAAAACATAACTAATTTGTCAATCGGTTCAGTTATTTCGGTGGTTCGGTTATTTCAGTTTTTTGCTGACCCTACTAAAAGCTTGTATGTTATTGTTTGGGTGCAGATGAAAATATACAAAGTACAAGATGTGGAGGCCAAAAGAACTGTAAAAAGATTAATCTTTTGCTGAGAGACCACTAGATGTTTACAATTTGGAAGCTGCAATTGCTCCCCTTTTATGACCTCCAAACCAAAAACCCATTCTTTGTTCTATCCCTTCTTTCTTTGTTAACAATTTTATAGACAACATTATTATTACATCAACTATATATCTTTTGGTGAAATTAATCACTCATCCCCAAGTGTCGAGTGTGTCAATCTGGCTTGGCTGTGCTTCGTTCCCCGTCTTTAAAAGCGAACCAACACTTCCCAATCCATCACTCTTTTTTTTCACTTTTTTCATCTGTAAATTGGCTACGACAATATCTCTATAGATACAAACAACACTTCCCTCAAAATACTTTCATTATTGATTTATACGAGTTTCAATTCGTTCAACCGAAAGGCGCCCCAAATATTTGAGACGAGCAATGATCTCTTTGAATGACGGTCGACACTGTGGCTCGCTGCACATTGCATAATCAATAAATGTAACGGAAAAGCAAAATGAACTTTAAAGATGTTATGATAGGAGGTTTACTAACGGATGCCAACAATCAGTTATGATTCTTGCGACAACAGGATCAACGGTTTCAGGAATATCTAGGTGTCGGTACTGAAAGCCGACAGCACCAACAACTTGCATTGAATTCAATTCTGTCCAAGGTACACGCAAAGTTACTAACTCCCATAAAATTACACCGAAACTATATACATCACACCTGCAAAATCAGCACATCTGATTCCTTAGCTAGATATTGAAAGATGTAATCAAATGCTTTTTAGGCGTTTGATTCAAATAAGAGACCACTTACTTCTCAGTTGATGGTTCATTTCTCAACACTTCTGGTGCCATCCATTCAGGCTGCAGTACAACAAGAACCATTAATATATACATACATACATATATATGTGTGTGTAGCAAAAAAATAAACATCTCGAGTAAGAACATACAGTTCCAGCAGTAGATTTTGATGACAGAAAAGTATGGTGTTTCATGCGCGACATCCCAAAATCACATACCTGAACATCATGTATATATTAGTGACAAAAGGAAAAAGATTCATACATTACAAATTCATTGTATGTAGGGGTGTTTTTTAACCGACACCCAAAAACTGACCTGAATAAAATTAACCCAAACCCGAATATCATTGCATGAGTTTGAATGAAATATCATTTGGCATTTTGAGTTTTTTACTTAATAATAACGATGTTAAGTTCCATTGTAAGTATGCATTGTAACTTGTATTTTAAAATCCATATACCGATTAACCCGACCTAAAACCAAATAACCCGAATTTTATTTGGGTCGGGTTACGAACAGGATTCACATGACAAAAAAACCCGAATAACGAGATTAAAAAATCCGAAGAATACCCCTAATTGTATATAGTGATCCCCATGGTTATTTGCTGACTAGATGAAAGATACAAACCTTAACAACCCAATTCTTATCAACAAGGAGATTTGGAGTCTTCAAATCCCTGTGCACAATGACTGGATTGCTAGTGTGCAAATAATTCATTCCTTTGGCCTGAAAGCATTTCATACATTTATATAACAAGCCTGACAAAGGATAAAAACTGGAAGCATTTCAATCTTTTTACCACATCAAGAGCCATACGCATTCGCCGCTTTTCATCAAGTTGAACATTTGTACGATGGAGCAGTTTGTATAAGCTTCCCCTGAATAACACAAAATAAGATGCTTAGAGAAAGAAAATGGTAATCATCTCATAACAATATTAAAAAAAATAATAATAATAATAATAATAATAATAATAATAATAATAATAAAGCTTCCACCTTGGTAGAAATTCTGTCAAAATGGAAAGATTTGGTGGACGTGTAACTGCTCCCATGAAAAGAACAACGTTAGGATGTCTCAACCTTAACATGATCTCAATCTACAAAAAACCAACCAGGTATAATGTCAGGATTAGTTGTTTACAAAAAATGATGACATTTTGGACTAAAATAAGTGACAAAAATATATATTAATTCTAGTGCCTACTTCGCCCTTAAATTGAGTTAGTGCATCGCCCGATATATCCTGGTTCATAAACTTCTTCACAGCCACCTCCTGTGACAATATATCATCGTATAAGTAAATAAACTTAGCACGATAATTATGGTATTAAAAAAAGCAACTGCAGTAAAAGCAACTTACGGTTCCATTCCATTCTGAACGATAAACCTCGCCATAAGAACCTAGAAGAAAGAGAATAACATAAGACTTTTATGTAGAGTAAGATCTCAATCACGCATTACTATGTAAAGAAGATATAAACTTGCAAAAACACTGGATAGAAAGATATAGGCATAGAATAAACAAAATATCAAGTGACTTTTCTATATGGTGCATAAAGAAACAGTAAAATATCATTTTACCACAGTTTAAGTTAACATCAAGTCGTTACTGATCGAAATATGCATTTAAATGTTTTCTTCATTATTAGCATGAGTGATTATATATACAGTCTTGAAGTTATGTTAAGCAGCTATACAGAATATAATAAGGCTTCATCAAGTCTTGGTCCATCATAGCAAAAATGCTGTGAAATGAGATCTAAGAATGAGAAAAGTATTAATATTGGATTCATAAGGTGCGCTATGCGCGAGGCACACGAGATAATTAGGAAAGAGCCTCATCCACATTTGGGTCAAACTTGGTCAACATTTGGATCTGTAAGAGAGCGATATATATATATATATATATATATATCAACAAGAGGGCTGAACAGATTATGAATGATTTGGTTAATATAAAGACTAATATGCGAAACAAATGAGTCAAGTGTGTCTATATGGTGTGCCATCCATCTATTTTATAAGCTCCAGTATGACATTATGTATTCAAATCAAATCAAATCAGCTTAACTCTGATACTGGCAGCGATTGTTGGGATTTGTGGAGGCTTCAACCTAGAGGAAGCCGGCCCTAGGGTAGCCAGCCTCTAGTACTCCAAATCTGTTAATGTGGCAAGTTGCCTTAATTAACGTTTCTTGTTCCACTGCTGTAAACCCTAATCTATTTAGCATATATTGAGTGAACCACGTAAATCTTGTGCTATGTAAATCACATTGAGTGAACCATGTAAATCTTGTGTTATGTTTCACCGTTTAATTTCTGTTTGTGCGTGTGATTGTTTGGTCGTGATTTGCGATCCAAAGATACCTAACAACCAGTATCAGAGCTGTAGGTTCTTGTTAGCTTAAAGTCTTCCCACCTGTGTCGAAGAACCGCTGCTGACTTTGACCAGTTCTCGTCGCCACCACTAAAATCCTGAAAAGCAGCCTCCACCACCGTTAGGTTCTGACCAGTTACTGCCACCGCCGATTCTAAATAACCGCCGCCAACAGGTTAGTTTGCTCTTGTTTTTCTTTTGTAATCAAATTTAGGGCAAATTCAGCCACAATCAGATCCGTTTCCCGCGTTCCGCTGCTATGGTTGAGATCGACCGCCTTGACACTGTTCAATAGAACATTCGTCAAGTTTCAGCCGACGCCACTGCTGTGTTCGTGCACTATTTTTGATCTCGTATTCGTTCAGCCGTGTTTATCGGAAGTTTATTGCAATGGCAGAAAAAAGGATAAAGGTTTATAAGTTCATTGGACATGACTTTGGGTTTTGGAAGATGCAAATCGAGGATGTTCTTTATCAGAAAGATTTATACCAAACATTATCGGTTAAGAAACTAGAAAAAATGACTGATGTAGATTGGGTGATTTTGGACATGAAAGCTTTAGGAGTAGTTAGATTGTCATTGGCGAAGCGTGTTGCTTTCAGCATCTTGAATGAGACGATTACGTATGGATTAATGAAAGCTTTGTCGAAGATGTATGAAAAATCCTCAGCATTGAACAAGGTGTTTTGATTTGACAATTGGTTGACTCCAGGATGAGTGAAGGTGCTTCAGTTACGGTTCACATCCACGAGTTTAATTCAATCATAACTCAGTTCTGATCAGTTGGACTTAAATCTGATTTGCGATCCAAAGATGCGTAACAGCAATTCTCATGACTAAAGAGATATTATAAGAAACAATAACCCTTTGTATTGCTTAAGAAATCACTTACGATGGGGCATTAGAAATTGTCTTCATGGGGTTTCGAGGTTTTTATAGAGGTAGTTGTGTCAAACGAGACACCCCCTATATATATATATATATACACACACACACACTACATTCCTACCAAAGATGTCTTATTCTACAACATCTACAACATCTACAATCTAGGATTTTCTATACTGGATTATGTGTACTATTCGTAGGTTCTTCCGACAAATCCTCCATCATACCTTCCCATGTGGAATATTCCTAACTGCTGGAACCTAAATTCCAGCATATATATGCTTCGGATAACAGTTATAATCAGAACAAGAGAAAACTATCAATAAATGACAGTTATATCCGATAACTTAGATACAACATATGATCAGAACGAGAGAAAACTATCAATAAATGACAATGAAGCTGCTGTCTTCTGCAGAAGGTCAAACTAAAATGATAACAAGAACACAAAGAATACTAACATCATAAGACCAACATTTGATAAACATTGTTTGATTATCTTCTTCTTAAAACACAGTATTGACAATAATAACAAAAAAACAAATCAGTGTTTAGCTTTGGCAGTTCATTAGTATCCGTATGCAGCAAAATAAAAATGCTCTATTTTAATATAATATTAAATCTTACCTATACCAATGCGCTCACCAATCTGAAGATCCTCCCACAGAATTTCCCACTCACCTGCAGTAAGGTTAATCATATTTAACCTTTTCGATTTTTCATCATCTTTATGAAAGCCTTCTGTTCTCGACTTTCCAATGGCTTCACTGAAGAAGAAGAAGAAGAAGAAACAAACTTTTATCAGTTTATGAGCATCTTTCGCATACGGGTTTTTAAAACTATATCAGAAAAGGATCAACAAAACCTTACCAGCTAAGTTATTGGCCAGGACGTCATCCTCACTATAGCTTGTGGATTCAAAAGGTAAATTATATACAAAATTATTTCTTTCAGGCACTAATTGATGTTCTGCTTGTAACCTGTTATGAACTCTAAGCTCCTCATTATTAGACATGATTAACATGTCAGCATCTAACAAATGAACTGGTTCTCCCTCTTCTTGATTATTTACATTTACGAGATTATCAGAAGATGTGACATCACTGTTTAAAAGAACCGCATGAAGCTTTTGAGCAAAATCAGGGTTTTTAGCAGCATTTATGACGCAATTAGACACGTCGTTAATCTGCAATTCCTGTGCTGGGGATGTTATCTCAAACGCACCAGACGGGCCTTCATGTGGCCTGTTGAGAGATGGAAGAAGCTTGCCAAAATCATATTCAAACCTCTCGGTTTGATTTCTTTTAGTAAGTTGCCCAAACTGGCGTTCTGATTGTGAGCCTATAAAAGAAGACACTTCAGAACCTGATGTCCCAAAAGTGGGAAGATTACAGCTTTGCACCTCCACAGGGATTAGGGTTCCTGGAGCGCCCATTAAATCTATAATGTATTCACTGCATCAATAACAATATCCTATATGAATCTTATTTTTAACAACAAGTGGTAGTAGCTGAATATTAGTTCGAAAACCATTAGAATTCGATAATTTATATATAGAATCGTTTTAGAATATCATGTTGTGATACACCAGCAGATAGTGTGTTCAGCTGTTGGCCAAGTTTATAAGCTTTGTACTACACAAGGTTTAATAGAAGCATTTTTCTGAGAATTAACAGATGCATATTCATGATCGCAATACACAATTAATGTTGTTCCTCCTTAAACCTTTATCCAGAACACAAAAGCCTTACTAAATTATTTCAAGATCTAGTTTCTAAAACTGGTACAAAAAATACAAGTGCTAGAAGCTTGAATCGGCTATTTGAGCGTAATGCACAGTAATCAAAACAATTGGAATAAAATAAGAATGAAGACATCTAGAAAACAAGTCTTTAATCAACTTAACGCCTAACCCAAGTAAGAAAGGTGAATGTTTATGCTATTATTAATAATGATAATGTACCAAGAAAGCAACTAAAGCTTAGCAGGCAACAGATTAAACATCTATAATCACATAACTAGTTTATAAAATGCAATTTCAGACTATCTTATGCAATAACTATTAGATTCTTGTTAGACACCTCAGAAACTAACCCATGAATCACTTTAACGATTGATTACAGGACAATTTGAACACTTTGAATCACCACTTACAGATGGTTAATGAGAGTAAAGATAATAAAGTTGAAGATAAAAGCATGAAACACAACAGAAGTGTGTTATGTATCACATATACATGCATATGCAAGCAAGATACACAGCATATACATCTATAATCCTATATACATGCATACAAACAGGTGCAAGTGTGCAACAAAGGCATGATCACCATACCTTCCGTTATCAATCTTGATCAAGTTCACAGCTCCATCATCGGTTTCCAGTATAGTAGCTCCCTTTGACCAGACTACATGGAAGGTTGATCTTATCAGCAAGTACCTAGCATTGAATAAATATTTGACAATGTGCTAAAAAAGTTATACGAATTATAGGGCTATTAGCATAACTCCATACCTTAAAGAGCAAGGCTCTATGGCGGGAAAGTCCAACATCAAGACAACCAATAGGAAGAATGATAGTGTTCATTAAGTTCCTCAACTCGTAACTTCTGAAAGTCCACTTTCTCAACATTTCATCAGCATCAGTTACAGGCCCACCCATTTGACCAACAACAATATTAGCAATTTTTTGGATTAAAATGCTCATAATTTGAGTCATCCCAGCGGCTTGGCATTCGAGTGAGATAGTAGAAACTTTTTCTTCGAGGTACCGTAGATCCTTGTCAACCATTCTGTTGACTAAAATTACTTCATAGTCGACATTATCTGAAACGGTTATTGCTTGAAGGTCCACTAACAATGGCATCTTCCCTTGTGTGATTATATTTGAAGCAATCCCGTATACGTCATAAAAACCATCCATCACTTTTTCATCATAATTAATTACATTATTGCTCTGCACATACAAACTCATTATAAATTTGCATTTTAAAAAGCATGTTGCCATCAGAAGCACAAAAGTAGTCCATGTGGGATGGTAAACACTAAGAAGAGATTGAACAGATACATATAACTCAATTTCACAAAAACATCAGTCATATCCCAGCAATAACTAACTGCATGTGCTTCCATGGTATGTAGTATGTACCCAAGTATAAATTCCAAAACTTTAAAGCCAAGTAGTTCACTGACACTATGCCGCTCAATACAACTTGTTAAGGCTGTCATAACAGCCACTTATTCGCATGATTAATATTTGACTGTTTATAGTTCGGTATCTACCACAAGCAGCTACATATCCAGCTGTCTGAGAACCAAAAATGATGACAGTCATTCATGTTGGGCGATGTAGGCTTCTAGAGGGCAGCCAGCCCTAGGAGTGCACAAATAAAAACCCTAATTGGGTATTATATATAGTTGATAGATTTATTGTAAATCTCACCACCTCGGAAATAATATCATAACGCTAGTTGCAGCCCGTGGACGTCTTGGTTTTAGAAAGCGCAAAGCGCACAAAAGCGACAAGGTCTAAAACCGAGGTGCAAATAGTAAAAGCGTGCGGGGTTTTCGTGCGCAAGGTGATCAAGTAATTTTTTTATATGTCGCATAGGTTTTTAGCTTCCTTAACCCAAAATATAGCTATAAATAAGATTTTTATATGATTTTACCTACACATACAAGGCAAAAAAAGGTAAACAGTTTTCTGCATAAAAACACCCCAAGTACATTAGGCGCGCGCCTCAGGCCAAAAAACCCCCAGAAAACCCTAAAAGCTGCCTTTTGGGCGCTTCTTGTATTTACCTGAAGCGCTGAGTGAAAAAGCCCCAGAATCTGCGCCTTGCAGCGCCCCCGAGGCGCGCTTTTTAAAACCCAGGTGGGCGTAGATTAGCTTAGACTGAACCACGTTAACTCCTCATGTTGTTTATGGCTTTCGTGTTCGTGTGTACTTCAATCCTAACAACTCACAGAACGCTCACTCCACTAACGACGTAAGCATACTGTGGTGACGAGGTTTATGCTAACAAAACTTATATATAAAAACTTATATCGTCTCATTGTATACTTTATGTCATTTCACATTTAAAGTTGACTAATTAAACTGCATCGTCTCCTGTTTAATATTGGCAAATTTACAATTCCAGAATTCTAAAGTCTGTGCAATCCTAAACCTATTACTCTTCAACCCTAGAAACAAACTCCAAACAACTTCATATTACTTATCACCTCACATGGATCAAACCTAGGGTTCCAGCATATCACACATTCAATTATGCATAAACCACAATTAACTAAACTAACCAAACCTAACATAACAAAACACAAACACATTACCCAATATCGAAGCGATAGATACTCAAAAACCGATTCATCAGGCGGACACCCCAAGCTCCGCTGCTTAGCAGCCTTAATCTGCGCCGTTTCAGCATCCGGTTCACCGGCCGTAACGGATCCCGACGAAACACTAATCGCAAGCGCAAGCTGCATCTGAAACTCCTCCTCGAAGAAATTCGAATCAACGGTGGACGCGTTCGAGTGATCGTTGACGTTCTCAACGGAAGACGATGAAACGGCGACGTTTGAATCGGTAGCCGGAGATATAGGTTGAGGAGAATAATATGAGGTTGGAGGTCGGGATGAGGTGTCGGCGGAGGGTAGACGGTTGTTGTTGTTGTTGTTATCAGTGCAGTTACCGCCGATGTGAAGCTTTCGCAAGAGGTGTTTCATCTTTGACATGGTTGATGATGGATTTTTGCATCAAGTGGAGGATGCAGGGTTTGTTTCTCTCTCTAGAATTCTGATTGGGGGGTTTGGTTTCTCTCTCTAGATGGAGAGGAAGCTTCTCTTAACCTACGCCGACTTCCAGCAGGAGAAGAGTACCGGAAAAAGAATTAAGGTGGGATTAGTGGATTATTGCTTTTCTAAAAGGTTATTATTTTCCGATTAGTTGTCTTTTTGGAAGTAATTATTTGATCATTTTTATTTGTAACAAGCTTTTAGTGTTTTAAAACTTTGATGCATCTTTTATAAGACATAGTTTTTTTAAAACTTAACTTATTAGGCTAAAGCGTTGTGATATAACGCCCTACGCCACTTGGATTTGTTAACATCCGGCACACCGTCCTGGGACGTCATTGACGGGGCCAAAGTTGGATTTGTCTAGCCTATAACCGGGTTAACCATTGCTATGTGTGGGTGTCATCTAAAAACAATCAATCATTTTTTTAAATTTCAGTTAAACCATAATGTGATGACGCGTTATTACAGTTTTTAGTTAAACCATAACGCATAGACTTAGGTTGTGTTATGAGACAACCCTCATGGCACATGTTTTTTTTTATTGGCTCAAAAATAAATTTACACACATATTCATACATCCCAAACTCACGTATGTTACCACACTCACACCCGAGCTATGTGTTCTCAAGTTTCATTTAACGAAGAAAAAGAAAGAATTTGGAGGAATTTTAAAAACAATCGTGTTCCAATGTTTTTTTAAGGAAGGAAATTGAGAGAAATGAAAGGAAAACTTAAGTAATTTTCTTTCATTCTAAATCCTTTCAAATCATTCCAAGTCCTTCAAATTGGAGAGATTTGGAAGGAAAACATTTTTAATACATAAAATCTTTAGCTTTCTTTTCATTTTTCTCGAACTCGGAAACACGATATTTAATTAAATTTTTTCTTTTCTCTCTTTAATTCATTTTCTCTTCTTTTCTTTATTAAACTCGGGAACAAAGCAACGCCCTTAAGAGATGATGTGGGAATGCCGCGCAATTTTTTATCCGTTTACCTGTCATTTTAGTAACTAGTTATTTTGGTTGTTTCCAGATGTTACTTATAATATTATCTTGTTCTTTCTTTTTTATATAAAGAAAAAAAATACATAAATACATACTTTTGAGAGTTCTAAGAGAAAAACTTTATTAATATTAGAGTAGATTAAATTTGATGAAATAATATTCTAAGTTTGTTAAACTGACATGTATATTCTTTTCATGAGGATGTTTTTAATTTTAATTTAAAGGCGTCGATTTCTTTGATTGTCGACATTATCAAAGTAGCTTAAATGACATTCACGCCGATAAATAAAATCGAATATGCAGTCTTCACATATGTGATAATTATTTTTATTATTTGATGTTTATAATTGATTTTACGGCGGTTGAATTTTTTAGAAGACACTCAAATATGAAATATGATTCTAACCTAACACAAAAATTGTGGTACTGGACTTAACCAAAATGTGTTTGTGCCAGTTCAGTTTTTTTTATTTTTTAACTTTTAACACCAAACTTGATTGGCTAAATAGGGTGTACGTGGAAGATTCAATTGAGAAGAAATTCTTTATAAGAAGAAAAAAAAAGAAATTTCAAAACCAATAGAAATTATTCATTTAATTTTATGTAACATTTGTATTTAATGTTCTTATAAGGGTATATTGATAAACTTTTGTAGTTTTCCTCTTTAATAACTAACTATATTAAGTTTGTAACTTATTTTTAAAATACATATTTTTCTCAAAAAATAAAAATAAGAATTCATTTTTAGTGTAGGATAAATTACGAGGTGTGTAGGATATATTACGAGTTGTGTAGGATAAATTTCAAAATGTGTAAGATAACTTTTGATGTGTCTAGACAAAAAATTTTATTGTGAAAGATGATAGTATTTATGACTAAGTAATTAGTTAAACATAAATAATAAATAAAATAAGAGAAAAACTATTTAATGTTTTATAATTATACATTTTGTTTTTTTTCTTCTCAATTAATTTTTCTTCTCAAAGAAACTTCTATGTATTTATATTAAAGTATTTGTATTAAAGACTGACAATGTAATAATATAAATTGGTTGAATATAGCTAAAAGAAGTATTGATGTGATTATATTATGGTTTTGTTTTTTTTTACATTAATTTATAGTTTAGGAGTGGTAATGTACAAAATAATAATTATAAATAACTTTCACGTTAAACAGCTTGTATTCACGTTGCCCCACGAATACATAAGTGGTGTTCGGACTTGTGCAAAGTTTTTGAGTTCATGTCCAATTTCACCCGCCAACCCATAAACATGATCAGTTTAACCCCCACACCTGTACCTCCGTTCCTTTTAATCTACCTGACACATTTTCCCCGTATTTTACCATCTTATTCACCATTCCCTAATGTGATTTCTAACTTAGCCATGATCCCTCTAAATCTTGGTCTTTCTTTCTTATTTTGCATATCCAAGTGTTAGTATTTTGATATACTCTCCTCATCCCAAATTCCCAACACACAAACTTGTAAAAGTTAAAGATCGACTATATGGGTAGGTCAATGTTGAAGCATCATTCTTGACACCACATGAATCGTAGTCTTTCTCTCTTTCTTATTAAACAAGTTATTGTTGGGTCTAAACGGGGGTCAACCCATCTGACTCGTTTATAAAACATGTTGTGTTCAGGTTGTGTTGTGTTGTTGAATGAACTAGGTGTCCTGCTAATTCATCGAAAACTAGAATCCAAAAAAATATATAAATAACAATTTCAACAACTCATTTGCAACTCCATTACAACCTATTAACCTGGCCAACCATTTACAACACGTCAACAAGTTTGACCCACTTAGATAAACAAATTACATGTGTTAAGAGTGTGCAAGTTAGGATTGAGTTTCTCGGGTCGTATTTGAGTTATGTAATAGCAACCCGACATGGTATGTCACCTCTACAATATCTAGTAGCCAAAGGCTTCTCATTTCCAATTATATGTCCAAATTAGTAGCATGTTTAAAATTCTTAGTCATCATCATATCATATGTGAGTTGGCTCATGTATGAGGTTGCTTGCAATGGGTTGAACATAGTACTTGTTTAATTACATGTGCAAGTCAATTGTTGAATCATTGATGTATCCATGGAAGGTAGCATGTTTTATATCCACACCTAAATCTCTTTGGTATCCTTGTCAATGTAATTCAATTTTTGCCTCAAAAAGAAGTTAATGCTGCATATCTTGTATCATTTCATTTCATTTTTCATTTTTTGAAACCAATTTAACAAAAACCGTGACAAAATAAAATATAATTTGTTTAGACACACTGATTATTTAAAAAAATATGAATAAGTTGAACAAAATTTTGTTCATGGACGGACCCAACTTGACATGCATCAATATCCAAAATTATCACATGTTTTGCCTTGTTACCCATCGCCCATATGAAAACGCCCTCCATTGTATTGAAAATTCAACAAAAATAAAGTGTATAAAAGTAGGTGGAATCAACCAATGACCACCATATGATGATTGCCAAATTACCCTTGGACCTTTTAAAAAGTTTTAGTTACTGTATTTGGATCTAACAGATGGCTGAATAATGTGTGTTTCACAAGAAGTGAAAGCTGTACATTAGAAGGGGTCGTTGTTATAAGATCAGCTGGTCATCATGATTACAGGAATATCATAAAATCCAGCAGCCATAAGGCATAGAAACACGAAACCCATGTATATACAAGAACAGATTCAAGTATAAATCTTGGAAATAACCTTCAAGCACATTTTGTAGTTCATAGCCCCTTAAGCAGTAGCTTCGGCTTTCTCTTCATACTCCTCTGGTCGCTGAAGAGTACAGATGAGGTTGCGGTCTCCATACACATTGTCCACACGGCCTGTCACATAAAAAAATAAACAACCGGTTGCAGGAGAACTTATCCAAGATATACATACATATACATATATATATATATATATAGAGAGAGAGAGAGACGAACATGTAGTAGGCCAGAACTTAGCAGCACGGAGCCAGGGAGCAGGGTACGCTGCGTATTCTCTAGAATACGGTTTTGTCCACTTATCAGCCATGAGTAGTTGTGGCGGGTGAGGAGCGCCCTACAAACATAATAATTTCCATAAATTCACTAATAATACTCAAAGAATAAATTAATCCAAAATAATCATAATCTGATTGCTAAAATACCTTGATGACATTGTTGTTGAGATCAACTGTTCCTTTCTCAATCTCCGCGATTTCTTGACGAATGGAGATTAAAGCATCACAAAACCTGTCCAACTCGCCTACAAATAGAAAATTATACGCTTTAAGTAAAACTAGCGTGATAACTTTTAATAAAACTAAAGATTTTACCATCAACCATACCTTGCTTTCACTTTCAGTTGGTTCAATCATGAGTGTTCCCGGAACTGGCCATGACATTGTTGGGCCGTGAAACCCATAATCTATAAGACGTTTAGCAACATCTTCGGGTTCAATTCCAGCAGTAGTCTGAACGTGATTGAATTTTAGTCCATAGAACTTAAAATAAACAAACAAGATTAATCTATTCAACTTTGACTTCTGTATTACCTTCAATGGTCGTAAATCAACAATGAATTCATGGGCAACCGTTCCGTTCACACCACGGAAAAGAATTGGATAGTGATTCTGCAATGTAATACGCATATTAAGTCATGTTATAAGTTATTGACAATAATAAACAAATATACCAAAGAAAGATATTAAGACCTCTAGCCGTTTCGCCATATAGTTTGCATTCAGGATAGCTATCTTTGATGCATCTGTTATTCCTTGAGATCCCATCATGGCAATGTATGTGTATGATATCGGCAAGATAAGAGCCGAACCCCAAGGGGCTGCAGCAATGGTACCAAGCGGCTGGTTGTGTTCAGGGGCCGGTATGCCACCTGTCGCCACCTTCATATATATAGAGTAACATTTTACACAACTATACTAGTTCTATTTTTCTGAAATTTAATATTTAACTTTGGTACTTACCACAGGGTGAGAAGGCAAGTATGGTGCCAAGTGTTTTTTCACACCAATGGGACCCATCCCTGGACCACCTCCACCGTGTGGAATGCAAAACGTCTTGTGCAAATTTAGATGGCACACATCCGCACCAATAAACCCAGGACTTGTCAAACCAACCTGTAAGATTTAATAAAAAAATTAATCAACATTTTATAAAAGTATACGCGTTTTTGGGATACGACTTATGAGGATCATTTTCTTTTTCATCATACCTGTGCGTTCATGTTTGCTCCATCCATGTAAACTTGACCTCCGTTGTCATGAATAATTTTGCAAATTTCATCAATACCCTCTTCGTAAACTCCATGAGTTGAAGGATAGGTAACCTAAAATTCAATTCAATTAAATTAATTTATAAAATTATAATACATTCCTTTGTACAAAAATAATGATTTTTAATTAACTACTTACCATAAGAGCAGATAGTTTATCTTTGTTTGCCTCCGCAGCCTTGCGTACTTCGTCTATATTGATGTTACCTTTTGAGTCGGTTCCCACAGTGATGATTTTCATCCCGCACATAGCAGCACTAGCGGGATTTGTTCCATGTGCCGACACTGGGATAATGCATACATTCCTCTGATGATCTCCTCTTGCCTGCAGTTGACCAAAGTCAATAACTGAAGTAGACCAAAGTCAACAACTAAATTCCGCATACCATATGATAAGCTCGGATAACCATCAGCCCAGCATATTCTCCCAGCAGCACCAGCATTTGGTTGCAACGAGAATGAATCGAATCCAGTAATGCTACACAACAAGTCACCCAAGTTCTCGAACATTTCCTGCGAAAAAAGCAAAAAAAAAAAAAAAGATTCAATACATTATTTGAAAATTGAAACTCTAAATCATGTTGAATACAATAATATAACGGTTACCTGATAACCTTTTGCCTGTTCTGTAGGAGCGAAAGGATGAATATCCGCAAAGGCGGGCCATGTCACAGGCATCATTTCTGTAGTTGCGTTAAGCTTCATGGTACACGATCCCAGTGGAATCATACTGTGGCATAATGAAAGGTCCCTTGATTGCAATTTACTTAGGTATCTTAGTAGCTCATGCTCCGTGTGATACCTAAAAAATAAAAAAATAAAAATTAGGCAAGTACTTAAAGGAACAGATCATTGTATATAGGGCTGCAAACGAACACGAACAAGACATTGTTCGTGTGTTAAGGAAATATATGTGTTCAAGAACACTTACCGAACGAGATTTTATGTTCGTGTTCGTTCGTTAAGGAAATGAACATGTTCGTGTTCGTTTGTTAATTTTAGGCAACGAACGCAAACAAACGTTCATGAACCCAAGTGAACACAAACTAACGTTCATGAAAACAAGACGAACACAAACAAGCGTTCATGAACAAAATATATAATACACTGATACTTATTAAATATTTTATTTGTCGAAATTTTGAAGTAGTTACATAAAATATATAAACTAAAAACACTAATGAACTATTGAACAAAAAAACGAGCATAAATGAACACGTTACCAAATTTTCACGAACATAAATGAACGAACGCGGCCGCTGTTCATGTTTGTTCATTTAACTAAACGAAAGAAATATCTTGTTCGTGTTTGTTCATTTATTAAACGAACTTACTACCGAACAGTTCACAAAATGTTTGCTGAATGTTTGGTTCGTTTGCAGCCCTAATTGTATACATCGCTTTGATTAATATAAGGTAACTTTCGTGTAGACCACATATCTCAAGAGGTGGTCTTTTTTCAGGATTTTCAACTATAAATAAGAATCTTAAAACTCAGAGTTTAAGTGTTTGAAGAAAATCATATAGAAAAAGGATCATACGTGTTAAAAATCGGATGGGTCAAATATGGAGTCTCCCTTACAAGTCCCGACGGGATCGCATCCTGAACCTCTAGTGCAATAGATGCAGCAGTGAATGTCACCTATAATTAATAACATTACAGTAAATAAAAAACTGTATACAAATATTTGTAATTGTTAGAAATAGGGATACACTCACAGGTTTTCCTAATGCAAAAACTTTGAACAAAGTATCAACATCTTCAATCGTTGTTGTCTCATCGAATGAGACAGTGATCTGAGAGAAACATATTTAAGAATAATTATAAGAATATAATTTTGAATACATAAATAGCAGTTGCAAAGATAGATACAGTGTTTTTGTCAACAATACGGAGATTCATGTTGTGCTTGTAAGCTTCTTCAGCAATCGCGCTTGAATCAGCACATGTTACTTTCACAGTGTCGAAAAAGGGGAGATCTTGAACTTGTACTGTCCCTAACTTCTTCAAACCCGCAGCAAACGTGCCAGCTAGACCGTGGACCCGTTTGGCAATGGTCTTTAGACCTTCAGGTCCGTGGTAAACACCGAACATAGCAGCCATGTTTGCAAGCAACGCCTATGTTATTAACAACACGAGTTATCAGTTACGTACGAAAATTAGACGCTAATGAACATGTTAAACTCATTAAAACAAACATTACCTGAGCTGTGCAAATGTTACTAGTTGCTTTATCCCTCCTGATATGTTGCTCACGGGTCTGCATCGCCATACGTAAAGCCGGTTTTCCAGAAGAATCAACGCTAACACCGATAATTCTTCCAGGCATCATTCTCTTATACTCTTGAGACGTCGCAAGAAAAGCCGCATGCGGACCACCATAACCCATCGGAACTCCAAAACGCTGAGCCGAACCGACCACAATATCCGCCCCAAGTTCACCTGGCGGCTTCAAAACAGTCAAAGCCAACAAATCACTAGCCATGACCACTTTCACCCCACTGGCGTGCGCATTCTTAATAAACTCAGTATAATCCAACACCTCTCCCTCGGTCCCCGGATACTGAACCAGAACCCCACACACATCACCAGACGAGTAATCGAAATCCTTAAGATCCGACGTAACCACCTTTAAATCAAACCCATCAGCCCGAGTTTTACAAATATCGATAGTTTGCGGGTGACAGTTACTAGCAATAATAAAGGTTTTCTTTTTACCCTTCAGAATGTTATTACACATAGCCATAGCTTCAGCAGCAGCAGTCCCTTCATCAAGCAACGAAGCGTTCGACATGGGCAAGCCCGTTAGATCAGTCACCATGGTTTGGAAATTGAGCAAGGACTCAAGCCGGCCCTGCGCGATTTCAGCCTGGTACGGCGTATACTGCGTGTACCAACCCGGGTTCTCCATAATGTTTCTTAATATAACAGTGGGCACATAAGTGTTGTAATACCCCATACCGATAAACGACTTAAAGATCTTATTCTTAGAAGCTAAATCTTGCATGTGTGCAATCATTTGCGACTCGGTTAACCCCTCATCGAACTTGGAGTACTTCATGGAATCAAGACGGATAGATTTGGGCACAGTGGCGTCAATGAGCGAGTCGAGATTCGGGTACCCGACGAATTCAGCCATTTTGATTTGTTCATCAGGGGTGGCTGAATTATGGCGACGTGGGAAAGTGTCACTTGGTTTCAATGCATCTACTGATATGGAGCGGGTTTGTGAGCCGAACCCGGTGATGTTTCTATCGGATCTAATGTTTGGGCCACTGCATATGTATGGAGATAAGGAGGAAACATACCTTGAAGGTGAGTAGAGGGCTGGGGATGATGGGTTGCGTTTGGTTTGGGATAGTAGGCGCCTGAGGATGGCTTTGTTGGCTAGCCTGCGTGCACGTTCCATTTGGGTTTGATGAGGTTGTATCAAGGATAAAGAAGATTGAGCAAGAATGCTCTGCTTATGGGTTCATGGATTGGTGGGGTGGTTGTGTGATAAAAAGGAGTTAATGGGAGTACACTGGCCTCACATGTTGTTCATCTACTCACATGTCATCAAGTAGCTAAAAAGTTACCATTTTGGTCCTCAACTATATGCCTGCTTTCATATTGGCTACCTAAGTTTCTATCTACTTCAAACAAAAGAAATAAAATATAAATTCTAACCTCTTTAAATTATGTTTGATGCTAATAAGGAAATGGAAAGATGGTGAGGAACGCTACAACATTAAATTAACGAGAATAAAAATTACAATTTAAATTGATTTATTTTATCAATTGTTCATAACAAATTTTGCGAGAAAAAAAATTCAACGGGTTTTGGGTTTTTCAGATCAGGTTGTTCAAGTTTGGGCTAGTTGGGTTTTGGTTTAGTTCGGGTCAAGTTATTTGGTTTTCAGATTTAGATGTAAAATGAAAAGACAAATATTTTTTGTTTCACAAAATGTCATCAAAGTTCATCATACCCACTAAACAATGTCATCAAAACTCAAACACCATTTGACAATATGATAAACATGATATGATACTGTTGAAAAGTCCTAAAACTTAATATTTCAAAAACCAAAGTCTCTAAACCAAAAAAAATATGTACAATAAATGTTTGATACTTTTTCGGATTTTCAGGTTAGGTTGTGCTGGTTTTTGACCGCGAAAAGTGACCTAATAACGAACCCTTTTACGTCTTGGGTTGGTCGGATTTTTCGGGTATTCTCTAATTCAGGTGGGGTTTACAAACGCGTATGTTATGTACATAAAAAACATTAAGCTAATATATGTGTATTTAACATATACATAACTTACATATGTGTAGGTTTAATATATAAACAAAATTGTTAATTTTTTTTATTTCAACCATTATCTAATGTTTTAAAACTGAAAATTAAGGGTTTATTATTTTATTATTTATGTTGTAAAAAAAGAGTATTCCACATAAAACCTTTCACAAGAAAGAAGAATCAATCAATCATAGTATCATCACCAACTCTTATGTCATCATTACAAACCCATTAGAAAACCAAAACTAGATACATTAACTTCATTTTTATTAAAGATTACAATTTTATTATTTTTAGTACTAAACATAGATGTTAAACTGAAGGACAAGACATGCCCATGAGTGTAAAGTTCATACACCAAAACATAAAAAACCAAAGATTCCAGATCTGAGGTGGTGGGTGAGTACGACAAATTACTCACCAACAAGTTGAAACGAAAACTGGCGGCATTGGTACACGTGGAGATGATAGTTGTTTGGTGTCTGCACTCTTAACCGCGAGCAACCAAAGCCATTCGTTTATTATCAGCAACTGTAGAACAAAACCTGTGACAGATGGTGATCTTGATTCAGTCAGGCAAATGGTCGAACATGTGGCGGGCATTGGATAGATTGGATTGGATTTCAGTGGAGCACAATATGTCGGGTTGGCTGATCCTATTTCACATTCACCTTATCTCTCTTTCAACCACCCAACAAAACACAATCGGAAACATGTGTCATACTGTCGATCAAACCCTAATTATCTTTCTAATTTATGAGAAATAGTACTACAACAAAGCAAAGGGGACTGTGGCATCACCTCCATTCCCATTTTTGTGAAAGATATTTATTGTAGGGATTTTATTTGCACCAAGGAGTTCAATAACTCTTGTAATTTACTTTTGAACATCAATATATGTTCTTTAGAACGAACCTCTTATAGCACCTATTAATCATACTCTTAAATTCAATCTATGTATTTGTTTATCATGAAATTAGAATTCTCAATCACTCTTTTGAAGACACGTCAATACTCATAGGCTACAAACCATTTTAAAAAATAAAATATATAGACATTAATTCTTACAAGTCAAGAAATAAATATAAAAATAAGTTAAAATACTTTTCCATCCTTTAAAAGATTATAAACAAATATTTTCAAACAATCACATAATATCTTAAAAAATAACTTACAAAGTTATACAAAGCTATATTGATATACATAGTCTTTACAATGGGAAAAAAATCTTGAATGTGACGGTATTTAATAGATAGATTCGAGAAACATAAATTAACCACTTGGACAATTCGTTGGGCGATCCAATTCCCAATTGACATACCACAAACACCATTAAATTCAATACAACTGAATTAGCAATGGAAAATCGATTATACTTAAACAAGAACAAATGAAAGTTGGATAACTTCAGTCTGATCACACAATGCATACAAAACTTGACAACCCACAATGCATTTCTTTGGAAAGTGCAAATAACTACCAAAGAAAAATCCAACTAAAATACTTAATTGGTGTAAATTGAAAGTAAATATAACTGGCCTGTGATTGACTCATATCTTCCATCTTGATAGTCTTTGTGTCTCCTTCAACGACTAGTGCATTTAAATTGTTAAGAACCTGGCTATCACCCCTTATTTGGAGAAGTTTGCCCTCAAACCTTGGAAGACTCTCATCTGGATCAAAGTACGGATGCAAGTCCACGTTAAAAGTGGTTACCACAACAGATTACCTAGGATGGTCAACTCAGTAGGCATTATCATTCACAGTGGAAATAATCTCGAAAGGGCCATCAGATCGGGGGCTTAGCTTGGAATGACACTGTAATGCTTCGCATTTCTGCATTCCTTATTTAGAAAGTTGTATTTGTATTCTATTTTTAGAAACTTGTAATCGTATCGTATTCGTATTTCATTTCTAATCTTGTAATCCGAGACTTTGAACGTAATGGAAAGTTCATTTTATACTCATACTTGTTATACTTGTGTTATACGCAAACAATTATCGCATACGCGTTTACGCGCAAAACCGAGACTTGAAATATTTGGAATTATCAATCATACATACATCATACTCATACATCACTTCGATACACTTTGAATACCTAAAAATAGGCTAAAATACAAGAAAACGACATAAAATAACATAATTACGAAGTACATGGGGGTAAAGTGAACAAAAACCAAAATCAGGAAAAATGATCCGTCACGCCACGCGACAGGGAAAGATGCATGGTCGCGTGGCATGACCGTGCTGGTTCGCAGAATTGATTTTTGCCCAATCGGGCTTCACCATTTTCCACCTCCTTTTACCTACAATCACTTTCCAACCTCCTTAAGACTCAAACCCTAATTTTCCCCTATAAAGCAAAGCCTTCTCCATCACATTTTCACTTTCCTCAACTCAAAATTACTCTCAAACACTCCACAAATATCAAGAAATCTTTAAGTTTGGGCATAAACTTTCATGTGTTCTAAGTGAGTTTTCACTCACTTTTCTTGACCATTCTTCTTCCTTTCTTCTTTCAAACTACTTGGATAACCTTTAGGAAGGTTTTCACAAGTTTGCCATGGCAAACTAAGGTGGAACCTCACCACATTTGAGATACAAAGTGGTATTAAAAAGTCTACTTTAAACCATTTTTATATTTCTTGTATACATGACTTGAAACTTAACGGAATCTTACACCCACCTTGCTCCCAACTAAACTCGTAGCTGTTGATTTGTGCTTATTTCCACAAGAAATGAGGCTCAAGAAACTCCCTAAAATTCGTTTTTAACAAAGTCCAAAGTGATTTCAAAAGTGTTGGAACCATCTAAGCTTTCAACCTTCAATGTTGAAAGACTTGTGTTTTGATGAATGTGTGAACCATGGAAGCTTTGGCTCTCCAACGTTGTTCTACTATCTCACTTATTCAAACTTTTAGTTAGATCCATACTAAATCTTGAAACAATTTCCAAAAAAGGGGACAAGGCTACATCACATCCGCAAATACTCTCCATGTTTGGGATGCACGCATCTAGCTTGCTCACATGGTTGTTAGATTTAGTAGTTTATGTATTATTAATTTTAGTCTATATTCATGACCAACCGAAATCATCAACTAAGTTGATGATTATGTGCTTTGGTGAAATATATCATGAGGTTAAATGGATGTTCATCATCCTACCTCCTTGCATGACCACATTCGTGGCTCTTTAGGTTATTTTAATTCATGTTATACGTCCTAAAATCGAATCCAATCCATTATCAAATCTGTAACTCACACACCTCTGTTTCCCTCTAGGGTAACTTCGGTATTCCACACTCAAGAACTCGTCAAACTCACTAAATGGAATTACTTCGCAAACCATGAGTTCACTCGATCCCATTTTCCATTTTACACACTTTGGGTGCAACATGTAGACAATATTACAAATCACATATCACGATTAAACTTGTTTACATACACACTCTATCGGTTAAAAACATGATACTTGTTATATTCTTGTTATCACACGCTATGTTATACTTGTGTTCTATATGCTCATTAACTTTGCAAGCCTACCTTAACAAATATAGCGCTATAGGATTAACCCACCGCTTGTATTCTTGTGGTATTATTAAGTAAATTATTTTACGGCATTGTCATTTCGGCGACAAGGATATGCACAATTGTGGTATATTTTGGTTTGACTTATAGTTAACACATGCTAGTATGTTAAATAACAATGTATGCAAATTACCATGTTGGATATGAGACAACTTTTAGACACTATTATGCTATGTATTCATACTTGTACACTCACCAACTTTTGTTGATTTTATTTTAATACATGTTGTGGGAAACTAGTTGATGACGAACGAAGCGCGTACTTAGGGTGGATTAGAAACACCCTTAGATTTTAAACTTATGTATTTGTTTCATGATGTTATGTTTAATTGCTTCATGTCGTACTTTCCTTTCTAAAACGATGTATTTCCAGTTTAGTATCAATAAAATTCGAATTACTTAATTATTGTCACAATAGCAAGTTATGATGTCTCGAGCAATCATGTTTTCGTCTCACTCCAATGTTTCCGCCGTCGGTTGGGGTGTGACAGACACTTAGACGGATGCCATTCCTTATGAAAATGAACCCACACCCAATTACTTGGTTAAAATAACAACTGCCTACGACCTTTATAAACCCGTTTCTTGGTTTTCTCATTCATTTTAATGATAATGTCATGTCATGTACCTACTCATGAAGGATTTTAATGTGGGTCGCTAAATAACTGCCATGTTGGCTAAAGTTGGTAAGAGTGACGAGAAGAGCTAGATCGAGTGGAACTTTTGGATTATAGTCTATAATATCTGGAAAGGGCTAAGGCCCGTCGTTTTGCTTGGTGCACAGTTGTAGGCAAATGCCACTTGTGCCAATAAGTCCTCCCATTGCTTAAGATTAGTTTTGATAAGGACCCTTAGGAGAGCTCGCAATGTTCTATCTGTCACTTTGGCTTCCTATCCGCTTGTGGATGACTAGAGGTGCTGAAATTCAATTTAGTACCCAACTTCTTTAAAGACTTAACCATAAATGACTTAGGAACTTGACATCCCGATCACTAACCATCGATATTGGAACCCCATGTAAACAAACAATCTTCTTAAAATGCAAATTAGCCATTAAAAATGCATCAAAAGTGGTGTGGCAAGGCTCGGAGTGAGCCATATTGGAGAATCAGTCAATGACAACAAGAATCGAATCCTTTTTTGTTAGGTTTGGGGAAGACTAGTGATGATGATTGAACTCACATCTTCCTACCTGACCTTAGGGACCGAAAGGGGTATATATAACCCATGTGGAAAGAAATGGTTTTGGCTCAATGACAAGTAAAGGATCACTTGATTAAATAGCATAAGTCTCATGTAAGCCTTAGCCAAACAAAATGTAGTTGCAACATAAGAGTTGTTTTACCAACACCATAGTGTCCAACTAACCTACCTTCATGTACTTCCTTTACTAAAGTATCCCCTATACTATGCTTAAGAATGCAAAAATGGTGTACTATGATTAAAAAAACCCTTTGACCAAGTGACAATCACCTACTCGTATTTAATAAATCAAACCCATTGATCATTGGATGTAGGGTATTAAGAAGGGGAAACTTTCTAGACAGTTCATGGACACCTTTATTTAACTTACCCACTTTGTGTTTAATGATGAAATTGAAAACTTGCAAAACTCGACCCACTTCGCATGTCGAAGTTGGAGTTTATGTTGACCTCGAATATATTTGAGTGCTTTGTGGTCGGAATATAAAATAAAGTCCTTTGAAATGAGATAGTATTGCCAATGGTCGAAAGCTCGGATGATGCCATAGAATTCCTTATCGTAAGTTGAGTACCGGCGTTTAGCCTTGTTTAGTTTCTCGCTGAAGTATGACATGGGGCTACCCTACTGTGAAAGGACGACATCAATTCCGACCCCAGGGGCGACACGTTCAACTTGAAATACATTGTCAAAACAGGGAAGAGCTGACATAGGTAGCTCATCGACGATAAATTAGGATTGTGCGATTCAATCAAACTTTTTAATTTGGTCATTTATGCCATTAGAGCCATAGTGATACTGAAGTTCTTAACAAATCTCATGTAGAATGGAGCTTGCATTTTGCATTCATCGACAAACACCAAATACCCAAGGAAGGCAACCTGTAATGTGAAAAACTCACACTTTTTCAAATTACCATAGAGTTATCCTGATCAAGAACATCAAATAATTGTTGGACGTGTGACCAGCTGTTCGTCTTCATAGCCGATGTACACAAGAACATCATCAAAATATACCACAACAAACTTGCCCAATAATGGTTTTAGAATGCAATTCATCAAATGCATAAAGGTGATCGATGGTCTGACAAACCAAAAGGCATAATGAGCCATTCATTTCATCTTAAAAGTAGTCTTCCACTCATTGTATACGTATATTCTGAACTGATGATGTCCAATACGAAGATCAACCTTCGAGAAAACCGGAGAGCCATGTAAGTCAACCAATAGATCATTTAAATAAGGGATAGGAAGCCTATACTTGACTGTGATCTTATTGATATCCTATAATCCTAGGAAAATAAACTATTGGCATTATTTATACTCTTGTTGGTCGGCTTTTAGAAGCGTAGTTAAAGGTAAGGGTTGTTTGTGAATGGTGGCATAGGTGTTATTATAAGTGTTACTATGATATGCTTATCATCATGTGCAAAATACTAAGTATTTTTATACATGTCGTGCATAACTCGTTGGTCAAATAACAATGGTCTTCCCAAAAAAACATGGTGCACATCCATGGGTATCACATTGCACCATATTTGATCTTAATAAGTCCTTTCCATACTAAAAGATAACAAAATACAACAAGAAACTTATAATCCTTTACCATAATTTAGCCAATTAATTACATATGTGGTAATGTTCGATTATCAAGTTGAGCTTAGAAACTAATGTTTTTGAGGCGGTATTAGTACAATTCTCGTCATCAATTATCAATGAGTAGACTTTGGTCTCGATGGTGTAACCATTGTGAAAATGGCCTCCTTTTGGAGATTGTCGTAACGGTTGCAATTGCCATTTTTCCCCTCAGACAATTAGACATTCTCCTTCGTTTGTTCCAATGATCTCCACTTTGTCAAGTAGTTCATTAGATTGCTTTCCAGGTTGTTCTAGAACATAGACAAAATTATTGGATTCCTCAAGCTCGACGATAAGGTTGACAATCCTCTTCTTTTGACACTCCGAGGCTATGTGTCCCAACCCTTGGCAACATAAACAATGTCTACGAAGCCTTGACAACATCGTCACAGGTTTAATGGGGACACCCGGTTTGTTAGGAACCTTTGGTTTGAAGGTCATTCAAGTGATTTCTAATTTTCCCTTACATTAGTTCCTCTAAGATAGCATAGGTACAAATCTCAAAACTGTTATTAACATGATGTTCTAATCCGCATAGATTACAAACCATCATTTAAGGTTCGCCTTCGGGTAGATCACATTTCATGATAAGGTATTCAAAATCCTATGAATACTCTTCTGCAATTTTACTTACCTGCCTAAGATTGTGCACCTAAGAAAATTGTGTTTGCATATAGTTGGATGGGAGGAACTTTTGCTTTGTCAGTTTCTTCCTCTAAGCCCAATCCTTAACTTTATCTTTGCCTTCTCGTTCTTGTTTCATACTCACATTAGCCCACCATGACCTTGTTCTCCTCGGTAGTTTGCTTGTAATCGAAACCAACTCCCCCGTTTGTATCCATTCGATAAACTTAGCAGGATCGAGTCTACCATCATACTTTAGAATATCTACTTTGATGTCAGTCGAATACCCTATACTAGAACCACCTTCGCTATCCCTTTCGTCTTTGTTTTAAGAGTTATGATGTCGGCAGTCTAAGATAGTTAATTCCCAAATCTTCTCCTACATAGTTTTAATCTGCTGAGCCATATCTTTCCTATCGTCTTCAAGAGTTTCACTTATTTTTTTCAAGTCTGTATTGCTCCTAGTATCCATAAGTAACAAGCGGTGGGTGTTGTTTTGCAGGTCAAAGTAAAATAGGAGGGTAGCCAAAAGTGTAACGCCTCACTTTTTCGTACTTTCCTTAATTAGAAAGTGTGGTCGTATTTCTATTTATGGAAACTTGTATTCGTATCGCATTCGTATTTTATTTTCCAATCTTGTAATCTGAGACTTTGATCGTAATAAAATTCATACTTAATACATACTTGTCTTAGATGCATTTAATCGTTTAATACATGTTTATATACAAACTGATACTTGTTATACATGCAAAAACTCATACATACATACTCGATACTCAAAATATACTTACGTATATGTTTTACACTTAAAAACATGCAAAAATACCAAGTTTTAGCTTGAAATGAAGAAAAAACCAAGTTCAGTGACTAAAAATGACAAAAATCAAACAAGTTTCTGGATTAGGGACTCTCGCGCCCCACTACCGCCTCACCCTTCTTCTCTCGCGGCCCGCCAGAGAGCTCAATCGGCAGAAAGTTGTAATAAGCTCATGGATTAGGCAAAAGTGTGTTCGTTGGTTGTGTTTCTTGCATTAAATCCCCACCTAACTCACCCCCAAACCTCAACTATAAAACCCACCTCATTCTTCACTCACTTTGCACCTCACAAACACTAATCTCTCTCTCAAACTTCTCTAAACTCTGCTTCAAGCCAGAAAGTTCAAGACTTTCAAGTGAGTTCTAGCTCACCTCCACTTCACTTTTCCACTCTTTCTTTTTTCTTAACACTTGGAACACCTCTAGGAGTGTTTTCATAGGTTTTCCATGGAAAACCAATATAGAACATCAGCATATTTGAGGTCACAAGTGTAAGAAACTTTTTATTTTAATAGGGTTTTTAACCCACAAGTGTTGTATCCTTCCAAGCTTGTTCTTGTAACAAAACTTGAGTTGGTTGTGTGTTATTACTTGGAAGCCTTGGCTATTCTACCTTCAATCTACCACCTCACTTGATGATTTGAATATTATGCAACTTTCATTTTCATTTTTAAATTATTCATGACCATCCTTGTTGTCTTGTGACAACTTGTGCATTGGTGAACATACAAAAGAGGTTAAGGGAAGGTTATCCTCCTATCTCCATGAATGACTTCTATGAACTTCCATGATAAACATGATAGAGTAATTACTTATACCATATATATATATACTAACCGAACCCTTGATGTTAATTGAATGATTTTCCGTCATGGTATTAAGTTACATCACCTAAGTACTTAACTTCTCGTTACGATTCTAATGGGTATCTTAACTCATGAAAACACATTGACCCAAATGGGAATTATAGTGTCAAAAATGAGTATTAAGTCTAGATGATTATTTTCTCGTATACATACTTTGGTATATTTAAATTCTTAATCCCCCATTATCGTCCGTATACTTACACATCTACGTTTTCCTTATGTAGGATAACTCGGTGTTCCATCCTCAAAACTCTTTACGGAATTATAAAGTGGAAGCTTGCAAAACCGTGAGTACACTTGACCCATTTTTTTTACACAAGTTGGGTTGTAACATGTTTGCTTACATAATACATAAATACACATAACATACTTTATACACTCGAACCGTTATACATACTTATTGTTATGCTTAGGTTCATGCTAGATACATACATGCTTCTTGTCGTTAACTTAGCTAGCCCGAACTTAACATATATAGCGCTATAGGAGTTACATGCCGCCTGTCGGGGTATTGTTAAGCTTATTCTTATTCTTAAATAGTCTCGTTACTTTTGTGGCGATGGACACTTAATTCTTGTGGACACTTGGATTCGACATTTAGTATTGCATGCTAGCTTACCTTGTATACAATTGCCATGTGAGATTTGAGCAAACTCTTTTATACTTATGCTATGTAATTTAAAACTAGTGTACTCGCCAATGCTTTTGCGTTGAACTATACTTTTAACATTTTACAGGTTGATGATGATGCTTAAAATGATTATAGTAGGGACGACATAGAAACACATAAGAAATACTAGATTTGGATATTTTGATTTATTGAACTCATAGTACTTGATTATTAATTGTTATAATTTAAATTTCCTTGTAATATGTTGACAATTTGTGATATGAAATGGAACTCGTTTTAAGTTAACTATTGTCGCAAATAGTGTTACGTGTAATGAGCAATCTATTTCATCTCACTCTGATGTTTCTGCCATCGGTTGGGGTGTGACAAAAAGCTCTAACACAAAAATAGTATACAGAGTCTTCACAACGGAAACAAAATCTTGAATGCGACGATATTAACGAATATATTCAGGATGCATAAATTCACCACTCGGACTATTTGCTGGGCGATCCATTTCCCAATAGAGATACAACAATCACCACACAAAGCGAGAATCAAGTTCCGCAGACACCACTCAATTTGCCAATGTTAAATTAGCAATGGAAAATCAATTATCCTTAAAGAAGAACGAAAAAAACAAAGTTGGATAATTTCAGTTTGATCATTTTCATTGAATTCGCATGATACTTAGAAAACTTGACAACCTACGATGTCACTTCTCTAGGGAGTGGAAATAACTACCAAAGAAAAAGTCGAATAAAGTACTTAAGTGTTGTAAATGTGGCATGGGATCATGTGGGTTGCATATTGGGTTATTCACGTTGGCAGGTTTTGAACGGAGCTTGAATCCATTTAATTATAGTGGACCGATGATTGATCTGTATCTACCATCTTGATATTCTTTGCGTCTCCCACAACGGCTACTACATTTGAATTGAGATCCCGGCTATCATATATAAAGTTACATAAGGATGTATATTTAAGTTTAGATAGCTTGACTTACTTCGAGTTCTATCTCTAGAACTTAAGCTAGACTTGCATGCAATTTTACATGCTAGAGGTCCAGCTCATTTATTATTTTTTTTGTTATTTAACCACTTTTATTTTTATATGTTTATAGAGATAAATAACATGTATATATATAAACTTTTATTTTATAATAATTAAAGAAACAATAACATTTGTTTTGTATTTATTTATTTTATTTCATGTCATATACATTTTATTAGATTGGCATAATAAGTAACACTCTCGTTCAGTCTTGCGATCCTGTCAAGTGTAGTTTATGAAGCTCATACTCCGTTGAAGAAGATGCAATGTAAGTATTAGCTTGATCAAAACACATTTATCAACCGTACAGGATGTAAGTTTTAGCACCAGAGCTCGACACAAGCATGTTATTTTGAAGGGAATTAAGTAAGTGAAAATGAAGATTTACTGGTAACTTATGAATATTCCTTTATTATTAGACAAACTCAAAAATTTATCAATTAATAGCAACACTAATAACGTATGAATATGCCTTTATTATTGACAAACTAAAAAAATTATCAATTAATAGTAACAAATATTTAACCTTTTTCCTACTCACGTCACAATTCTCGATCCGACCCATCCAACAGCTTCAAACTGACCCATCTAGCCCAGGTTGCTCATTTTCGGCCCAGACCCAAATTCTTTTGGGTTATTTGCTTTTCTTTGCACCTTTTATTAAAAAATAGTAAAAAACTAATTTTGTCTTATAAAAATATTTTTTTTCATACAATTCCCTTTGTGATTCACCATTTTTTTCTTAAAACAAACAAGTTTATTAAATATATTTTGGTTAGAAATAACCAATTCTTTTATTTTTCTGGTAATGATAATGTAAAACAAATTTTGTAAAATTTCACTTTTTAAATTTTAAATTTATATAAGCAGATGCAACTGGATTTAATACATAAAAAACTTTTGTTCTTATGTTCATATTTTCAACAAATATATTATATAATAATGTTTCTTTCATTATCTAAAATATAATTTTGTCATTTTTATAAAAAAAAACCCGAGAATTAGAAAATAACTAGGTGAGACACCCGCGCTTCGCGACGGGGGTATAAGTAAAAAAGATGATGAGCGCAATTTTGTACCAAATTATCGTGTATACGATTAGCAAATAAGCTAAATGGTTATTTTTATTCCTAATCACTTACATGCAAATCGATTCAGCAAAAAAATGATTTCTACTTTCTTAACAACAAATTCCTTCTTTTGGTTATTTGAATAAGTCTTACCTTTATTGTCATTCTAGTAGGAGCAAAGCATCATGTAAAATATAAAATTCCACTTTCCATACATATAAAAAATAACGTTAAAAAGTTTTTATGCGTATATACATCTATCTCTAATTCAAAATAAAAGTAAAATAAAAACATGTTCATGAAATCTTACATGCATTTAACCTGTTTTTTTATACCAATATTTTCGGTATTGTCATCGAGCTCATCCTTACATTAGACACCTAATTGCTCCTAAGAGAAAAAAAAAGAAAAATTTATAAAAATGTATGGTGCACTTAGTGTTGGCCCACTTAAGCAACCCAATTATATTAAATATTGAATTACTTTCAAGTGCTTTGAAAATATACGATATAAAAATAAGAATTAAGAAGTTATAATGCTTTGAAAATATACGATATAAGAATAAGAATTAAGAAGTTATAATTATGTAAAACATTTTAACAATCTAACATGTTAGAAAATTATGATATTCGTCACTGTAAACAACAGAATACTGTAATTATATATGATTCTTAATTTACTAGAAGTTTTATAACTATTGATTTTAATAAACGATACTATAGGTTTGTTTATTAAAAAACACATGACTAATATTGAATAATACATAAAAACATGAAATATATTAAGAAAATAATATAATAAAGGACTACCAATTAACTATTGACACAAGAAAAAAATGTTATGAGAATTATATATATATATATATATTATTATATATATAATATATATATATATATATATATAAGGCTCAGTTCAAATGAGAATCTCCACGAGTTGTGGGAATCATGAAAACTCTTACTTCACACATGAACTGGCCACAATTTTTTGCACAAACGTAAATGAAAATATTATAAACACATCTGTAAAAAAACAAAAAACTTTTTGTTGAGTCGGTAGTTTTGATTGATGTAAGTTTTTTTTACGTGCTGAAGTAAATTTTGTACAAAGATAAATATTTTTTTACACCTCATATAAATGTGTGTATCTGACATTTTTTTATACTGAAACAAGCTATTTTATATGATTTTCGAGAGAAAAAATATTTTGGAAAAATCTTTTAGATGATCTAGTTCTCACGGTTATCACAACTGAAGGTGGTTCACATTTTAACTCATCTCTCTCTCTCTCTCTCTCTCTCTTATATATATATATATATATATAGGGTTAGGTATATTGGTGAACAACCCCTTAACTGTAAACACTAGTGAACTAATACTAGCCATTGATTATCAAACACAAGTGTAAATCAATGACTAGTATTTGATGATGAAAATACATTAGCGTATTTTACGATTTGATGATGTAAATCAATGGCAAAGATTTGTTCACTTACTTCACAAATACACTAGTGTTCCCTCTACAACCTTTCCGAGTTATGAGAATTTAGAGAACTCAGACTTTCCGTACGAGTTTTGCCCCAATTTTTTCACGCCAATAGATTAAAATGTTAAAGAAGACTATCGTAATTTTTTTAAATTTCGAGGTGGTGTTTTTCGGCCACTACTAACATCTGTAAAAAGCTGATAACACAAGCATGACATCACTTTTACAGCATTTATGACTATCGTAAATGAAAAAAAACTAGTTCTTATTTTATTGGAAAAGTTGATTTTAAGGATTTTTGGTAAAAAAATTTAAAAAACCTTTCATAAGATCGAGTTTTTTAAGTTATCACAACTCGTATAAATTTTTATTTTACCCTAACTCTATATATAAGATTGGATCTTAAAAAACCTAGTAGAAGTTTGAGAACTTGAGAATACATCATTGATTCTTATTTATCATAAAAATAAAATAATAACTAGGCTTAATAGTAAACTCTTGACCTTTTTCTCTCCAACTGAAGTTTTAATTACATTGTTTCTTATAAATAACATTTCATTTTATGTAATTCATACACTTGATAATTAGTACTAAAGTGATATAAGAGATTTAACTTTGATATAATTATGTTTATCTTTATCATCATTGTTGTGTTGTTTATCGTTGTTAGAGTTATTTAAATGCTCTAAAAATAAGGAAACCACCGAATTAGATCCTGACATTAAGTAATGTCAGGGCCATCATTTGAGGAGGGCGACAATCAAGGGCCGGTCTTCCTGAGGGCCTAATTTTTTTTTAAAGTTCTTATATAATTAAAAAAAATATGTATATTGAATCCCAAATAATATAAGACCTTATTAGTTTAAATAATTAAACTCAAATTAGATTTTATACCCTAATAAACATTTGCTCAACTACTCATATTGTTAAACAAATAAATAAAAAAACTAACAATTAAAACTGATTAAAATTTATAAAAACTATTTTATCGTATTATATTTTTTTATATGTGATTATCGAGTTTATATTATGCTGCTCATTTTTTTATTCGCCTGTGATTAAAATGTTTCAAGATTTTTTAGGGACAACCCTTTTTAATGTACAACTATTACGACATGTTTAAATAAGCACTAATCCTATACTTATGGTACACTTAACATTAATACATTTTTGAGAGTGCACTTGGTGGCATAGATAGTTAGGAGAGCGTTTAGATACTTTAAATTAGATTGTGTACCTTTATTCACGTAATTTGGTTCAATGTAAAGCCGTTACAACATATAACACAATGTATTTCTATGACTTAAACCATATTTTTATATATAATGTAAATATGTTTCAAGACTGGATATAATCAAGATACATCTCAATTTCTAATAAATTTATATCAAATGTACTTGCAAAATATGCTATATGAAAAATTAATTAAAAAAAAGCAAATGGAAATTATGTTGCATGAATGGAATGATGTAAATGTTTAGCATAAATGAAATACTAGTTAAAAAATCATCTATCTATGTAAACAAATGTAAAGGTTTATCATTTTCATAAACCCCAATGTATATAAAATCTAATGGCACAGATTCTAAGACACTATTGATGATTGTATCGTAGTTATGCACCAAAGTATGCATTGGCCACAAAGAAATTTTACTTTATGCTAAAGTGGCAATCCACTATAACTAATTTTCTAGTGCTTCCAACGACACAATCAATCGTTGAATGACTATAGTCTCACAATGTTTTTGTGCCCACAATCATTCCGCCGTTATTTTTGACATTGTACCAATCTAAGATTCTAGGTCAAACAGGAATCATTCTTATTATTGTTCACTACTAAACAACATTTTTGTATGATTTAACAATGGTACGGTGTACGCCATCACTAGACATCTCCTACTGAGCGATCTCACGACAAACATAAGCAAGGTAAATCATGTGTCTCAGAGTAAAATGGATGGTGAAAAGATTTGATCCCATGACGTACACAACAATGTTGTATCCGGAGAAAGACTACCCGGAGATGTCTATCCGGAAGAAATACCAAGTATTAAAAACGTCATTTGGTTAAAAGGAATGTTCTCAAGGTAGTGTTGACTTATTTAGATTTATCATGCTTATCATTAGGGGCATGGTGTGATGTGTGCGAGGAACGATAATGATAACGAAAATAAACAAAGGTTGTTGGTAAGTTATAATACTATGACATGTTACTTTATACAGTGCAAGGGAGCAATGCCTAGAAAAATTATGGGAACAACTTTAATTATGACAACATTATATTTCTCAATCAACCGAGCATAACCAGGCACATTTATGTTTCTCAATGAACCGTGTGCAACTAGGCACATTCTTAGTTCGGGGACTGCTCAATCTGTTTGAAGATCTAAAGCAATATATAAAATTAGGGTTTTCTCTAAACTGATGGGTTATTTGATCCATAGAATGACTATCGTTTAAATAATTACATCGTACGAAGGGATGCCAAAAGTAGTAGATAAATTGAATATACACCTGAATGGTTATAACGAGATTGATTATTCAAATAGTAGGTTTAGTCGAATAAAATTACTACTACGTTAGTTCGATTTAGGTTGATATTTTTTAGGTTATGATAGACATGACTCATGATTCAAATAAAATTACTTTTTTAAACTTTATTAGATATTCTCATGAAAATAAAAGTGCACAGGTTCATGCAGTTTGATCGATAAAACTCATTTCTTACTGAATAATTGGCTTGATGTCGGGATTCATACACGTATATGTAAAATTTTAATGGTAGTGCGACCACGTAGTCAGGCTCCAGCCAGTCATGTTTCCAAGCTCCGCTACTGCTCATGTGACGATTAATGGACTCTCCCACCACTCGTTTCTCTTGTAATTTTTTGTAGAAATTATGTAGTTTTTGTTTAAAGCTCCGGCCACATGTTTCAATGTAGAAATCATGTAATGTAAGACCGATTTTAATGAGAAATTAATCTTGTTTTATTTCATTTTCGAGTTTAATTTGATTGATAACAAACTCTCTGCAAATTAATCGTGTGTTTTGTTGCGTAATGAATCTGGAAATCCGTCCCCGACAAACTTTCCGACATAGGCATTAGCGGCAATTGGGCATTAGCGACGAGATATATGCGGCAATTTGTCACCACTATTGCTCGGATTTCGTGTGGTGTTAGTAGAGGGTAGTACGTCTCCAATATGTCATAATAACTCTGTCACAAATTCCGTCCCTATGTTTGCGCCTAAACCCTTTTGTGTCATTAATTGATCCATGGCAAGATTAGTCATAACTGAAGCTAATCGCAATTCATTGTGTCCGACTGTCCGTTTTAAATCTATGGCTAATACCCGTAGTAGCGTTTGACAGTTTCAATCGATTTTTGTTTTAACATGAAAAAGCCACACAATCAATATTGGAAGTAAAACTTTAATCAATCAATCTTCTACAAGAAAAATGTCCAGGACTAGAAACATATACATAATCTAAACTTACATGCCGCTTGCCAGTGTGTCTTTGTCGTCACACCACCAACATCGTTTGACTCAACCATTTTCGTATAACATAGTCACTGGCGGATCCAGCTCAAAATTTCAGGGGCATCCTATTTTTTTGGGAGGATCCAGCGTATCCTTTATATAAACCCAATAATTTTTTAACACTACGAAAACGGTACAAAGACGGGGTTGAGAGGTAGCTCGTGCTACCCCTCTTAATACACTAGCTCCGCCACTGAACGCAGTCCACCAATGACCGAAGAAATCACAACACGTGTCACCGCAAGGCATATTAGTAAACAGACCATTTTAATACGAAAATTTCCAACAAATTTTCAAAGAAAAAACCCTAATTTTACCACAGTATTGCGACAAAATAGCAACAATACTATATTTCGTTGAAACAATGTGTATCTTCCAACAATAAACATATATATATATATATATATTAACTAGCTTATATCCTATGTGGACACACGAGTTTAAAAAAGTAAACTTTAAAACATATTAATAAACATGCTGTATGATTTTTTAAAAATCAAAATAACAGAAACCAAATCATTTAAATTAAGTAATTTAAAATAATAATGTGATGACAGTTGTTCAGGAAATATAACTCGATATCTCCGTTTTTAGAAATGTTCCTATGAAATGTTTATTTAGAGTATGAAATAACATAAATTAATGTTAATCTAAAATAAAATAATAAAAATAAGTAAATAAATAACAAACTAAGTAATTTAACATGAAAGATGTAACATTTTTTTATAAAATTATATTACAAATTTCTAAAGTTTTTTTGCAAACAACATTTGATGTTGTATTTGAAAGATTTCCATCACTATCTAGAATAACAACTTAAGGAAATCTTGTCTTGTAATTCTTGATAATTCGACATACAATTGACCATGTGTAATATTTTTTTTTCAAAAACAAATCAATTCTTGAGAATGATTGTCCTTGACTTTTGTTTATGGTCATTGCAAAAGATACAAGCGGGGATTGTCTTCTTTGTAACTTAATGTTAAGTTTTTTGTCTGTAGATATCAACGTAATTCTACGAATAGCCGTTGTGCGTTCAGGACTGCGTTTAATCTGATCTTTCATTTTCGAGACACGTGGGAGATCTCCGTCTTTGAAACAACCTCCATTGAAACTGTTAGTACACAAAAATTTGTATATGTTAGTCATCGAAACGAAAATAAAAATCTACATTAAAAGATTCATACAAGAAGCCAGAAGGTGAACGCATAACCGAGTTTTAGCCAAGTAGAGAGGCTGCAATGTGATATATCAAGTATATAAGCCTGACAGACTGTAGGGGGTCGGGTGGGTTCAACGGGTCAAAACGGGTTAAGAGAAGAGAGCTTATGCTGCAAAATAGGATTATTAACAAGATACAAACAAACGTTGATTAATAAATTACGAGTAAAATTATTTTCACGTGCAAATGAAGTAGGTGACGTGTGTTGATCTCCACCACTTTGCTCACCGGTGACACAAAGACAGATAGATAGATACATAGATACATGTTACAGATGACATGGAGCAGGCGACTTGCACGTCATCCATTGATATATCGGACAAAACAAAAAAGAGTTAAAGCAACGGCAAATGCTTAATAATTTGTTTACCCACCGGCAAAATGTGCAAATCCACTACCTACCACTTTTAATAATTAATCTTCTTGTTGTTTAATGTTAAATCGGATTTAATTTGTGAGATGCTATCATTTTTTTAAAGCAAACTAACCTACTGATAATCTACTTCTATTAATTATTATACATGCATCTTATAAGAAGTAGATTCTTTACGTCTCAAATAATAAAAAAACACATTACCATCATATTATGATCCTGCTATTAGTTCATGTTTGATAAAACTGACCCTTAAACAAGATGTCTTGTCTTAATAAAGTCATAATTGGTTTTGCACTAAAACAATTGATAGAAAAGAGCAAGAAACTCATGACTTATTTGTATCATATGTAGGTATTTATTAATTTCTTTTACTCCCGTATCCAAAGAAAGCAAGAACTTTAGGCCCACTAAATTTACTAAGTTTGAAAGACGCAAAAGTATTTGGGATGCTCTTTTAAAAACATATTTTTTAAATTATTTTTTTAACAACATGAACTTTGAGACATGTTTTAAATTATAAGCATTTTATTTGACACTTCTGTCTTTCATCATCAATGAGATGACATGGAGCTTATAAAACTTCCTAAAGTTTACATGTTTTTGTTACTCACGAATGTGGGATGATAATTTGCAAATTATTTATAGGATAAAATGTATGGATGTTGTGTTAAAATTTGTAGAATTTATAGGATAAAATATGTGATTGTTGTGTAGAAACATATATGACTGTGAGATAAAATTTATTTTCATTGTAAAAAACGAAACAAAGATTTAATTTAGGTATTAACATATTTAACTACCCTATGTGAGATTGAGTTTACACCCATATTTATATATGTTTAATAACTTAGTCAAATATTTAATATTATGATCATCAAAATCAAAATTGGACGTGATAAACCTGTTGGGTGTTAAGACATCATAGTATTGTCATCTGGCTACGGTGGCGATTATTTGCCAATCATAACTAATTTATCACCACTAAGTCACTAAGTGGGACAGTGGGTGGTCACTAAGTTATATTATTTCGGAAGAGACAACATAATTATATAAAGCAAATATATGTGACACCATAAATTATTGTATTTACAATAATTATGGTGGTCAAATATTCGACCATTTTTAGACATTATATATGTTTAAAATCTCGATTCATTGACCCTTTCCATACAAGAAATCAGCTGTGGTCGATTTAAAGACAGAAACGCTATATTAAAGAACAAGACAATGTATACAACAAATATGAACAAAACAATAAAATATTTTAACTTTATCATGAACTAGAAGTGATGATATGATCAACCATCAACATTGGAAAAATTTTTCTACTGTTTGAATGCTTCAAGTATGATCTGTTAGATAAAAGTCTAAAAGGTTAAAAATCTGCATATTATAAAGGCTGAATAAAGAAAATACTATATAGTTAGTAGAGAAAATTTAGAAATTATAAATCGATATTTTGAGAAAAGAAATTATTCTTTTTTTTTAACGCCAAAAAATCTCACGTGTTGTAATGCTTCATATTTTTATACTTTCCTTATTTAGAAAGTATTATCACATTTCTATTTTTGAACTTGTATCGTATTCGTATCTTTCATTTTCAACCCTTATACTCTTAGATTATAATCATACTGGAAACTTATTTGATATTTTTCATTTTCAACCCTTGTACTCTGATATTAGAATCATAATGGAAACTTATTTGATACTTACACATGTTACATACTTAAAACATACGTTATACACTTGGATACGTGATTGCATGCAAGAAATTCATACTTGGAATACTCGAATACTCAATTTTCTGTGCATTATACTTATACAACACTCTCGTATGATTAAAATACTTAAAACCAGCTAGAACACGCGACAATGACCCAAACAAGCCAGCTTCGCACGAAGTGATGGTCACCTCGCACGAGGTGATGCCCAACTCGTACGAAGTGATACCAACTCGTGCGAACCGACCTATTTTCCTATAAATACTTACCCCATTCCGCTCCTAAACTCTTTACTCACTCTGAAAATCACCCTCAAGCTCCTGATTTCTCCCTTGTACCTCAGTCCCGAATCAGAAGGCTTTCTAGACCTTCTAAGTGAGTTCAACTCACAACCTTACTTATTTTCTTACCATTTCTTCTACTTTCTTTTAAAGTGCTTGCATCTTCAAGTGTAGAATACCACCAGGCTCATCATCTTCCCTATGATTAAGCTTGTGCTGGTAGTAGTGTAAACATTAGAAGCCTTGACTTCCGAATTAGTTCCACCACCTCATTTGTCTATTGCATAAAACTCAAGTGGTTTGCTATTACAAAGGTAACCTAACCCCGTCTGGCCTCCGACACGTAGTTAACTCTTTCCATGTCGGGAACGGCTCACCTAGGTTAATCTTACTTGCTACTTGCATAGTTAAAATTTACATTTTATTAACCAACCGGGTTGTTACAACCTTTTGCTTTGGTGAATCTTACTTGGCCACTTGCATAGTTAAAATTTACATTCTGTTATTTAAGTCTCCCATTTTACTCCTGTTTTATGCGTTTTTGACTAAAATTCCGTCGTTTAGGTACTTAAGCGGGCACTTTTGTATTTTTAGGTCTTAAACGGCGTGCCACAAACAAAGTTGGAGAAAAAGTGGGATTTACGAGCATATCGGATGTATTCTGCAGAAACTGTTGAAGTTACAGCTCACGCATGGCCGTGCAAACCATCGCCACAACCGTGCGCGACTCGCAATCTCGGGAGCACTGCAGTGCACAAGGCAGTGCAGTTGATTTCTCGGCATGCACGGCCGTGCGACCCAGGTGCACTCACGTGCACTACCTGAACACTGATCAACAGACTTTTTGAAGACTATGCATGGCCGTGCGACCCATGTGCACGGTCGTGCACATCTGAAGTTTTGCCGCCCAATCGTCTACTTGTCTGGCCCATGCCCTGCAGCTGACGTCACGCTGACACTGATGATTGCATCGGCGTGCACTTTATGTGCACGACTGTGCGGTTATGAATTTCTCTATAAAACAGGGCAGACGTTACTGATCAAATTATTGGGTAATTTTCCAAGCTTCTGGGCGATTTCTGGGGTCCGAGAGCTACCTGGTTAGGTTGATTTCAAGCCTCAAAGTTGCAAGAAGCTCATCCATCATCCAATCCATCAAATCCTTGCTTGTTTATGGTTTGATTTCTTGTTCTTAACATACATTTTGAGCACATTTGCAAGCACTGATCTGATGTTTATGTATTATTGTAATGATATTAAGATGCTTGTTTCATGAACAATCTTTAGTTTGTAATCTTGTTTGAATGAAGCTCTGGCAACTTTTTCATGTTTGAATCTTGATGATCATATGGCAAACTTGGTTCATTGATGTTGGATTCTTGATTGTGGTTGTTTATCTTGGATGATTAATAAATGCTTAGGTAGGATATGTTGAAAAAACCCCTTAATTAATCATTTGTTAGTAAACTATTAACTTGTTAATGTGTTTACACCATGAAACTAGAAATGGGTATTGGTTTGATAAAAGATAAATCTGATTCTGATCAAGAATGCTTTCTTACACGTAAGGGCTCTAGCGGGTTAGATGGTGTTATTGCGAGTTCTTGACATGATTCATAATCTTTGTTTAGTATTTTTGGTTAAAATGGCTAACTTAGTAGATTTGTGTTTAAGACTTGCAAAATACGTTATGCTTGTCTCGGTGGTCGTATTGTGTTACCGGTATTACTTTCCTTGATAAAGTGGGGTTAGAAAACTCTTAACGGATGACTAACTTATTTTTAAAAGATTCACATGAAAATATATCAATAGCTCGTTAATGAATAATTTTAGGTGGTTAAAGTGTGTTTATCGCGTTAACTTTCCGAAGAATTATCATGTTAGGATTCCCGAAAGGGATACTAATTGTCTTTATAATTGGAAGATTAATCAAGTGCCTTTGTGACATTTCTGACTTAGTTAATATGCTTAGGTTGTTTGTAAAACAAGACAAAAAAATTTTATTTTTGTATTTGGAGTCTTTTATGTTTTAGAATACATTTTTAGATAATTTTAGTTAAAAACTCATTTACCTATCTTTTTACCGGTAGACTAATGACGACGGTCTAGTACATAAGCGTCCACCTGCATCCATGGATCGACATCTGGTTCTTACCCATACTTTACTACATATATGAATTGGTACACTTGTCTTTTTGTGTGTGTTTTAATGTTAAGGTATAAATCATTTTTATAAATATTAAAACCAAGTTCGTGTGTAATATTCATTGTAATAATCTGTATATATACGCACACGTCAGAAGTCTAGCCTAAAATAGTAAATTGAAATGTATAAGTGCATAAAATAAGTAAAGAGGTAATTGAATATTAGTTAAGAGATGTAAATGAGAAATAAAGAATAACTTATTAATTAAAATGTATATGTATAGAGATATTAATAATTATATAAACTTGTTATATAATTATATGTAATATCACCTATAATATAATAATGTTATTATAAGTATAAGTAAGTCTAATTATAAAGAAAAAGTCCATAATCTCATAATAAGGTAATCAGTAGGTTGTTTATGGTAAATAGATGAAGAAAGGAATGATTAGACTAATTAAACTTAGAAAATTAAATTAGTATAATTTCTAACAATAGATATATATTATTATTGTTATTATTATTATTTATTTTATGTCTAGTTATACTTACTATAACTATAATATTTACGTGTTTCTAAAGTAAAAAGTGGAATTTTGTTTTGGTTTTCGAAAATTATATAAAATAGATGCAAAATGTTTACGCAAGTAGGCAAATGATGGAATTTGCATCTTAACCATTACAAGTGCTTATCTTAATACAAGATCACTCAAACATTTGGTTAGTTTGGTGTCTTGGTTTGGTTTTGGCGAATTAGCCCAAACGGGTCAAACAAATGCGTGAACAAGAACTAGAAGTAAACGACATGAATGTAAAAGCATAATGTAAATGTTAGAAGTTAGGTACGACATGAATGTAAATTGCTAGAAGTTAGACAAGACATGAATGTAAATTGTTAGCGGTTAGTGTATTAGTTTAGGCATATAATAAAGAGGTAGACGATATTAAGTTAGACACTATAATAATTGATAATGGTTAGTAATGTAAGATGAAAATGACATAATTAAAGGTTAAAAAAACATGTAAAAGAAAACTTAAAGATATGATCCTTATTTTGGTGATGCACCATCTTTGTTTACCATGGCAAACATTTGGTGACATTTCATAAGGATTTCTCCAAGATGAGGAAGTATGAAAACACCAAGAAAAACAAGAAGAAGAGAAGAAGGTAAAAGGAGATGGAACTCACTTTCAAGAAGGAAGAATTCTTTGAGAAATTGTAAAGAAAAGTGGTGGAATGAGTGTGGTATTTATAGGGAAGAGATTAAGGTTTAAAGTAGTGAAAAAATATGGAAAGCTGAAAATTGGCCCATTAGTATCTTTTTTCTTTTTGGGTCTAATGTCATGGGCTTGTTTGTTTTATGCATTTCTCTTTTATTATTTGTATAAATTTGAGTTTCTAACATAATTTATTAACATAATATGACATAATTGATTGATTGGTATCGAATATCAAATTTACACAACATAAGTTGGTTTTTGAACGATTTAAATGTGTCTTGATGATTATGTGAATAACACCTATGTTTGATTGAATAATTATTGAGAGAGAGAATAAAATGAATAAATTTAATTCAATTATGATCATAAGTCTCGGATTACAATGGTTGAATACGAAAAACATGTAACATCCGTCGAAAAACGGGTTTTCAAAACCCGCTTCGTTTATTAACCGAACAATCAGTTTTAAACTTTTGTTGTTTATTTATGACTTATTTTAATTTTAAACGATACATAATTAATAAACAAATTAGAATATATAAATTATAATTGTTAAAAAGTAAAAGAAAATTAATTAAAAAGGAAAACCGGCTGCCGGGAGTCGAACCCGGGTCAGCCGGAAATCCACAATGTCTTAACATTCACTCATCCAACCAGTCCGCCACTTTGGTTATTTGATATCATATTGAAACAATTAATTCAAATAATAAAACACGGAAGTCAAATCCAGTCAAAATCGCGCCCAATTCGCAGTCGTCGGAAATCCCGACGACTTCGCCGATAATTGACGGTTTCTTCTATTTTAACCGAAGAATTTACCTCAACGTCGGTTATAACCGATGTCTGAACCCGCGACATCAGTCGTAACCGCCGGAGAACGGCTGACTTTGAATCGAGACTGAAATCAGACCCCATGCATCTCGATTTCTCCCTATAAATTCACCCACAATCCACTGGTAGCCTTTTCGCTCAAAATCGCACTCTTTTCTCGACGAAAATTCACTCGCCGGAAATATCCTGCCATCACCGGACTTTCGCTGGAAAACCGAGACTCACATCCACACGGTAATCCCTTCGACTCTTTCTGTTTCAATCAATTGATTAGACTGTCACTAACACAAATCCACCATCAGAATCAACCCCAAACAACGTTGTCGAAATTCCAACCTTCGCCGGAAAACTTCTGAAACTTCCGGAATCACACTGAGAGCCGGTATGATCTTTCAAACTTCTGTTAAACTTTGTTTAAGTACCTCAATTTCATAAATAATCGAACAGAACTGTTAATTGATTTTAACAGCCGGAGTTCACTATCAGAGCCGACGGACCTCTGCCGGAATTCTGTGAAAAACACTGATCGGTACATCCTTTCCCCCAAACTCTCTCCATTCATTACCTTTAAATTACTTATAATGTTTGAAAATCAAATTAGACATGAATCAGTCAAAACAGTCGGACTTTGTTTTCTGGGTAAAGTCTAACGAAGAAGACGAAGACGGGTTATAATATAAGATTAATTAAAATCAGTTTTATGAACGGGTTAGACACACAGTCCAGCGGTGGACTGTGTGCAACAAATACACATGCGACGCGAGTTCGAATCCTGTCCCAACCTTACTTTCTCCAAATAAAAAAATGCCTTTTTAACTGAACCGGGTTAACTCACAAAACCATAAGTATAATAAAAACCGGATTATAAACCAGGTTAGACACACAGTCCCGCGGTGTACTGTGTGCACGTTAACCCACAGGTCCCGGGTTCGAGACCTGTGGTCAGCACCGGTTCGATACATTTAAAATCCTTTTTAAAAATAAATGATTTTCGGATTAAACTAAATAGTATATAAGTATAACTAAAAACAGAATTATTTCGGGTTAGACACGTAGCTCAGTTGGTAGAGCTGCGTGCACGCGTACGGGAGGTCACCAGTTCGAACCTCACTCAGTGCAACAATATAACCGACCGAACCGGTCAACGGTCAATGTGACATCCCGGTTTTTCAGACATCTTAAACGCACTACTTCACGGTTATTCGTTCCTACGCTAAATTGATTCGGAGACTTAAATTGCACGCAAGAAATAATTACGATAATTTTGTGTACTTGTCAAATGAATTACGTGCTACGTCTTAAACGTTTATAAGTTGGTGCGTTATTATGTGATGTTCCGATTTCGTGTTTTGTTTTAGTTGAAAAATGTAGATATAATAAATAGATAAATGAATCGAACCGAGCCGCGAAACGAATAGACTTCACTTCTTTGCGACTCAAGTAGTTAATCGAAACTTGAGGACCAAGTGTTAGACCCAAACCAACCCACCCGAACCACTTGCGGCCGCGAGCACCCCAAACCGCAAACCCATCCCTTTTCCCTTTACCTCTTGCGCTATATATACACATACATGTGCATTGCTTCACAAACAAAACACACAAACCCTAATAGCTAAACAGCCGACGGCAGCCCTCCATTCAGCCTCTCGATCGCAAAACAGCCTTGCTACATCCCTCTTGATCGCGGCAGCCCTTCCCTCGCCATTCTCCTTCTCGGTCGCGATTCTCTTTGATCATCGGCTCCCCATCTCACTCACGGTTCATTAATCTTCGGTGTAAAAGGTTAGAGTTTATCATTATTTGCAAAGTTATACTAGGATTATAAACTCTTGAGCATGTTTGAATGTAGTGTTAGGTTGATTAGCCGATTATTTATGTTAGTTGCGGTTAAGATGATTAGCGGAATCCAGAAACATTAGGCTGCGTTTTGTGTAATAAAAACTATATGTTATGATTAGGGTTTGCATGGGTATGATATATATGATGATATATGATTGGTAATTCTGTTCTTGATCGCTTATGTTCAATGTATCGTTGGTTTAAGCGGGTTAGATTGTGATAAAGTGCTGAAATCAGGATGCTGAATGGTGTTTACAGCCAACTTCAACTGGCTGTAACTTGGTTATTATTTATCGAAAAACAGATTTTCTGAAGTCTAAAACGTAGAGTTTTGAAAAACGCTTCTAATGGCGCTGGATTCATATTTTTCTGAAGTCGTTTGATATTTTTAAGTGGCCAATTAAGTTCAGTAACTGAAGCTGTGAAAATTATGAAAATTTGTTAGTTGTTTATCAAGTCGGATCTAATAATCTGTAGGGATTCGAATCATGAAATTTGTACAGCAACTAGATATGGAAATTTCCGGTAAACTCCCACTGGAATTTTGTTAATTGGACGAACGGTGATTTTTAAATAAATTCTCCCGTGGACTGCAGTCAGAAAGTGACGAATCTGACTGCAGCCTAGTATATTAATATTTATGAATAATTGGTAAAGTACTAGGACTTGAAAAATTTATATAAAATTCTACGGTATAGTTGACACCTTCTGTAAAATAATTGGAATTTTGGAATGTTGGAACTATTTTATAAAAATCCTTGAAAACAGCCTAATTATGAGTATATAAGCTGAAACTCGATAACTTGCGAATGTATGTACCAAAGTGTTGTATGGATTGATTGTGTTCATGATAAATTGTTTTGATCACTATATTGGCATGATGATACTTGCATGCATGATTTGGGTCTTAGGAATTGTCATTGTATGTACCGCATGTGTGTTAGTATGTGTAGGACTTGTATCAGTGTGATCGCACACTAACTCTAAATCAATTGACTTGTTAGGACGCAATTAGCGGTCCCATCATTTGCTACATCTGTGTTACACTAACCGAGCAACTAAAGGTGAGTTCACGGCCCCTAATTTTATCCGGTTTTAAACAACAGGGGAGAAACATGTATACACTCTACAACTCTATCTCTTTACGTTATACGAAATTAACGTCATTAAACTATTCGCTAACTAAGTTAATGTTAATGTACGTTATGGTCACTAAGCAGCTATATCACACAAGTCCTCGATAATCTCTCGGATCGTTAGTATTGGATTTAGATAGCGGGGAAATTATAAGTAGTACTACTAGGCCCGACAAGCCCCATCCGAGCTAGTCGCGCTAGCCGACCGGGTATGGTCAACGGGTGAATAATTTGGCCTAACTTCGCCATGGTCAGTGATAGGCCTGGCAACACGGAGGCACAACAGTCAGCTTCGATCGCGAACACTTACGTGACATAACTTTAGGCTAGCAACCTATATATATTAACATTGAACTTAATTACGAATCAACAATATTATCCAGGGTTAGGGATAATGGAACCAACAACGTTATTATTCCGGGTTAGGAATAATGGAACATCATTATTATTCCGGGTAGGAATAATGGAACCATCAGTATTATTCCGGGTTGGGAATAATGGAACTAAACCGTTATCCCGGGTTTGGGATAACGGGGGAAACAAACTTATAACCGAACAAATGAACTTATGAAAACCTGTGAACTCACTCTTCTTTAATGTTGACACTTGTTTCTTTACATGTTTCTCAGGACGCTAGGAGCTCTAGGTGCACTCACTTGCATTGATCAAGACATCTTTTTATCGAGTCTCATTTACAAACATTACTTTGGGTTTTTCTTTAGTTTTGGCGTTTGTGTTGGCGCCCGTTCCTTTACTTTACCTTTATGCTTCCGCTCAACTTTAAAAACTAATGCTTCCGCTAAACATTGAAACCAAACGACCTAAAACTTACTACGAATGGTTAAACAAATGATTTTGGAAAACGTATTAACAAATCATATAGAGTCGTTCGACGTTACTAGTGTCTCAGATTCTGGTTTGTTCACACGCCTCGCGGTAAAACTCCGCAAGTGGAAATTGAGGGTGTGACAGTCAACGGTCAACAGTCATGGTCAACGGTCAAAGTCAAAAAGTCAACTTTTTTTATTATTTTATTTATTTATTTAATTTAAAAATCAATTAAAAATACTTAAAAATAACGTTTTTTAAAGTTAGAAAGTAGCCTTAAACTCACAAAAAAATATATCCAAAAATCCTATTAAAATAGTTAATAAAATCCACATACTTCCGTACCTTTTCGTTATTAATTAGGTTAGTTATCTCTCGTCGATCAATCCTCCACACTCGTGCGCATTCAACACCTTCAAACAAACGCACCCAAGGTGAGTGAATCGCTACCAATTCCCCGTTTTAATCACTTTTTGGGGTGTATCATGTGTCGTTATTTATTTATTATAATTAAACACTTGTGCATCCATCATGTTCATGATCAAATGTGTATTCAATGTGTATCAATTGTTTGCGTGATTGAAGTTAGATTTAATTTATCATTTTCAGTACATACATTTCATAGGCCGCCGCTCCCCATTACCTATGAGCGTGAGCTGTTCCCCATTACCTATGAGCGTGAACCATGCGTTGCCAACATAAGATCGGCTCCGTTTGATTGAGCCTTGATCTCACATACATTAGCATAGGCCGTCCGTTCCCCATTACCTATGAGCGTGAACGGGACGTTGCCAACATATACATTGTCATTCTTATTTCATGCTTAAGCAAGGTGGTTTGTGATCGTTATGTTTACATACATTTGTTCATATACGATTATTGCACAATTTTTCCTAAATTAATTACAATAATGAATAATAACAATGTTTTTAACAAGGTTCACTCGCCAACTTTTGTTTGTAACATCCGTCAGAAATCGGATTTACCAAACCCGCTCCGTTTATTAACCGAACAATCAGTTAAAAATTTCGTTGCGTATTTAATGCCCAAATTAATTTTAAACGATACATAATTAATAAGTATATTGGATTATAAAAGTTATATTTGAAAAAGTATTAAAAATAGTGGTATAAAAATAAAACAATGCTGCCGGGTTTCGTACCCGGGTCAGCCGGGTCAACCTAGTCAACAGCGATTTAACTTACATCCTTCCAACCACTCCGCCACTTGTGTTCTTTAGTAACATATCAAAACAATTAATTCAAATATCAAACTTGAATTAAAAAATGACGCGCCCAATCGCAGTCGTCGGAAATCCCGACGATTTCGCCGAGATTGGACGGTTTCTTCTGATTTAACCGAAGCCTTAACTAATACATCGGTTATAACCGACGTCTGAACCCGCGACGCAAGTCATAACCGCCGGAAAACTTATTGACCGACGAATCAAGACGGAAAACGGACCAAATTCGTCGATGTTCTGCCCTATAAATACACCCTCTAACTTCTGTTAGCTTTTTCGCTCACAATCACACTCTTTCCCGACGTAATTTCACTCGCCGGAAAACTTCTGCAACTCGCCGGAAAACCGAGCCCTTCACCTCTGTGCCTTACTCTAAAAACTGAACACCCAGAGCTCATACCGAAGCCACCCACACTCATCTCAAGCTCCCTGAAGACCCTCTGCCGAAGGACACACGTCGCCGGAATAATCTGCTGTCATCGGAGTTTCGCCGGGAAACAGAGGAGCCCTTTTTCGGTATATCTTACACTTAATCTCTCATTCTTTTTATTAATCTTACATGTAATTAATCACAACACCCTAAAGAAACTTGATTAAATCGTCGAACCAGTCGGACTTTGGTTCTGGCTGAAGCTTAACGAAGAAGATGAAGTTTTCAGTATTATATAAGTTTAATTTAAATCAAGATATATCTCGGGTTAGACACACAGTCCAGCGGTGGACTGTGTGCAAATAAACACGCATACGTCCCGAGTTCGATTCTTGTCCCACGCACACTCGCCTTAATAAAAATGTTCCTTTTTTTAAACTGAACCGGATTCAGTGCAAATAGATGTTAAGTTTAATAAAAACCGGAATAATAACCAAGATAGACACACAGTCCAGTGGTGGACTGTGTGAACGTTTAAATCACACGTCACGAGTTCGAGTCCAGACTATCGCACCGGTCCTGACAATTATCAAACTTTTTATATAAGGCAGAAATGAAATTATTTAGTTTGTATATAAGTATAATAAAAATCAGATTATTTACCAAGTTAGACACACAGTCCAGCGGTGGACTGTGTGTTAACCTAAACCACAGGTCCCGGGTTCAAGACCTGTGGAGAGCACCGAGCGTGATAATTAAAAACGTTTTTAAATAAATGATTTTCGGATTAATTCAGTTAGTATATAAATATAATTAAAAACAGAAATATTTCGGGTTAGACACGTAGCTCAGTTGGTAGAGCCGCGTGCACGCGAACGGGAGGTCTCGGGTTCGAGCCTCACCCGGCGCACACAATTACACAATAAAATTGGTCACAACAAGTCAACGGTCAACAGTCAAAAATCAACATTTTTTATTACTTTTATTTAATTATTTACATTAAAAATACTAACGATGAGAGTACGAAGGACCTATTAGGCCAAAGCATGCCACACCAAACGTCGTTCGAACTAACCCCACTTTGAGGTGTCACCGTGTCCATACCTGGGCACATTCCGAATATCATACGTTACATATTTCTCGATTTTCTCCGGTTTTAGTGTACGTAACCAGGCTAACACATGCGAACCATATGAAAAACCCGGTATTCATGGGGCCCACATGATTACGAAGGTGAAGTATGGCGGCATGCAAGGCCCAATGACGAGCAAAGCCCAAGACATCCTATGGATGTAGTAGCTTTATTTTTCTATATTTATTTTATGAACGCTTCATTCCTAAATACGACCCATGATCCCAAAAACATCCAACTCATACTCTTGATATGTATTCCTTGTAGATGTCTTCTAGCCTCGCCCGTAGGAAGATGAGAGCAGGAAAAGCTCGCGAGCGCATGGCTGCCCTAATCGCTCAACAAATGGCTGCCGTAATACCCAACATTGTAATCCAAGTCCAACAAGCCCTTACCGCTAATCCTGTCAATCAAGAAAATCAAAACGTTATCAACCCTCCCCCAAATACCACTAAATGCACCTACACGCATTTCAAATCCTGCGACCCTCCGAAATACGAAGGGACTGAAGGTGTCACCGCTCTCCTTCATTGGTTTGAAGAAATGGAGAACACTTTTCTAAATTGCGATTGCCCCGATGATCGCAAAGTGCGATATGCTACTGGTCGTTTATATGGAATAGCACTTACTTGGTGGAATACAGAGAAGGCCAAACGAGGTGTTGAAGATGCTATGACTTTGACTTGGGAAGAGTTGAAGGAAATCATGACAAGACGGTTTTGCTCAAGGAGCGAAATCAAGAAATTAGAGGATGAGTTCTATTCGTTGAAGCAAAAGGAAGGCGACCACACCACATACAACAAAAGATTCCTCGAGTTAAATCAAATGGTTCCCAACTTGTTCACTCCCCTCTACCGTTTGATCGAGCACTACATTTGAGGCCTTCCTTCAAAGATTCAGGACTCTGTAATAAGTACCACGCCTGTAACCTTGGAAGCCGCAATGGAGTTAGCTACAGAGCTCACCGAGAACCGCATCCGGAACAAAGACTTCAAGGAGGAGAAGAAGAAGGATAAAGCATTAACTGAAACTTCAAACTCCACCCAAACCGAATCCCCTTCTCAACCCATTTCTAAGAGAAAACGAGACGGGCAACTTTTCCCTACCACCCAACGCAACCAACTAGCCTCACAAGCCATACCCATCCAAGCTATCCCAATCACACAAGTAGCACCCAACTTAACTTACCCAATTAAGAAACCTTACCTTGGACCTCACCCTCGATGTAACACCTGTTTTTATCACCATCCATCTACCTTACCTTGTCGACTATGTGCGAATTGTGGACGCTATGGTCATTTGAGCAAGGTTTGCCGCACCCCTCAAAACCAAACCACACCCCCTACTCAAAACATGATCCAAACCTATCAACAACCCCAATACCCCATGTTCCCATATGTTCGAGCTTGTTTCAATTGTGGCGACCCTACCCACTTTAGAAACACGTGCCCTCGATTGGTTAACATCATAAACGCCCAAGCTCAAGCAAACCCAGTTAACCAAGCAAATCAAGAAAACCTGATCATTAGGCCACCAGCAAGAGGAAGAGTTTTCAACATCAACGCCAATCCTGTTGAAGATAATGACGGCCCAAACGAAACCACCCAACTAGTCCCCTTCACCGAAAATCAAGATTCAACTCCAATCGTTTAGTTTTATGTTTTTCTTTATGTTATCTCAAGCTTTGGTTGATTGTGTTTGTTTATGTTTTAGAATCACATAGAACCAATCATAACTTAAGGATAAAGCCAATGAAAATTTGACAAGAATATGGTGGATACGCCGCTGGTACTTCCTATATATAAGTATTCTTGTCAAAGGATCAGAGGCATTATCTGGCGGTTATGAGAAGTTCCGTGTAGAATTTAGTATTGTTTTGATTGAAGTTTGTTTTGTACTCACTGATTTAGCATTTATAGCATCTCATCATTTAAAGAAATTGGATTGTATTCCATTTCTACATAGACTAACCTCTCCATCACAACAAACGAGAGAGGTATTGTCATCATTCAAACATGTATACTATCAGAATTAAGACTCAAGTTTTGGTTGTTGTGGTTGTTTTAGAGTCACATAGAACTAATCATAACTTGCGGATAAAGTCAATGAAAATTTGACAAGAATATGGTGGATACGCCGCTGGTACTTCCTATATATAAGTATTCTTGTCAAAGGATCAAAGGCATTATCAGGCGGTTATGAGAAGTTCCATGTAGGATTTGGTCGTAGTTTGTTCATCATACATTTCAACGTATTTCAATTTCATCATTTAAAGAAGTTGAGCTATATCTCACTTCCACAAGGACTAACCTCTCCATCATAACAAACGAGAGAGGTACTGTCATCATTCAAACATGTATGCTATCAGAATTGAGACTCAAGTTTTGGCTGTTGTTTTTGTTTTAGAGTCACATAGAACTAATCATAACTTGCGGATAAAGTCAATGAAAATTTGACAAGAATATGGTGGATACGCCGCTGGTACTTCCTATATATAAGTATTCTTGTCAAAGGATCAGAGGCATTATCAGGGGTTAAGAGAAGTTCCATGTAGGATTTAGTAATGTTTTGGTCGAAATTTGTTCATCATGCATTTTAACGTATTTCAATTTCATCATTTAAAGAAGTTGAGCTATGTCTCACTTCCACAAGGACTAACCTCTCCATCACAACAAACGAGAGAGGTACTGTCACCATTCAAACATGTATGCTATCAGAATTAAGTTGATTGTGTTTATTTATGTATTAGAGTCACATAGAACTAATCATAACTTGCGGATAAAGCCAATGAAAATTTGACAAGAATATGGTGGATACGCCGCTGGTACTTCCTATATATAAGTATTCTTGCCAAAGGATCCGAGGCATTATCAGGCGGTTATGAGAAGTTCCATGTAGGATTTAGTATTGTCTTGGTTGAAATTTATGTTACATTCACTGATTTAACATTCATATCATCTCGTCATTTAAAGAAATTGGATTGTGTTCTATTTCTACATAAACTAACCTCTCCCTCATAACAAACGAGAGAGGAACTGTCACCATTCAAACATGTATGCTATCAGAATTTGGACTCAGATATTGGTTGTTGTGTTTATTTATGTTCTAGAGTTACATCATAGAACCAATCATAACTTACTGATAAAACCAATGAAAATTTGACAAGAATATGATGGATACGCCGCTGGTACTTCCTATATATAAGTATTCTTGCTAAAGGATCAGAGGCATTGTCAGGCGGTTATGAGAAGTTCCATGTAGGATTTAGTAATTTCTTGGTACATTGGTTGTGGTGTTTATTTATGTTCTAGAGTCACATCATAGAACCAAGCATAACTTACTGATAAAACCAATGAAAATTTGACAAGAATATGGTGGATACGCCGCTGGTACTTCCTATATATAAGTATTCTTGTCAAAGGATCAGAGGCATTGTTAGGCGGTTATGAGAAGTTCCATGTAGGTTGTAGTATTAGAAATTTTGTTTTAGGATATAACCTTATCTTTCCAAACATATCAAAACTCTTGCGCAAGAAATCATACTTAGTGAATCAACTCTGCTTATCAATATTTTTACCGTAGGCAACAAAAAGCGATTCCTGTAGCCGGATACTCAACCCTTACAAGGAACGTTACCGCCTCACACAAAATTTAAACCCTTACTCTTTTCTAAGTATGTAACCGTCAAATTAAACACCATCCTTTTTAGACAAATATGTCACTACTTAAATTTCGGGACGAAATTTCTAAAAAGCAGGGGATACTGTAACATCCGTCAGAAATCGGATTTACCAAACCCGCTCCGTTTATTAACCGAACAATCAATTAAAAATTTCGTTGCGTATTTAATGCCCAAATTAATTTTAAACGATACATAATTAATAAATATATTGGATTATAAAAGTTATATTTGAAAAAGTATTAAAAATAGTGGTATAAAAATAAAACAATGCTGCCGGGTTTCGAACCCGGGTCAACCTAGTCAACAGCGATTTAACTTACATCCTTCCAACCACTCCGCCACTTGTGTTCTTTAGTAACATATCAAAACAATTAATTCAAATATCAAACTTGAATTCAAAACTGACGCGCCCAATCGCAGTCGTCGGAAATCCCGACGATTTCGCCGAGATTGGACGGTTTCTTCTGATTTAACCGAAGCCTTAACTATTACATCGGTTATAATCGACGTCTGAACCCGCGACGCAAGTCATAACCGCCGGAAAACTTATTGACCGACGAATCAAGACGGAAAACGGACCAAATTCGTCGATGTTCTGCCCTATAAATACACCCTCTAACTTCTGTTAGCTTTTTCGCTCACAATCACACTCTTTCCCGACGTAATTTCACTCGCCGGAAAACTTCTGCAACTCGCCGGAAAACCGAGCCCTTCACCTCTGTGCCTTACTCTAAAAACTGAACACCCAGAGCTCATACCGAAGCCACCCAGACTCATCTCAAGCTCCCAGAAGACCCTCTGCCGAAGGACACACGTCGCCGGAATAATCTGCTGTCATCGGATTTCGCCGGCGAAACAGAGGAGCCCTGTTCGGTATATCTTACACTTAATCTCTCATTCTTTTTATTAATCTTACATGTAATTAATCACAACACCCTAAAGAAACTTGATTAAATCGTCGAACCAGTCGGACTTTGGTTCTGGCTGAAGCTTAACGAAGAAGATGAAGTTTTCAGTATTATATAAGTTTAATTTAAATCAAGATATATCTCGGGTTAGACACACAGTCCAGCGGTGGACTGTGTGCAAATAAACACGCATACGTCCCGAGTTCGATTCTTGTCCCACGCACACCCGCCTTAATAAAAATGTTCCTTTTTTTAAACTGAATCGGATTCAGTGCAAATAGATGTTAAGTTTAATAAAAACCGGAATAATAACCAAGATAGACACACAGTCCAGTGGTGGACTGTGTGAACGTTTAAATCACACGTCACGAGTTCAAGTCCAGACTATCGCACCGGTCCTGACAATTATCAAACTTTTTATATAAGGCAGAAATGAAATTATTTAGTTTGTATATAAGTATAATAAAAATCAGATTATTTACCAAGTTAGACACACAGTCCAGCGGTGGACTGTGTGTTAACCTAAACCACAGGTCCCGGGTTCGAGACCTGTGGAGAGCACCGAGCGTGATAATTAAAAACGTTTTTAAATAAATGATTTTCGGATTAATTCAATTAGTATATAAATATAATTAAAAACAGAAATATTTCGGGTTAGACACGTAGCTCAGTTGGTAGAGCCGCGTGCACGCGAACGGGAGGTCTCGGGTTCGAGCCTCACCCGGCGCACACAATTACACAATAAAATTGGTCAACAAGTCAACGTCAATAGGTCAACAGACAAAAATCAACATTTTTTTATTACTTTTATTTAATTATTTACATTAAAAATGCTTAAAATTTCCCAAAATTTCCGCTGCGGGTTCGAGCCCCGATCACCTTTTCCGCTGCGGGTCGGGGTGTGACATTGTTGACCCAAAATTTCTCATTTTTACACATGATACAGGTGATCAAGTCGAAGCAAGAAACATATAGGGCGGCTTAGAAGAATAAACCGGTTTAGATTATGGATTGTTTTAGTTAATTTTTCCTTTCCTTGTATTGTATGAATTTGACTTGGAACTTTGAAATGTAATTTGAATTTAATAAATATGAAACATATTAGTAAACATCATGAGCTTTGGTGATAACCCAATTACGCCCCGACTCTTATTCCGCTGCGGGTCGGGGTGTGACAAAACACGAAAACGAATAATACAATAGTTGCGGAATGTTACACATATGGACTTACTGGTACGTAATAATGTTAGAATTATGTTGTACTAGCTAACATTTGATTGTTTGCCAATTGTAGAATCATAGAAACATTAGTATGTGTGGAGATATACTTAAGTGATTGTATGAGTCCTACAACATGTGAATTTGATGCATATGATGTAATTGATACGGTCTAGCGTATCAATATGGACATATGTTTCTAAACTGAAAGTTTATATACTTGGTAGTTGACTTTCTTAAGAATCTACGAATGTATGTTTAAATGGTTAGACTCCCTAACACGATTGTGGAATTAGGGAAATTGTGTGATACATGATAGATTTCTTATATGGCATACATGATAACTGATACCGTATTATTGGTTTTTATAACAAGTGTCATTTAGTTTGGTTAGAGTTATATTGCTGTGTATCTTAAACATTTTTGTTCTTTTGTGAGATAGGCTATTACACCTTTTGCAGAATTGTGTTTACTTTGTCGGTTCGTAGTTTCCTTATTGCTTGCCTAGTTAGGCGCGTATTTTGGATTCACATTTTGGGCTAGGATGCGTATGCTGGAGTTGATTACATCGTGGTACTCCTACTACTTATTGTTTTATTTAGTACCTGCCTTTTGTTATGTTCACGAATAATGAATTAATTTTGTTTGTGAACCGACACACGCACTTCCAAGACAACCGGTGTTTTTTTGTTATACCAGCTGATGGGCGTAACCAACAATTAAGCCCCTGTTTATGATGTACCTGCAATCAGCAGCCAATGGTGGAAAAAAAAGACGCTGCCACAACACCATGATGCTCACGCTTTGGTAGGACACAAAAATTCAGTTGAGTTTCTTATGTTTTGGAAAAGTAGTATGCTTATTGTTGTAATAGTCTATATTATATGAAAACGAATAAGTTTATAAGTTTATACGGTATAACATTTTGTATCAAAGTGTTATGTATTTGATCGTATTGTAAGTATCTAACAACCATTAATGGTTCGTCTATGTTATAAACAATTTGCATTAATGATATCTGCGGCGCAACGCGAGCGTACATAATGTACATAATCCTAGTATTATATATATACTATATATATATATACATATATATATATATATATATATATATATATATATATAATATAATAATATATTTATAGATTACAATTACCATAAATATATATTTGCAAATTCTAGGTGTATGGATGATTGTTTAGTAATTAATACCAGACTAAGATTATATATAAATCACATTTTGTATACAAATTGTAAGAATCACTTATAAAGTGTTATGTGACATTTAACCAATTATAGAGAAATATTAAAATAATAACTTAAATAATATCAATTATATCGAATTCTCTATAATTATGTTAACAAGCAATTACTTCTTTATTTGGATCCTCGTTTTGTTTTCAATATGCTGATATAATTCTTCATAAATAATAGTGCTGATATCATTCACATATGTGCTAAAATCAATTATCTTGATTAATTTCCATGTGCTAATATGATTCAAAAATGTTACTTTTATGTATGTAACTTTTTTTAAATGTTAGGATCTGTTTTTATAGTTTGTAGGATAAATATTGTTTGAACCGTACCCAACCCCCTCAACAAATAACCATATATTCAAACATCAACAATATAATTGACAAGTATTTAATAATATAATTAAATTGATCGTTCAGTAATTATACCTTCCGAATAGCCATATTTTATTAAGCCGTTAAATAATCACCTACATAAATTATTACCGAACCATCAAAACCTTAGATTACTATAATCATGATAATAACTACTAAACAGTAAAAATTACTATTAGCTGTAATCATAAAAATCAAATGCTATAACCATAAAAATCAAATAATCACCTTCGGCAACATCCTGTCGTCGCACATACGATACATTTAGATCCCTAGTATTACAAATGTGACACCTGGTATTTGACAAAGGTATCTAAAGGGGTATATTACTGAATCATGTGTCGACCACACTAGTTAACCTCAGGTCGCGCGAGAGACCATGTCCAAGACAAGCTATAATGATGACTTCTCAGACCCTACGTCGACTGAAGAGATGTTTCCTGAGTCGCGCGCAAGGTCAGAACTAAGACAAAGGCAATTCTTACACATAGCCTTTCAGGAAATAAACATGATTTCTATGACCTTGCGCCAATTACACGGATACCACGTAGGTCGCGCGAGAAGGAGAAGCGCAAGGCATCACCGAAAAAGTACAATTGGAAGAGCCGTGGGCCAATAGGCGCTCAACAGGCTGTATTGGATCATGCTGCATGATGAACAAACATGCAAGAGACAAGAAGTACACAAGGACACATACGTGGCACCAATCAGCTTGCGCCGACCACTGACCCACGATCTCCATCCAACTGCTGGTGACAGACCAGACAACAAGGACAACGGTCAGGACACGTGGATCCATTCATCATGCGAAACTACCCTCTCGCTAGGAATCACTAACGGTTGTGACAGAGGTGGCAAATTGGATATTCCTTGTTGTCGATCTCGGGCCTCAAGACCATCAGCAAATCTCCTTCACAAACCACCTCGACTATAAATAGAGGACTCCACCTCCGGGTTTAAGGATCGCCCTCTTACTCTCTCACTTAATACACACACTATTATCCTCAAAGCCGATACTTATTCTCACGCCGGATGATGGTTACAAGGAGAACCCCCATATTCTCCTCCTTGTAACGAGCTTATGGTGTGTTGTTGGTTTTGCAAGATCGTCGTAGCTATTTGGACGATACAAAAGAAGATTAACTTTTATTTGTTGAGGCACGAACCACAAACTAACAGCCTAATTAGTTTGGTGTTTCTTTCGTATCATTGCATGACAAAAAAACATATAATAAAATAAAACTTGGAAATTTTCTTTAAGACAAATATATATCGAATGAGTTTATATGATGAAGTTGTTACTCTTAGGTCACACAATGCGTTCTCGGGGGCCCCACACCGGATCGGTAACACCGTTATTGGCGGCTCTAAGTAGAGTATTTGAGTGGTGGTGGTGTGTGTGTTACAGAGGAAAGAGATGTCGTGGTGTGTGAGTGGTATCCGTACAGGTTCACCCTTAGTTTTGGTTGGTAGTCGTCAGGTTGGTGACGTAGCGGCGGGTGGTGGTGTCCTCTTCGTGGAGCATCCCTCCTGGCCTTGAAAGTCAAGGTAACATTACTTTAAAATGTGATATGTAATTTTATCAATACCATCTGTTAGGACAACTTTTTTGTATATTAATAATATATAAGTTATAGTTAACCATATTTGGTCTCGTAGTATTGTATTTTAAAAATGTAGTTTAAATCTTTGCAAATTGCAAATGCACGAAATAAAAAAGTTATAATAGTTAATTCAATACCTAATTTACTATTCATGTTATGTTATGTGTTGATATTCAGATTTATATGACATTGGATGGGACAACATACACTCCAGCTGGGATGAATAATATGCAAGCTGGACCATTACTCTACAAAAATGAAAAAAACAAAAACTTAGCCATTTAAGTGAAGCTACCGACAAATATGTCGTTGTACCAATATTAAAATATAACTTAAAAATTAAAGTTTATTTAATGGTAAACAAAGTGTTTCTTGTATAGGTAAAATCAACATCATGTTTAATTTTCATTATTATATAATAAATACTGTAAATTTTACAACCATATCTTACACTTTTCACAATTATAGTTCCCAAAACTAAAGTATACATGATAATAAAGGGTTATAGTAATATCAACATTTGCAATCTTCCTCACTGATTCAACTGAAACAAATAGTTAATACAAGTATCAAAGAGCTAAAAAGTACAAATCTAAATACTGTATTACCAGAGTTGATGAATAGATGATTTAAATATCTTTAATCTTTTAAATTTAATATAAAAAGAACCGGTTTGATTTTGACGTAAAACACATGTTTTTCAAATTTCTAAAAATAAACATTACCGAGTCAAGTCATAAACCCCACACAGTAAACCCATATACAACATCTTTAGCTTAATGTGTTCATGTTTGCGACTTAAATAGCTTAATGTCTTCATCTTTGCGAGTTAAAACTAACTTAACTCATTTAGCTTAAACTTAAACCTGTGAAATTCGTATTCGGGTCAATACATGAACCCAACGGGTCAACCCAAATACAACATACTTAACTAAACTTGCATATGTTTTTGACTCAAAACTAACTTAAATCATTTAGATTAAACCCACACCCAATCTATGAACCCGGCATGTCAATTCGAATACTAACATACTTAAACATACGTGTTTGTGTTTTCAACCCAAAACAAACCAGACTAAACTCGTTTAGATTAAACCCTAACCCGAAAATTCCGTATTACATAAGTCACTAGTTCATTATCTGAGTGTGTTAGCTATATAGAAATACATTAAAGAAAAAGTGAGACATCTTTTGGCGTAGAAAAGAAATATATGTATCCAAAATAAATAACGGTTACATTTGCAGTTTGATGATGAAAAATAGTAAAATAAATAACAAGAAAAAAAAAAGAAGTGGTTATGGTTCCTTTAGATTACACCAACAAAAAACCTCATAAAAAATTATAATACACAAATAAATAAAGTAAAATAAAAAAACCCCAAAAAAATTAATAAAATTCAGAAAGTCCATTTCCAGATCTTGATCCGAAGATCAAGCTTACATTTCGCCACCGTTACAGTAGCCGCCACCGCCGACGACGCCGTCGTATTCCGCCCTGTCCCACCACCTTTCGGAATCAAGCTATGAATCCCATCACATTCGACCCGAATTCCAACTTTTTTCGTCTTCAAAGTTTCAATTTTCACTCTAACTTCAGAATCCAACAGTAATTTTAACGGCATACCCGACTTCTTCTTCAGATCTGATCTTATTTTGGTGACTGTTTCAGGGTCAAGAAGCAAGGAGGTGGTGTATAACTGTGAGTGAATAATGGTGATGTTATTGGGTTTGATGGTTAAGGAATTTAAGAAAGATCCGTTTGCGAGTTGGGTTTCGTGGGATTGTAAGGTTATGGTAAATGGGTCGTAAAAAAATGTGATTTTTTTGTTGGGATTTGAAGTGGAGAGGGTGAGGTTGAGTTTTGAAGTGAGGCGGTGTGGTGTCGTCGGAGGAGGTGGTGGAGAGGTTGAATTGGGAGATTTTGAGGGCGGCGATGGAGAATGTGGGGCGGTGGGGGTGGTAGAGGAGGTAGAGGATGCAGCCGGCGATGGTGGAGATCAGGAGGAGGAGGATGATGATGAGGATTGACCAGAAACAGCATAGGCAGAAGCAGCTCCGGCGCCGGCGACGGTGGGTGGTGGTGGTGGGGTTTGGGCGGTAAGGATGGCGATTGTTGGTGGTGGGGATGTTGAATTGGGTTTTGTTTGGTGGTGGTGGGAGGTTTTGGTTTGGTGTGGTGGTGGTGCCGCCGCCGCCACCGGCGGCGGCGGTGGTTTTGGTGGTGGTATTGGGTTTGGGTTTTGATGAAGGGTAGACTCTGTCAGTCATGTTTGGAGGTTATAATTGATGACGCGGCGGCGGTGGGTGGTTGTGGTGGTGGAGAGGATAAATAAGAGGGTGGGAAAGTTTAGTGTTTGATATGATAAAATCATAAAAGTGGAAAGGTTTGGGAGTTGTGTGTTTTGTGGCAATAAGGTATTTGTCACACGTGTAGATGTAATGAAAAAAAACAATATATATTAATGACCTATATATTTATTTTGTTTAATACGATAAGATTGTAATAAAGAGTGGTTACCTTAGATCGATAGAGATTTTATAAAGTTGAATTCAAAATTTGTATGCGTATAAAATGATAAAAATAGATTTGTTAGCGTTTCATGTTAACATAAAATCTAATAAAATCATCTATTTTATCACTACATAGTCGATTAGGTGTTCTGATTATGCTAAGAGGAGGCAAATATAAGTGTCAATTAGAGTAGTGGAAACTCTTAATGTGGAGGTAAGGAAGAGTAGAATCATACTCTAATAGACTTGAATGGGTGAATTAGGCCAGACTTACTAGAGTTACATCTCTCTAAGTAGTAATGTTGTCCAGAGTAGAAGTTCGTAAAAACCTAGAATTAAGGTTAACACTTCAGGGTACAGCATGTCTTAGTTTTGTCTTAGTGGCGTAGTTTTTACTACATTTTGGGAGGACTTTGCAATTAATTGTCTTCATGTATCTATGCTTATATATAGGGTTAGGTTCATTAGTGAACAACCCTTTGATTGTTTATATATATATGTATAGTTGTATGATGGAATCTATGTTTCTATTTTTACTGTATTACTCTCTCCACTTCTTTGATTGTTGCTAGCTTTGTATTTCTTAGTTCTATTTGTTTGTCTGTTGTTTGTTTTGAGGTCAAGGTTCTCTTTAGAAGCAACATCTGTTTCCCTAAGAATGAAGGTAAAGTTTGTCAATATCTTACATTCGTCAAGCTCTACAGGTAGCTTTGCTAATTCTAAAATTTACTAGGTGTTGCTGTTGCTATCGCTGATGATGTTGCTGGTGGTGGTGGTGTTGTTGCTGCTCACTATCCTTTTCCAAGAACACCACCATCAACACCTTTGTTGGCTGTTTCACATCACTTGTTCATCAATGAGAGATGTTTTGCTTTTCGTAGAGAGAGAAGTCCAAAACTCATATGTTGAACAAAAATTAAGCAATGAATAGAAGACATTAAAAATTATAAGATGCGCGCACTAATAAGCAAATAACTAGTTTGTTAATGAAATGAAATTTGTTAAATTACTTTAAAAATGTATGTATATTGATTATTGAACATTGGATAAAAGGGGTTCTTTTGACCAGAATGAATGACCTATAGACTCTTCCAGTGTTAAAAAATTTACAACACATAGAAAGCTCCTATAACACCATCTCTTGTTCCATAAAAATATTCGTTGGAGTTAGGTGCATTTAAGTCATGCATATTACTTGCACTAAACACTGAGAAAGATAACAGGAGCCTCTGGTTCTCTTGAACATTGAATGGGAGGTTGAGACCACTTTAAAGGGCCATTGCTTGGTATGAATACATATAGAGGGAAGAAAGATGCTTCATTTTAGAGAGATTTTTTAACGCTCATGCTCATGCATATTATATTATTCTAGTAACTCACTTGTTAAGTTTGGTCAAATTAATCGAAATATCGATTACAATCTTAAAAGCAATAGAAAACATAACTCAAATTAATTTTCAGTCAACAAAATCATCAAAACAGACTTAATAAATAATTAAACCAACAATATGAAAAAAATATTAAAAAGGCTTTATGATGATTGTTATGTGAGTTATAAATCAGTTTTTCACCCTTCTTCCGCATTCCCACCACTTCACTTACGAGTCTCTAATTCGAGTTATCGGCCCATATCAATCTTCCTCACTTAAAAGAACTCGTCTTCGAGTTCTTGGAGTAAGGAGTTTAGTTGATGAGTTACTTTGCCTCTATACTTTCATAAATTTCTCAACTCTCACAATCACCTTTGGTTTATATTTTCATCTATTATTCATTTGTTGGTGGTTCACTACTTTCCATCTTAGGAACCCAAATGATGTTGTTAAGTTGATAATTGTCTTCACTCCCTTCATCATTTGTTTTCTTGATTTCTTGACTTTACATCATGCTAACGCCTTAGATTACCTTCAACATCATGGATGGAGTTCCTTACGCTTGTTGTAAACCTCTATATCTTGATGTGACACATCATCATCGTGAGATTTGTCGACTCAACATAAGAGTATCAAAATGAACATACTTCTTGCCACGTAACATAATTGAATAAGGGAATGACCATTTCATGTTGACAAGATGTTGATAACTATAACTAGTGGTACCAACACCTCCTTTGCTCACAATGGGATGTTGAATAGCACCATAGTAACTACCATCGTCATTTCTATAGTCGTTTCTCCCATCTACGACTATGACACGCAATTCTTCAAGGATTGTGTCAAGTTTGTCAACCTTAACATTGAGGCCATCCAACAGATGTCATTAACCATCAACTCCATGATCTCCACTAGAAGAATGAGAGACATAAGTTATTTCCGTGGTCTACTCATTAAATGCGTTACTTAAAGTGAGTTTAAATGAGTTTGAGTTTAAAAAGGAGCTCAAATAATAACATTTTTAACACCTAACTCAAAAAACCTCTAAATTTAATCCTAATTTACATCGTCTACCACATAACCAAAACACTCAATCACTTGGGGAGGAACACATTTCGAAAAACACATAAGTGGTACTACAAAGCAACAAGCCCTTTGATATATAAAATACATAATAAATACGCTAATTCTAAATTAGATAACACAAGGGCATTTTAGTCTTTTTACCTATTTATTTAAAAATATATAATAAAAAAATAAGTTAAATTTAAAAAACTAATATCATATTATACATGTATATACAATATACATCTCTCTCTACCCTCCCTCTTTTCCATCTCTCTCTCTCATAGTAGTTCTCTGCCTCCACCATCAATCACCAGTGCCCCACCGCATCCGCCACAATAGTAAGGATTATATTAGCTTCTCCTATAGATTATTTATTTTATCCTAATACAACTAAACCTCGACAAGCAGAGTGTAACATCCGTAAAAAACCGGGTTATCCAAACCCGCTTCGTTTATTAAACCGAATAATCAGTTATAAATTTTGTTGCGTATTTAATGCTCAAATTAATTTTAAACAATACACAATTAATAAATATATTAGAATTTAAAAATCATAATTTAAAATTTCAAATAAATAATGGATAAAAAATAAAGGCAGACGCCGGGTTTCGAACCCGGGTCGCCCACAAGCCAAACACGCTAACATACCACTGCTCTACACACACTTATGTGCTATAAATCTGAAACCATTAAACTTTATTTAGGATCCACGGCTAAAACTGAGAATCTCAAAGTTTCGGCAAATCTGTAACCGGCCGGCATTACTCAAAATCGCGAAGGAAAACCGACGATTTAATCATTGCCTTTAACCCAAAAATCGGTTATCAATCATTTGAACTAATCAAAATCATAACTGAAGGAGAATTGAATCTCTTGACCAAAACCGTCGAGCATGTTAGCTATCAAGTCCAAATCTCGTTCAATTCATAGCCAAACCCTCACCACATTGTGAAAACAAGTCTCTGAGTTCACCGGAAATCGCCGGAATTCTCTGCGAGTTGACTGAGAGTTATCGCCGGAAAACCGAAGAAACCATCCCACTGTTGCCTTACTTTATAAACAGGACATCTAGAGCTCATACCGAAGTCACCCACACTCACCTCAAACTTCGTGAAGATCCTCTGCCGCAAGTTACACGTCGCCGGAATAACCTGCTGTCATCGGAATCTCGCCGGAGAAACAGGGGATCTCTGTTCGGTATATCTTACACCTAATCTCTCTCATTTTTATTAGTCTCATATGTAGTTATTCAAAATTTAATAAAGGAATTGATTAATGAATCGAAGAAATCGGATTTTAACAGTCTGGTTGTTCAAGTGACGAAGAAGATGAAGCACTGTTAATGTATAAGTTCAATTCGAAACGGATTTTTAAAAGGGTTAGACACACAGTCCAGTGGTGGACTGTGTGCAAACTTCAAGCCATGGTCCCGAGTTCGAGTCTGTACATGCTTTCTGGTTCGCCAATTATACACAACCTTTTTAAAACCAGTTGACGAAATAATCTAGTAAATATTTAAATTTAATAAAAATATTATAATCTTCGGGTTAGTCACACAACCCAATTGGTCGGGCTGTGTGCAACATGAAGCCGAAGTCTCGAGTTCGAATCCGGTTAGTTACACCGCCCCTGAAATTATCCAAGCCTTTTATTTAAATCAAAATATGTTAGCGCTAGTATGTGTATATATATAATTAAACTTCAATATATTTCGGGTTAGACACACAGTCCAGCGGTGGACTGTGTGCAACGTTAAACAACAGGTCCCGGGTTCGAGACCTGTTATGTGCACCGGTTCGACATAATTAAAATTCTTTTTAAAATAAATGATTTCTGAAAATCTAAATAGTATATAAATATAATTAAAAACAGAAATATTTCAGGTTAGACACGTAGCTCAGTTGGTAGAGCTGCGTGCACGCGTACGGGAGGTCACGAGTTCGAACCTCACTCAACGCAAACAAACACAAAGTCCGAACCCGTCAACTGTCAAAGTCAACAGTCAAAGTCAACGGTCAAAAAGTCAAAATTTTTATTTTCTTTTATTTATTTATTTTATTTAAAAATCAATTAAAAATACTTAAAAATAATATTTTTGAAGTTAGAAAATTTCTTTAAACTCACAAACATAAACCTAACAATCCCAATAAGAACGCTAATTAAAAAATATTAATCTCAAATAAAATCCATTTATTTACCGAACCATTATGTTATTATTTTAGGTTAGTTTCTCTCGTGGTTACATCTAAATTCGTGCGCATTCATCATCAATCCAAGAAACGCAACCACGGTGAGTGAATTCTTACAAATTCCCCTTTTTATTCATGTTTTGGGGTGTATCATGTGTCGCTTAAATTAATTCGCTTATTCAAACTCGTGCTATACCATTATATGATCTAAACTTAGAATGTATATATTGTTTGTTGTTATGTATTACGTATTGTCAAGTTGTATGCAAATTATTTATTAGGCCCATCAGTTCCTTGTGGGAGACGAATTGAACAACGCGCGCCTCAAAACTCATTCATTAGGCCCATCAGTTTGTTGAACAACGCGTGCCTCAAAACTCATTCATTAGGCCCATCAGTTCCTCGTGGGAGACGAGTTGAACAACGCGTGCCTCAAAACAATCAATTGTTGTATGTGTGTGCAATATTTAATATTATGTGTTTTGTGAATAAATTTACATCTACATTTACTCATATGTGGTTATGCACTTTATTTTATAATCAATACAATAAATGCGTTTAAATGTTTTCATAGGATTCACTCGCCAACTTTTTGTTGACCCAAAAACCATTTTTACACATGATACAGGTGGACAGGATGAAGCAAGGAACACATAGGAAATTGCCTTAGAAGAAAAATAATGAAGTCTAGAAAGATGTATAGAACATGTTGTACTTGTATGATTTGATTGTATGATCTCCTTTAAATTGTAATAATAAATATGAAACATTATAATAAATGTCATGAGCTTTGATGAAAACCCAATCATGCCCCGATCACCTTTCCCGCTGCGGGTCGGGGTGTTACACAGAGATTGTAAAAAATATACACACCCACCCGTCATGGAAAGGAAAAAAAGAAGGGGAAGGGGGATTTAAAATCGGAGGGAATATATTACACATCAAAAGGTAGGTCTGCATTTAAATTTGGGGCATGGCTTGTTTGCATAAAATAATAACTCCCCATTTCTTCATTTTCTTGCAAATCCTCCATAAAAACGCAAGAATTGAAACAGAATGTGGCATTACCCCACTTATCAATTTCAACAACAAATTTTACAACCATCATCGTCTTCCCCAATCCAAGAACCCTAGAACCTTTTCCACTTTCATAGGGTTTTTGTTTAGAGAATCAAAACGAGTTAAGTGATTGTATGTTTACCTCTGATGGTGCTCGATTTAATAGTGAAGTTCGTTGGAGGGGTGTGGCGATGGAGGAAAAGAGGGTGGGTGGCGGGTCTCCATTGAGGGCTCGATTTCCGGGTCAACAAGATCCGGTGTGATAGTGGTGGTGTGGGGTGGTGCGGTGGTGTTGCTGGTGTGGGGGTGGATGGTGGCAGGTGGTGGTGAGGGTGGGAGTTCTTGGTGGATAAAGAGAGAGTAGAGTAGTTTCAGATTTAGTCCCTGCAAAGTTGAATATTTATGTTTGGGTATTTATGTATTTACACTATTAGTCCCTGCAAAGATGAATGGACAAAATCCATCACATTAAATGACATATCTACCCTCACGTGACCTACACATGGTCACATATAACTGAAATAAAAACAAAATGGGTTATACCTAAAGGACAAAACGCGATTGATTTTAAAACATAAAGTACAAAACTCATCAATTTTGAACATAAAGGACAACGCCTGAAAATGGGTATAAAGATAAAGGACAATCCTTGAAATTCACTCAATAATTAATAAGTATAAACGAACCGAGCTTGACCTTGAAAAATTACTTATGAGTCAAGCTTGAGATTTAGACATAAAGCTTTTAATGACCTAAGCTTGAACATGACCTCTTTTATGTTAAATGACCCATGCACAACCTAGGCAAGTTGGGCTCAGGTCATTTAGACCATACTTTTATGTATTAAACACCCATGCGAATAAGTAAATTTGGAAATCTGTGAGAAAAAGAAGATGGTTGGTGGCCGGCATAAGAGTCATTAAAAATAAAAGAAGTAAAGAAAAACAGGGGGCGAAGGGTTTGTGGCCACAATGCCGGCGCAAGGAAAGGGATGGCCATTGGCGGCAGGCTACGTCAGAACGACCCGTGGTGATGGTAATAAGCAATATAGTAACAATTAGTGTAACGTCTCACTTTTTATAGTTTCCTTAATTATAAAGTGTAATCGTATATCTATAAATGGAAACTTATATTTGTATCGCATTCGTATTTCATTTCCAACCTTGCAATTCGAGACTTTGATCGTAATAAAATTCATACTTAATACATACCTGTCTTACATGTATTCGATCGTTAAGTACATATTTACATACAAACCAATACTTTTTATATGTACAAATACTTATACATACACTCTCGATACTCAAATTATACTTACATTCATGTTATTCACTTAAAAACATGCCAAAACACAAAGTTTTAGCTTAAAATAAAGGAAAAACCAAGTTCAAGACCAAATTGTAAAATCTATCTAAATTAGTCTCTGGCAGGGCGCGAGAGACAAGGCTCTGCCTCTCGCGGGGCGCAAGAGACCTCAATCCATAGAAAGTTGCTTCCACCTTGTGGGTTGGCCTATTTTCTCCACCTTTTTCACATCCAATCACCTCTAAACCTCATTTAACACAAAACCTAACTCACCCATTATATATACAACCTCCCTAACTATCATTTGCACTTTCCAAACACGTCTAAATCATCAAAACATTCTCAAATTCTCTGGAATTTCAAGACCAAGGCAGATTTCTTTCAAGTGCAAAAGTGAGTTCAAACTCACTTTTCTTCATCTTTTCTTCATCAAATCTTCCTCTACAAAGCTTGGAAAACCTAAGATTGTTTCCACAGTTTTTTCATGAAAAACCAAGGTGGAACATCACCATTTTGAGGTCCAAACTTTCTGTTTTGGAAGAACTTTTGTTAAACTTTACAAACTATATTTTTCTTGACTTAATCTTGTTCCTACTTGTTCTTAAACCTATCTAAGGTTATGAGACTTGTTAGGAATAGATTCTTATGAGTTTAAGAGGTGCAAACACCTCTAAACTTTCTGTTTTTGCAAGGGTTTATGCAACCCACAAGTGATGAAACCATCTGAGCTTGCCATGAAGTTGATGACAAGACTTGTGTTTTGGTATAGGTGTGAATACTTGGAATACTTAGCTATCCTAACTTCATTCCACCACCTCACTTGATGTTTTTACTTTGCTATCTCAAGTAGTTTGCTATACTTAAAGTAACTTAACCCCGTCTAGCCTCCAACACTTAGTTAACTCTTTCCATGTCGGGAATGACTCACCTGGGTTAAAGCTTACTTGGCTACTTGATATAATAAGAAGTTGTACATTTCCTTTTCATTAATGACCATCTATATCATCCTTGTGCTACTGGATTCGTTTAAATTTTTTCACGTACTTATGCTATATTAAACCTGTGTACTCGTCAATGCTTTTGTGTTGAACTATACTTTTAACATGTTGCAGGTTGATGATGTTGACATTGACGAAATCTAGTAGGGACGACGTAGAAACGTATCTAGAAATACTAGATTTTGATATTGTATTGTTGTTGAATTTTGTTGCATTCTAACATTTCTGAATGTTGTATTTTGATTTCCTATGATGTACTACACAAGTGTTATCTATGAATGAAATCGGTTTTGAATTAAATATTCTGACAATAGTGTTATGAAGTCTTGAGCAACCACGTTCATCTCACTCCGATATTTTCGCCATCGGCTGGGGTGTGACAATTATAATGCCTTAGCTAATGGAAGATAAAAGCAAAGAAAATGTCATCTCCATGCCAATTAGCAATTATAGGAGGAAGCAGGTGTTAGAGGCGACATCAATAGTTAACTCAAAAGTTTACCTTAAACATATGTCAGGTAAAATATTGAAAACCTAATCAATCGATTAACCATCAATACAAAAAAATATACTAAACTTGTCAATAAGTCATATAAAAAACTTAAAATGTATAATCTAAGATTTACAAATAAAATTAACTTTTGAATTTGATATCTTTGATGATTACTAATTGATCGATGTCAAAAGGCCGGTAAAAACAAGTTTAAAAATCGACCCTAAGGACCTTTACTAGTTTAACATATGTCATATAAAATAATGAAAACCTGATCAATTGAATAACCATCAATACAAAAAAAATATACTAAACTTGTCAATAAGTCATATAAAAACCCTAAAATGTAGAATCTAAGATTTACAAATAAAAGTAACTTTTGAATTTGATATCTTTGATGATTACTAATTGATCGATGTCAAAAGGTCGGTATTAACAAGTTTAAAAATCGGTCCTAAGTACCTTTACTAGTAAAGAAAATGTCATCTCTACGTCAATTGGCAATTATAAGAGGAAGCAGGTGTTAGAGGCGAAATCAATAGTTAACTCAAAAGTTTACCTTAAACATGTGTCATGTAAAATAATGAAATCCTGATCAATCAATAAACATCAATACAAATACTAAACATGTCAATAAGTCATATTAAAAACCTAAAATGTGTAATCTAAGATTTACAAATAAAATTAACTTTTGAATTTGATATCTTTGATGATTACTAGTTGATCGATGTCAAAAGGTCGGTAAAAACAAGTTTAAAAATCAGTCCTAAGTACCTTTACGAGTAAGGGTAAGTAGGGTCATCTTCACATCGAATATGTGGTTAGTGTTGATTGTAAAAACCTAGGTTAACTAAATACTAAGGAAAATTATTGTTTTGATTAAGTTTTGAAAGTTGTGATTGATTATGATTAAGAAAGTTACTAGATTTTAAAGAAAAGTAACCCCTCTGGATTTTCAGTTCAATGATTCACCTAAACTTGTTTAATTAGATAAATACCAAAAGTTCTTGTAAAACCTTTTAATTTGAGTGAAAATTAAAGACAAGTTTTTAATAATATCTTATGCAATTCAATTACCAAATCACCACTGCCAAAAACTATCCTAATAACCAAACTACTCATGATGCAAGAAAACTGAATGCAAATGGTGAAAGATAAATAATCGCAACACACACACAATTTTTTTTAAAGAAAATAACCACAAGTTTCTTTCAAGTCATGAAAAACAATCCAAAAAACTAAATAAACAAGGTTTGAGTTTCACATACATGGACCATCCACCCGAAAGGGATCACAAAAGATTCAAACCACTCATCATCATGATTTGATCTTCTTGGGTTGTTTTGGATCTTAATTGCATGAAAGATTTATGAAATTTGAGGTTTGGAAATTCTTCCTTGGAAGGCCAAAAACGATTAAGGTTGAAGGCCTTTACATTTAGGGTTGAAGATATCTATGAAATTTGAGTTTGGAACCTGATTTTCCGCATGCCTATCTGTTACCCGCGCAAGGTGGTGCCATACCCAGCGCAAGGTGGGGCTAGGTAATATTTTGGCTGATGTATTACGTCAGTTAGGGCACCAGGAGGTGCTAGTCACTGGTTACTTCCCTTTTTCGCGTTTTTCAACTCTCATCTTGAGTGGAAGCTTCCAATCCTTTATAATGCTTTCCGAAAACCTCCTGCTATGCTCTAAAAGCCATCCGTTAGGTTTCGGGTATTAGCAAATCAAATCAAACGCAAGGTGTCCTATTTTATGATAATAAATACTTATAACCATATACTTACACATGTTAAAACACGGTTATTTACCCTTCTATGACTAATTTACATCCAATATGTTAAATATATATATATAACCTCAGTAACTCTGTAAGTAGACATCGTTTTTTAATATATATATTTTTTTTCTATTTATTGTTAGGTTATATGTCATATAGATATTGGGTCTACATTTTCACACACCCAGTTGCCTATTTAGACACACTTTAGATGGGTCGTCTAGATCTAGACAGGGCGTCTATCAATAGACGGAGTAGAAGACGACCAGGCCAAGACGGGGCGTCTAGGACTAGACGAGCCGTCTTGAAGGTTGTGCTCTGCATGCATGTCAGTCAAGTTGCAAAGTGATACGCCCCGTCTAGGCCTAGACGGGGCGTATATTTCCTTCTTAAATAGAGCCATGCAGAGCATTTGATGTCGCATAAATTTTTCACTTTCGTCGTCGGAATTCTCTCCGTCTTTTTCTTTGGCTTATATTACTTCATCTGATATCATTTAATGCATGTCAGTAAAGTAGTAAAGTGATACGCCCCGCTTAGGCGTTAGACGAGGCGTCTATTTCTTTGTTAAATAGACCCATGCAGAGCATTGATGTCGCATAAAACTTTCAATTCGTCGTTGAAATTCTCTTTGTTATGAACTTTGGCTTGTATTACTTCATCTGATATCATTCAAAGGTGGTGAAATGTCATTAAACTGGGACGTTTGTTGATACAGTTTTGTGTATATCGCTTGTTCTTAGTTACATTTGTAATTGTATGGTCTTTGCTCAAGTGTCTGTATAATTTTGGTCATGTTGACCAAATCAAGATATCCTTTTATCTTGGTTTCGTACGACATCTTAGTTAGTCTATGTTAAACGGGTGCATGTGTGCATACCGTTGAGTCTTGTGTACGTCATGTCTGTACGAGCCACATGCTCCGTACGAGCCACATGCTCCGTACGAGCACATGCTCCGTACAAGCCAGATGCTCGTACAGCCACATGCTCCGTACGAAGGAATCATTGTAAACAAGTTGGTTTACATGGTTCGTACGAACCATTGCTTCGTACGAACCAATTGCTTCATACAAGCCTCTTTGGAGCAGTGCTTCGTGGGTAATAGAGTGTTCCGTATGTCTGGCAACGTGCTTCGTACGAATGACCAGCATGGACACTGTATAAGCAGACATGCACCTCTCAGTCAGGCTGTTGGTTCTTCAACTTGTTGGTGAGCTGAGCAGTTAGCATCTCTGGAGCAGACGAAGACACAAGAACACAGGCAGTTTGTTGGGTCGTATGAGCATTGTTTGTATATGTTTGTACTTGTTCTCATCTCTTAATCAAGATAGTGAATCTTTGGTTACCTCGTGTTCTTACTTTGCTTTGGTTTGCATGCATACTTGGATTCTGGTGATACAGTTTTGTGTCTGTCGCTTGTTCTTAATTACAGTTGTAATTGTACGGTCTTTGCTCAAGTGTCTATATAGGTTTGGTCATGTCGAATAGATCGAGATATCCTTCTATCTTGATCTAGTATGACATCTTAGCTTGTCTTTATTAATCAGTTGCATGTGAGCATACTGATAAGTCTTGTAAACGTCATGTCTACACACGTTCTCCAAGAATCAGGATTCTGTGCGAGTCAGAGGATTTGTACGAATCAAGTATTTTGTGCGAATCACAGGATTCGTACAAAACAGTCTCAATTAACAAGTGAGTTACTTGTTTCGTACGAAATGAAGTATTTCGTACGAAACACCTGTTCTGTACCAATTCTTTTGGAGATGTGTCTCGTGTGAAATATTGTGTTCAGTATGTCTAGACTCGTATTTCGTACGAAACTAGACAGACACTATATAAGCAGACATGTGTCTCTTAGTTGGTGTTGCCTGATAGCTAGTTGGTCAGCCCAGAGAGCTTGTTACCCTTTGAGTTGGTTATCTCTGAAGACGAAGACACAAGAACACAGCAAGTTTGTTTGAGTCATACGAGCATTGTGTGTATATGTTTGTATTTGTTCTCAATCATTAATCAAGATAGTGAATCTTTGGTTACCCCGTGTTCTTTACATTGCTTTGGTTGCATGCACACTTGGATTCCGCACTTGTGTGTGTGTCATATGAACAAGGAACTGGTTTAACACCATCCGCAGGTGGACCTACAAGTGGTATCAGAGCTTTGGCTCTTTCCTTGTTCAAAACTGGGATTAGTTGTGTCTGAGCTAGTTTGAAGATTTCTGAAGTGTTCTTGAGCCTCCAGCAGAAAACTTAAGTTTTGGATAGTTAACTAACTTAAAACTTGGTTAATCTGTTGCATGCAGGAAATTTTATGGTAATATTTTTCTGAAGAACACCCTTGATGAAGAAATCTGCAAAAACTTGAATCTGATTAGTTTGGTAAGGTTGACATTTTCTGACTTGGATCTGGACTTGGACTGTGAACTGTTAAAAATCTGTGTTTTAACTAAAAGTGGGTAAGACAACAGGTATTTTCGAAAAAGCAGGTCTACACAAGAAATGAAATTTCTCACCAAACCATTTCTGAAAAGATTCTCTGAAAAACGCTGAACTAAACATTTGGTGCGACTGAATTATTTCGTGCGAATCATCTTGACACGCATGATACAAGCATTTCGCACGAAACATCAGTGTTTCGCACGAAACAGGTGTCTCGCACGAAACAGAATTGTTTGTTTTTTGCGTTTTTCAAAAGCTTTGTGATTTTAACAATTTGTCATATTTTCAGAACCTGTGAATTTTTAAAGGGTAATTATAATTTTGAAATTTTAAAACGTTTAAATTTTCATAAAACAAGAAAATATAATGATTTCTAACCCGTGGGATTGGAGTTGTTCAAGCTCAAATCAGGAGTCTTTGCAAAGCTCCGCAACATCATGGGTAAAATCTTTGATGCCACAACATACAACAATGATCTCTGCAAATCAATGGGTGTGTGTTGCGAATCAAAATCAAAGCATCCAAACTCTGCTAATGAGCGAAAGTGAAACAGGGAGTAATAACCGACCGCCGAAATTAAATCACATGAACGATTATCCTTCATGGAAAAGTCGTTTTCATACGTATGTTCTCGGTCAAAACACGGAATTGTGGACGTGTTTTACTACCCCTACAATGAAGCACTTGAAGAAGCTGGATCAAACCCAACCACATTGGCCAATCTAGTCGAACGTGACTAGAAAGCTTATGATCTTGAGAAAAAGGCATTTGTTATCCTCACACAAGCTCTGCATAAAGACATTTATCATCAGTTTGTGTATTGTACTACAACGAAGAATTTGTAGGACACTTTGGAAGCAAGAGGTGAAGGTAACGCTGCTACCAGGAAGATTCGGCATGATCTGCTCAAGAAAGAGTTTGAAGGTTTCATGTTCATGGAGAACGAAACCTTGAATGATATGACCACTCGGTTTTATCATCTTCTCAGCGAGATGTACTCATATAAAGTGTCAACAACACCACAAGAAATTGTGATGCGATTTGCTGATGCTTTACCACCAAAATGGGGTCAATTTATTGATCTTTTAAAACATACAGGTGTTTTGGACTCAATAAGTATTTATGAATTTGTGCAGAAACTGGAGAACAAGAACGAAGAAGAACTCCGGAAGGCACAACGAGTCTCTGCTCCACAAAACCCTGAAATGTATTTTGCCGGTATAAATGCAGGTACAAGCCAAGTCAGCAACTGAAGCTACAAACTGCGTTTGTGTCAAAAGTGAACCCTTTCCTACCCTAACCAATTCAATCAAGTTAGTCTACAAGTTCGAGTAATCAAGCCTATGGACAGACTTTTGATCCGAAAGCATTCCTTCCACAGTCAAGGGATTTAGCGCATAAAGATCCACAGCAAGCTCCTCAACAAGCTTTCTATGGAAGCAACAGTCAATCTGCAAATCCCAACACTGTCAAACTTGACACGTCGAATCTCTCCAAAATCAACGTAGAAGTTGCACAGGAACATGCAAAACTTCTAAACACCATGGTCAGGCATATTGTGGTTTAGTTGCAGGTCAAATAGGGAACATCAATTTGACGATCGAAGACTACGAGCAAATTGACCGAGATGAAATGGAGCTGATGGACATCAAGTGGGCATTTGCAAGCGCTATGAGAAGAGCGAAGGATTATATGAGAAGAACGGCAGAACCAGTTTGGAAAGCAAGAAGGATACAAAATACGGCTTTGACAAAACCGCCGTTACTTGCTTCAACTGTGGAGAAAGAGGTCACTTTAAGCGGGAATGCACAAGACCCAGCAAGGAAGGAAATCACAACCCCTTTTGAAATCAGTCTCAACCATCCAACACAGCATAGTACTACAACGAAAGAAGAATAGTAGCTGTTGTCAACTCTAACAACACCAATCAACCAGGACCTTCAAACACGCACAGAACTATAGTAGTTCAGTCTGTTGAAGGATGCGATTGGTCAGTACAGTTGGGAACTGAGAACAACGGAAGAACTGCATGCTATGCAAGGATCGTGGATCAAAACAAGCATGATCACAGCATCAACACTCAAAATAATGATGATACATCTGGGGATGCTGGTAGTTCTGATGAAGAATGTTTAAGTTCAGATGGTTATGAGTCTGATTCTGATGTGAAGAAAGGAAGTGAAGCTGAGGTTGAAGAGTTGCTGAGTGAAGCTGAGATGTTGAAGAGTGAAAAGGTAAGTATGACGAGGAATGCAGAAGCTGCAGAAAAAGAGAAAGAGACACTCTCTATAGATGGTGCAGCCTTTCCTCATCACACTGCCTTTATGGCAAATGTTGAAGGTTCTTCAAAAAAGGTAAATTCTGACCCTCCTACTGTTTGCAATGACTGTGTTGAGTTGAAAATAAAATATGAAACCGTCAACAGTCATAATCAGAATTTAGTTGTTGAACTATCAAAATGCAAAGAGGCGAACTTGGCGCTAACTAGAAATGAAAAAGAATTCAAATCTGTAATAGAAACCCTTAAAAAAGTGTTTCTGAATTGACAAAAACAGTTTTGAATAAACAGACAGTAATTAATAACTACATTAATCTCCTAGAAGAAACAAAGAAAGAGTTAGCCATCGCCAAATGCGAATATGATTCGATCAAACGCAAATTGGAAAGTTATTCTAACTCCCAATATGTGCTTGATCATATCATTGAAGTTCAAAAACTAAAGGGAGATGCTCAATGCATAGGGTATAATTCGTGTCCACCCCCAAAGAAACACAATTATACCAAAATGCCTGATGAAGAGAGATGCCTCGTTTTGAACCCTCTGTACCTTTGAATCCTGAGGAATTCACAGCAGGGTTAGGGTTCAACTAGCAATTCCTTTCAAGAACCAAGTAAGCCAGAAAGTTCATCGTCTGATGAAGAAGATTATCATACATCAGATGATGAATCAATAGATGATGATCAGGATCAGCCTCTTAATGAAAGGAAAATAGTAGAATCTTCTGCTACTCCTAGTACTCAATCTGTTGTGAATCAAGAGACCGTTCCTAAGAAATCTGTGAAGACAAGTGTGTCTACACAAGAAGTAGATAATGTGTTGTATACTTTGGTTGGAGATAAGAAAATCTATTCAAACAAAGATTTTCCAATTAAACGTAAATCCAATCTCTATAGATCAGATTTTTGAAAAGTCAACAACCAAACCTTTAGAGAAGAAAAAGTCAACCAAATCACAACCATTATCCGCTTCAAAAGAAAAAGAATGGAAGCAAGTTGAAAAGCCCACAACTTCTCAACCAAAGGTTGAAACAAGAGGCTCTCGTTACCAGAAAAAGACTAAAACTGTTAAATTTGTAAGTTCTAAAGGTACCGATAAAGTCAAAACTTTTCAAGGAAAATCTAATGTTGATTATGTAAAGAAAGTTAAGATTTTGAAAAGAAATAGTCAAAACAATTACACCCAACACACTGATGGATGTAATGAAAATGAACCCAGTACCTCAGGATCCACAAATTCAACATCAAGCCGAGAAACACGATCTCCTAGTTTTGTTGAAAGGAGAACTTATTTCAAATGTGGAAGGATTGTCAAAATCCAGCCAAATCAAGATGTATAGAGAAAACCCCTCATGAACCAACTTGCAAAATAAATCTGTTTCTCCGACACAAGATAAACGAATCATTAAGGATCAAAAAGAGAAACAAAAACGTAAACAAGTAAAAACAGTTGAGAAAGCTTTAAAATCGGATTCTTCTAAAAAGGATCAAAGATCTTCAAAGTCAATAAAACAAGACACTGTTAAAACTGTAAATAATAGTAATCTGGTAATAAACAAGGATCCTGGAAATAGAAGAACGGTGATGGTTTAAAAGGAGGCTCTCAGTTTGTTAATCATCAAGAAATTGAGATTACATTTCTCGATGATAAGGGATGACCCAAGACCACTAAGGCTTGGGTCCCAATCTCAAACTAATCTTGTTTGTGCAATGTGCAGGGTGTTCCAGGAGGAACTGTAAACAGTCATTGGATTGTTGACAGTGGAGCATCAAGGCACATGATGGGCGACTTGCGGCTCCTATATGATGTGAAAAGTATTAGGGGTGGTTATGTTGCTTTTGCTGGTGACAAAGGTGGATACATCACTGGAGAAGGAATGGTCTCCAATGGTGTTCTGAGCTTCGACAAGATCAATTATGTGCGGCAAATTGATCACAATCTTCTTAGCGTTTCTCAAATCTGCGACAAGAAGTTCACGGTACATTTTGATGATGCCGGATGTTATGTGCTGAATCCTGGATTCAAGATCCCGAAGGAATGGATTCTCCTGTTGGCTCCAAGAATTAATGATTTGTATATTCTTGATATGAGCCAAGCTATTACAACATCTGCGCAAGTCACATGTTTTGTCTCTAAAGCCACCGAGAAGGAATCAATCTCCTGGCACAGACGTATGGGACATATTCACCTAAGGAAAATGAACTATTTGGTGAAGAACAATCTAGTGAATGGTGTACCAGTGAAGAACTTTCATCTTCAAGACGTTTGTGTATCATGCCAGAAAGGAAAGCAAGCGAGAAAATCCCATCCTGTGAAGAAGATCAACACTGTGAATATGCCACTGGAACGTCTTCATATAGACCTCTTTGGACCTATGAAACACAAGACAACCTTTGGTGATTCTTATTGTCTGGTAGTTACTGATGACTATTCCAGATTCTCATGGGTAAACATGCTGGCACACAAGAGTGAAGTTCCTACTATCCTCAAGAATCTCCTGACTCTGTTAGAAAATTTGTACAATCTGAAGGTAAGGAGAATCAGAAGCGACAATGGCACCGAATTCAAGAATCAAGTTATGGACGAGTACTGTTCTTCAAAGAGTATTTTGCATAAGTACAATTCTCGATACACTCCACAACAAAATGGCGTCGCTGAGAGGAAAAATAGAACTCTTATTGAAACTGCAAGAACCATGTTAGTAGAATTAGAACTTCCCGTTCAATTTTGGGGAGAAGCTGTTGCTACTGCGTGTTACACGATGAATAGAGTTCTGACGGTGAAGAGACATGGGAAGACATGCATTGAGTTGTTACATAATGTAACATCCGTCAAAAACCGGATTTACCAAACCCGCTTCGTTTATTAACCGAACAATCAGTTAAAAATTTCGTTTCAAATTTAATGCTCAAATTAATTTTAAACGATACATAATTGATAATTGTATTAGAATATAAAGTTTATAATTGAAAATTCATTAAAAATAATGAAATAAAAATATATTGCTGATGCCGGGTTTCGAACCCGGGTCAGCCGAAGAGAACTCAAAGCCTTAGCTCTCATCTTTCCAACCGCTCCGCCACTTGTGATTTTTGATTATTTATTGAAACAATTAATGCATAAATTAAATCTGAAAGTCAAATCCAGTTACACAGCGTGCTCAAACCCGCTGACGCCGGAAAATCCGACGATTTCGCCAATCACCGTCGGTTACCCTTGACTTAACGTAAGTATTAACAACGACATCGGTTATAACCGATGTCCAGTCCGCGACATTAGTCGTAACCGCCGGAAAATTTTGACCAACGAATCAAGACGGTAATCAGACCAAATTCGTCGATGTTCTGCCCTATAAATACACCCTCTAACCTCTGATAACCTTTTCGCTTACAATCACACCCATTCTCGACGTGATTTCACTCGCCGGAAACTTTCTGCAACTCGCCGGAAAACCGAACCCCTTCACCTATGTGCCTTACTCTAAAAACAGAACACCTAGAGCTCATACCGAAGTCACCAACACTCACCTCAAACTTCTTGAAGAACCTCTGCCGCAAAATACACGTCGCCGGAATAACCTGCTGTCATCGGAATTTCGCCGGCGAAACAGAGGATCTCTGTTCGGTATATCTTACACCTAATCTCTCTCATTTTTATTAATCTCATATGTAGCTAATCACAACTTACTAAAGAAATTGATTAATTTGTCGAAACAGTCGGACACTGGTTCTGGGTTGAGTTTAACGAAGAAGATGAAGTCTTCGGATATATATATATTTAATTTAAATCAAGTTATATCTCGGGTTAGACACACAGTCCAGCGGTGGACTGTGTGCAAATAAACACGCATACGTCCCGAGTTCGATTCTTGTCACACGCACACTCGCCTTAATAAAAATGTTCTTTTTTTAAACTGAACCGGATCCAATCGCAAATAGATGTTAAGTTTAATGAAAACCGGAATAATAACCAAGATAGACACACAGTCCAGTGGTGGACTGTGTGCGCGTTTAAATCATACGTCGCGGGTTCGAGTCCAGGCTACCGCACCGGTTCTGGCAATTATCAAACTTTTTATATAAGGACAGAAATGAATTTATCTAGTTTGTATATAAGTATAATAAAAACCAGATTATTTACCAAGTTAGACACACAGTCCAGCGGTGGACTGTGTGCCAAACTAAACCACAGGTCCCGGGATCGAGACCTGTGGCGAGCACCGAGTCGATACATTAAATCCTTTTTAGAATAAATGATTTTCGGATTAATTTAATTAGTATATAAATATAATTAAAAACAGAAATATTTCGGGTTAGACACTTAGCTCAGTTAGTAGAGCTGCGTGCACGCGTACGAGAGGTCACGGGTTCGAGTCTCACCCAGCGCACACATATAACCGACCGAACCGGTCAACAAGTCAACGGTCAATGGTCAACAAGTCAACGGTCAAAAAGTCAACATTTTTTTATTATTTTTATTTATTTATTTTATTTAAAAATCAATTAAAAATACTTAAAAATAACATTTTTAAAGTTAGAAAATAGCCTTAAACTCACAAAAATATCTCCAATAATCCTACTAAAATTGATTAATAAAATCCGCTTATTTACCGAACCATTATGTTATTATCTAGGTTAGTTTCACTCGTGGTTAAATCCAACTTCGTGCGCATTCAACATCATCAACCGAACGCACCCAATGTGAGTGAATCTTACAACTCCCCTTTTTAATTACACGTTTTGGGGTGTATCATGTGTCACTTAAACTAATTTGTTTATTCAAACTCGTGCCACACCATATCATGATTTAAACTTAGAATGTAAATATTGTTTGTAGTTATGTATTACCTATTGTCTAGTTGTATGCAAATCATTCATTAGGCCCATCAGTTCGTAGAACAATGCGTGCCTCAAAACTCATTCATTAGGCCCATCAGTTCCTCGTGGGAGACGGGTTGAGCAACGCGTGCCTCAAAACAATCTATCATTGTATGTGTGTGCATTATTTAATAATTAAGTGTTTTGTGAATAAGTTTACGTCTATATTTACTCATATGTGGTTATGCACTTTATTTTATAATCAATTCAATAAACTTGTTCAAATGTTTTTCATAGGATTCACTCGCCAACTTTTGTTGATCCAAAAACCATTTTTACACATGATACAGGTGAACAGGATGAAGCAAGGAAAACATAGGATTTGCCTTAGAAGAAAATAATGAAGTCTAGAAAGATTGTGTAGAACATGTTGTAATTATGATTGTATGATTTCCTTTAAATTGTAATAATAAATATGAAACGTTATAATAAATGTCATGAGCTTTGATGAAAACCCAATCATGCCCCGATCACCATTTCCGCTGCGGGTCGGGGTGTGACACATAAAAGGAAACCGGATGTTTCTTTCTTAGAACCTTTTGGAGCTCTATGCACTATGATTGATCCACATGGAAAGTTTGGTCCAAAGGCTATCGAAGGTTTCCTCCTTGGATATGCTACTCCAAATTTCATGGTGTGGGATTTATCTTCGAAGAAGATTGAAGAATGGGGTGAAGTCAAGATTCAGAGATATATAGAATCAGTAAGAGCTCCTGGTGCTCCTTGGATGTTCGACTACGATGGGCTTTTCGACTCCTTTAATCTGCCAACTTTTGATGATGCATCAGCTGCTCAAATGCTAACTGAAAGTGATACAACAGTAGACTCGTCATTAGTTCGACCAATTATTGTTAACCCTCAAGTTTCGACTTCGGTTAACAATCTTGTTCAAAATGAGAAATTCGAAGATTCTGCGGATTATAATGTTTCATCAGAAGATGATGAGTTTCATGATGCAAATGAAGCTGCCTCTGGTGCGGTTCCTGGAATTTCAGATGGTACGTCAAATATTCAACCTCAAGGAAAGACTGAAGGTCAGGCATCTACAACGTCATCAAATCCAGCTCTCGATGTAACTGTTGATCTGAATATCAACAATTTGGGTATTAATTCTCGAGTTCCTGACGTGCCAGAAACTCGTATTCATAATATCCATCCTCAGTAGAATATTATTGGAGATATCCAGAGTGGTGTGCAGACTCGTAATCAGCTGCAAAACAACCAGAATGCTGGATTGTTTTCGAAAATCAGGAAATCTGGTGGTCTGAATGATTGGTCTTTTGCTTGCTATGTGTGCCAAGTTGAACCAAAATCTTGGAAAGAGGCAATGAAAGAAGACTCGTGGGTTGAAGCCATGCAGGAAGAACTTCAGCAGTTTTAGAAGTTAGGCGTCTGGAAATTGGTTGACAGGCCTGACGGCTACAAGAAGATTGGTACACGATGGGTGTACAAATGCAAGATGGATGACCGAGGTGTTGTTGTGAGAAACAAAGCGCGATTGGTTGTTCAAGGTTTTAATCAGGTCGAAGGGATCGATTACAATGAAGTTTATGCACCGGTTGCACGACTTGAGGCCATAAGAATCTTTTTGGCTTATGCGTCCTTCAAGAAGTTCACCGTTTATCAGATGGATGTGAAGAGTGCATTTCTTCATGGTGTGGTAGAAGAGGAAGTATATGTTAAGCAACAGCCAGGTTTTGAAGATCCTCTCCATCCTGACAAGGTTTGGCTTCTCAACAAGGCGCTATATGGTCTTCATCAAGCTCCGAGGGCTTGGTATGAAACGTTGTCTACCTATCTGTTGAAGAATGGTTTTCGACGAGGCCTGATCGACTGTACTCTCTTCATCAAGGAACAGGACAAGGACTTGCTGCTAGTACAGGTTTATGTTGATGATATTATATTTGGGTCGACTAACACTCGAATGTGCAAAGAATTCGAACAGGTTATGCAGGAGAAGTTCGAGATGAGCGTAATGGGAGAAATGACTTTCTTTTTAGGTTTGCAGGTTCAGCAATCAAAGGAAGGGATTTTTATCCATCAAACCAAGTACGTCGAAGATATTCTCAAACGATTTCAGATGGATTACTCAAAGCCTTTGGGAACTCCGTTAGCTCAAAATCATGGGATTACTCCAGACGGAATGGGTGAGCATGTAGAACCATCTCTCTATCGTGCTATGATCAGATCTCTCATGTATCTTACTGCTTCAAGTCCCAACATAATGTACCCAACATGTCTTCTAGCGCGCTATCAGTCTAGTCCGAAGGTTTCTCAATTGATGGCTATAGGCTTTCGCTTTCGCGTCTCTCTAAAATTGCAGTCATGGTAAAATCTTGGTTTATTTAATTATCAGGGACTCCCAAGCGCACGAATTTTCAAATGGAAAACCAAAGGCTTGTTATTTAACAGTATAACATGACTTATATGCGCGTGTCAACCAACACTATCTGGGTATATTTCAATTTTTTGTAAAGAAAAAACGGTTTGCAAAAATTTCTATACACTATAATATAATAGATAATAGAATTCAAAAATATAACATCTAATAGAATTAAACTATGACAATGGGTTGCCCGGGATTCGAACCCGGAACTAGTCGGATGGAGTAAAGGATCTTTCGTTATCTAAAGGGTCGTCCTGACACTGGTCTATGGTACCCTAAGGATGATAACTTTGATCTGACAGCATTCAGTGATTCTGATCATGGCGGATGCAAAATCGATGCAAAGTCAACAACAGCAGGATGTCAGTTCTTGGGAAATCATCTAGTCACGTGGCAATGCAAAAAGCAGACTTGTGTAGCTACATCAACATGTGAGGCTGAGTATATTTCAGCTTCTAGTTGCTGCTCTCAAGTTCTATGGATTCAACAGCAAATGCGCGACTACGGTTTTGAATTTCTTACTACTCCTATTTTTGTTGACAATGAAGCTGCTTTGCAGATCACTCGGAATGCTGTACAGCATTCAAAAACAAAACACATTGAGAATAAGTATCATTTCATACGTGATTGTTATGAAAAGAGACTTATCGATGTTGTTAATCGAGACGCTCGTTTGAAGAGGATGAATACATATTATATATATATACACACACACACACACATATATATATATATATATATATAATTCCAAAAGTACTCCATTAAATTCCAATTTAGAAATTACAATACCAGAAAAATGAAATAGACTTGTCCACGGAAGGACTTAAAGGAATAAAAATGTCCACGCAGGGACTAAAGAAATAACAATGTCCTCGCAGGGACTACATATAATTAGAAGTGACTTCACTCGTCCTTCTTTCCTTTGACCAACTTGGAGAGTTTCTTGAAGAACTTGTTTGTCTTCTTCTCTGTTTTCTCCGCCTGCTGCTGCATTTCTTTCATTCGTTCCAAGGCCTCATTAATGGCCTCTAGTGGCAGCGGAGGTTGGGGTTGTGGTTGTGGCATAACCGGATACTGGTACCCATAAGTTGGATATCCAGTCGGTGGATAAGCAGGTGGGAAAGGAGACGGGTAAAGTGCATTGTGCATAACTGCTTGCATATAGGGGTCTTGCGACCATGCTTAATATTCTACCGGTGTAGACGGGTTAAAAGGATCATACCCAGACGTGTCTGGATATGTAGGAATTGGGTTAGTATAACCCGATGGTGGTGGTTGAACAGCAGGTACGGTTGTTGGTGTTGGTTCCACTATAGGTGAAACATTAGAGGGTCCACCCATCTGTTGGTCCTCTTGAATTGTGGGGTAGGAATTGGGCAAAGGTGGCAGTGATCCCGACCTTTGTCCTGCACGTACCGACATACATGCTCCACGCTTCCTCCTTGGTGGTTCAGGTGGTGGAGGTTGGTCCACCGGTTCCATGTGGACATCTTCTTGTATTGGGGGTGGTTGAGAGTGATGAGAAGGAGTGTGGGCAAAGGTGAATTGATTCCAATATTGGTCCCACTCATTAGGACCTTGGTAGGGCGATCCGGCATATGAGTTTGAATCGCTTGAAATTTCAATGGGATGCATATTTGATCCCGACGGTGGTATCTCCGGGTCGGAGTCCTCGTCCATGGGGTTTGGCTGGTCCAACTGATTTTGATCAGCTGGAGGCGTGTTAAAGTAATGGTTAGGGTTAAATTCTTCATGGTAAGAATGTGAATGGGAATGATGGGTATGGTGTGAATGATAGGAGTGGTGAGAGTGGTAAGAATTTTGGGAATGTGAGGGCGAGTGTCTATTAGAGACAGGGCATCTCGCTGGTTACCAAGGAGATGAATCTCCTGATTCTTGGTAAGCATCTGAGTTATGAGGTTGAGGGGTAATACACCCGATGGTCCTCCCCTCATTGGACCTTTTCCTCTCCCACTTTGTCCTCGTACACGTGGCGGCATTTTCCTGTTAAAAATTTAACTCAAAAACAATACTAATAACTTAATAATGAAATGAGTAATCCTAGGTCAATGCCTAGACTCGGAAGTCTAAGGAATGTGCTCGTGTAAGTTTGAGATTAAACACAAGAAGGGTAGTGTTTAATTCTCTCAAACCTTGGCTCTGATACCAACCTGTCACACCCCGGATTTCCAACCCAAATCCATACACCGGTGGGCCCGGGTGGGGAGTATTGTGACGTCAGTTGATAACATCATAGTCAATTAAACACGGCACAACGGAAGTCTTGGAGTAAAATTACTACTACAAACAAATGTTTGGAAATACAAAATGATATACAGGCTCGTAATAGAAGATCCATAGGCGGATAATAAAATGTACAAAGAAAGAGTATAAAACAGACTTTAGGGCAGATCTAAGGATTTGCAAGATCCTCTTAATCACTACCGAGCAGCTTTCGGCCTATTTCGTATTGTACCTGCAATTTAGTCTTTGGACGATACGTCAGCTTTCGCTGGTAAATACACCTAACTGACTCATTTTGAAAACATTTTAAAATGATTTTAAGTGCACAGGGCACAAAAACTTTTATAACTTGGGAAAGTTACTTTGTAACCTTGTTAACAGATTCACATGTTTGTCCATACATACAGGGCCCAGTACAGAGACCAAGACATGATTAAATACACACCACTTAGAACTCACAGAGGAGTTATCCCAACGTCTTGGGTAATTTGCATTTGAGCGTCTGTCAGGTGTATGCCTACACCCCGCGCTAAGGTCGTGGCCATTAACTAATCTAATGAGCTGAGGATATCCGGGACACGGTAATTTAACCCGATGTTTAAGTTATCAAACAAAACTGATTAAATCAGAATATGCGGATTTACTAGCCACAATCCGGCATTCGATTGATCCCATTTCAGACCAAGCGGTAATAGTTTACCGTATCCCAAGCCCGTATAGGGAAAATAAGTCGAGAGTATTTACCTGAGCTAGTCTTCTTTTAATTTCAATAACTCAGCCGTATACAATAGTACTTAATTGCAGATAGCATTTACCTGCAAGGCTCTAGTCTGGATTATGGCATAAGCTAACCAATTAATACTAACGGTCTTTATTTAAGTCATAGACTTAGACCGAGTATGTACATGATCAATACGTATATCGCTTGATTAAACTATGATTGGATAGAATGTAGTTTAAACCCGACAAGTACTTTGACTTGCATAATATGGGTAAACAATTAACATTCTGGATTTTGAAATTCAAATGACAAGGTTAAACCCGTTTCGGTTAAATTCCGTAAACTAGTTACGTATAATCAACCGTACGCTTATAAGCGATAATGGGTAACCGGATAAGTCATGGATAAGTTCTATATGCCATTATATTTTAATTAAGTTAAGATATCAGTAGGATATCAACTTGTATGCCCGTTAAGGTTTTAAAACGAAATTATGCCTTATAAGGCATTCGTAATTAATCCATATAAAAGGAACTTGAATATATTTTAAGTTTATAATCATAAGTATTCTGGAAAATAATTTATTTATAATATAATATTAGTAGGATACCAATTATTTATGTAATTTATCTTTTATGACCAAACTAAGCACCAAAGGGGCATTTTGGTCATTTTACACAAAATTTATAATTTATTTGGATTCTGAGTTTATAACATGTAACTACTGTAAATATGTTTAAAATAAGTTTTAAAATCAGTAGGTAACAAGTCTTGGTTAATTAATATGGTTTAAAACCATACTATGCGCCTAAACGGCGCTTATGTCGTAAAATGGCGTCTTTATGCGATTATCACGAAAACTGATGTTAAGTTCAGATTAAAATGTCTTATATATGTTATATAATATAACATATCAGCAGGTAAAAGATTTACCTTGAAAAGATTTGATTAAAACTAGTTTATGAGCCACAAGGGCTAAAATCGCATTTATCGACATAGTTTAAGGACTTGCTTGAAAACTCAGTTTATAACTTGGTTTAACATCCCAAATAATCCTACTTATAATATTACATCAGTAGAAAACTATTTTCAAGTTCATTACTATTTAAAACCTTGTTTTATGCAAAAAAAGGGCATTTTGGTCAAAAATGGCATAATTATTGAACTTGAGCATAAACTTGGATTCTGATTATGATCATGTAATATAATCTCAGAGGGTTATGCTACATTATATTATGATCATAATGCAACTATAGATCAGTAGGTAACTAATCTAAATCGGGTCAAAATCGAAAGTCAAAGCAGAAGTCAAACTTCGCGACTATCGGTTGCGAACCGACCCTAGAACTGAAATTGACGAGCCGAACATGTTCTTACATGTTCTAATAATTATTACCAACTTGTTTAAGTATCAAAACAGGTTTCATAACATATATAAGATTAATTTATGATTTTTCCGAAAAATGGCATGTTTGACTTTTTAATATCATAAATTTGATCCGTCAATTGGTCTAGCAAACGTGATCTTCAGGAGGTTCCCTTTATAGGGATTAACACCTACCTTAATACGATCACTTAGCCATGTTCATTTCTAACAATGGCTGGACTATAATGGTCTTAACCGAAAGTCAAAGCGTTTTCCGTAAAACGCTTACTTTTGGCTATAAAAGCCTATAAACGAAAATACACAAAAAGGAACACTTACCAGTGATTCCTAAGGTGCAAAAGAACTATGTTGGATGCTCCTTTTAGCTAGGAACTTCCAGAGGAGGGAGAAGAGTATGAATAAGAAAGGTGCAAGTTCAAATGGTGAACTTGATCACCTATATATAGTTGGAGAACTCAAAGGAGGTGAAGACAGGTGTTTAGGGGTGTAAGAGGGAGCTTACAAGTGTGTTACAAAACGTGGCATAGCTGATTACAAGTCCATAGTTTCGATCAAATGGTTTTGGAGCTTTGTTTGGGGTCCAAGCCAAAACTTTCTGCTGCAGACCCCTCTCGCGCCCCGCGAGAGACCCAGGCCTGGTCTCGCTGCCCGCGACCGCCTCTTGTCCAGTTTCAAAGTTTGACACTTTAGCCCCTTCACTTGAAAAATCTTCTAAAAACCTTTTAAAACACCCTTTTTGGCAATTTTAGTCCTCCGTAGCTACTTGGCATATCCAGGATTATGCCCGAACATTGTCGAGTTCTCGGTTCGTTAAAAGGTCACTCAGAGGTATAAATTAACATGTTGACACTTTTAATCCCTCCATTATCCAACTTTCACATATTTACAAAATTGAACCCTCTCGTCCAACAAATGGCACGTATGAGAGTTAGGACTTTGCAAAGGATCACTCAGAGGCTTATTATAAAGCATGTTGACTCCGATGTCACTCAGAGGCTGGGCATGTTGACATATCATCACTCAGAGGCCAAGTTTTAAAGCATGTTGACATATCAGTCACTCATAGGCTAATGATTTAAGCATGTTGACATATCAGTCACTCAGAGGCTTGTTATATGCATGTTGACATCGGATCGTCACTCTGAGCTCAGTTTGAGCGTGTTGCCGCCTTTAGTCCTTATTGGTCTTTAATAGACTATATTTTAAAATACAACACGTGTCACTATACTATTGGACACGATTTTACAGGGTGTTACATCCTCACCCTTAAAAGAAATCTCGACCTCAAGATTTTATTCAAAAATATGGGGGTACTTTTGTCGCATAGTGGACTCAACCTCCCATGTATACTCGGACCTCTAAAAGCGTCCCACTTAACCTTTGCTATACGTATCATCTTTCTTCGGAGCTTCTTAACCTGTCGATCCTCGATCGAAATGGTTTTCAACGAACCTCAAGTTTTCATCTATTTGCACCTCTTTGTGCAACATTGCTAGCGACTCATCGGCTAGACATTTCTTAAGGTTAGATATGTGGAATACATCATGGATTCCACTAAGTTCCTCTGGCAATCTGAGCTTATAAGCTACAGTGCCGACACATTCGATTATCTCGAATGGTCCAATATATCTTGGACTCAACTTGCCCTTCTTTCCAAAACGCATTACACCCTTCCAGGGTGATACTTTTAACATGACTTTCTCCCCTACTTGGAACTTAAGAGGTTTACGCCTCTTGTCAGCAAAGCTCTTCTGCCTATCTCTGGAAACTTTGAGACGATCATGGATTTGTACAATCTTTTCCATGGTCTCCAGGACAATCTCTGGTCCTGATAGTTGAGCTTCCCCAACTTCTGCCCAACACACTGGCGTTCTGCACTTTCTCCCATACAAGGCCTCAAAAGGAGCAGCCTTGATGCTCGTATGATAGCTGTTATTATAGAAGAACTTCTATTAGGGGTAAGTGGTCATCCCGACTTCCACCTAAATCAATCACACATGCCCTAAGCATGTCTTCCAGTGTCTGGATAGTACGCTCACTATGACCATCAGTCTGCAGATGGTAAGCCGTACTAAAATTTAATCGTGTGCCTAAAGATTGTTGGAAACTTTTCCAAAAGTGAGATGTGTATCTAGTATCTCTATCAGATACAATAGATACCGGCACACCGTGTAGGGACACAATCTTGTCCACATATAACTTAGCCAATTTGTCCGAATTATACGTTTCTTTAATTGGCAAGAAATGTGCTGACTTGGTCAGCCTATCTACTATGACCCAAATAGTGTCGTTTCCACTTTTGGTCTTAGGTAACTTGGTAATCAAGTCCATAGTTACCATTTCCCATTTCCATGTGGGAATTTCCAATTGTTGTAGAAGTCCTGATGGCTTCGGGTGTTCGGCTTTAACTTGCGAACACGTCAACATTTAGCTACATAAGTGGCTATGGATTTCTTCAAACCCATCCACCAATAATTCTTCTTCAAGTCTTAATACATCTTGTCACCACCTGGGTGAACTAAGTATCTTGAACTATGCGCTCTTGGAGGATTAGATCTCTAAGTCCTTAAACGATTGGAACCCAAATTCTATCATTAAATCTAAGGATTCCATCCTTTCCAAGCGCTAACTGATTGACAGTTCCGCCTAATCCTTCCTTAGGGTCATTAGTCTCTAACAAGGCTTGCTTTTGTGCATCTAATAGCTTCTCACTTAAGCTATTTCTGAGCTCAATGCTCTTGGCATTAATCCTTATAGGTTTAACTCGTTCCTTGCGACTTAAGGCATCAGCAACTACATTTGCCTTGCCTGGATGGTAGCTGTAACATTTTGTGTGAACTTAATGAGTTATACATATTGTCAAACATAACATGCTTACATATGCATTCATCACGCACGTTTCAATTCTCACATATTTAAGGCATCCTCATATTTTCTTTATTCAAGATTTTGTGGTGTTTTCGTTTTTCAATCTCATCAAAGTAAGTTCTACGACGAGCATGTAGTAACTGGAAGGGTACGAGTACCGGTAGTCGAAACGACCTGTCTAGGTTGGCATTCGTATAAATCCCATATAACAACTAGTTTGCCTACCTGTGGACTAACGATGAGAGTACGAAGGACCTATCAGGCCAAAGCATGCCACACCAAACGTCGAGTGAACTAACCCCACTTTGAGCTGTCATTGTGTCTACACTTGGACACCCTCCGACCTTATACTTTGCGATCATGTTTTACGATTTTCATTCAGGTGGCGTGAATGTTAACAGGCTAACACCAATGTGAACCCTACCAGAGCCCAGTAGTCATAGGGGCCCACATGACTACCAAGGCCAAGTATGGGGACATATGGGGGCCCAAACATGAGCAAAGCACAAGACATCCTATAGATGTAGCAAATTGTATTTTTTCATTTGTTTTGTGGATGTTCATTTTATACGACACATGAAACGTATATGTCAAACTCATACTCTCGATGCGTATTCCTTGTAGATGTCTTCTAGTCACTCTCGTAGAGGTAGGAGATCTGGAAAATCCCGCGAGCACATGGCTGCCCAAATCGCTCAACAAATGGCCGCCGTAATTCCCAACATCGTAGTTCAAGTCCAACAAGCCCTTGCCGCTAATCCCATCAACCCAATCAACCAAGAAGATCAAAACGTTGTCAATCCTCCCCCAAATACCACCAAGTGCACCTATAAGCACTTCAACTCATGTGATCCTCCAAAGTACGAAGGTACTGAAGGAGTCACTGCTCTTCTTCGATGGTTCGAGGAGATGGAAAGTACATTCCTCAACTGTGATTGTCCCAACGATCGCAAAGTGTGCTATGCTATTAGACGCTTGTATGGAGTAGCCCTCACATGGTGGAATGCTGAAAATGGCAGACAAGGCGCCGAAGCCATTGTAGCTCTAACTTGGGAAGAATTGAGAGAGCTTATGACTAGACGTTTCTGTCCAAGAAGCGAAATTAAGAAACTAGAGGACGAGTTCTATTCCTTGAAGCAAAAAGAGGGAGATCACATAACCTATAACAAGAGATTCCTTGAGTTGAATCAAATGGTTCCAAATTGTTTCACCCCTCTTTACCGTTTGATCGAGCACTATGTTCGGGGTCTTCCTTCAAATATTCAGGACCCTGTAATAAGTACCACACCTGCAACTTTGGAAGCAGCAATGGAGCTAGCTACAGAGCTCACCGAAAACCACATTAGGAATGGAGACTTCAAGGATAGAAGAAAAAAGATAAAACACAACCGAAACCTCAAACTCAACCCAAACTGAATCCTCTCCCCAACCCACTACAAGAGAAAGCGAGACGGGCAAAATTTCGCTGTCACCCAAGGCAATCAACCAACTCCACAAGCTTACCACTCCAAGCTATCCCAATCACTCAAGTAGCACCCAACCCTGCTTACCCAAATAAGAAACCTTACATTGGACCTCACCCTCAATGCAACACCTGCTTTTATCACCATCAACCTACCATACCCTGTCGATTGTGTGCTAATTGTGGGCGTTATGGTCATCTAAGTAAGACTTGTCGCATTCCCCAAAACCAAGCTCCACCCCCTGCTCAAAACATGATCCAACCCTATCAACAACCTTAATACCCCATAGTTCCATATGTTCGAGCTTGCTTTAATTGTGGCGACCCTACCCATTTTAGAAACACGTGCCCTAGATTGGTTAACATCATAAACGACCAAGCTCAAGCAAACCCAGTTAACCAACAAATCAAGCAAACCCAGCACCACCAGCGAGAGGAAGGACTTACAACATCATCGCCAATCCAGTTGAAGATAATAACGGCGCAAACAAACAACCCAACTAGCCTTCCATCACCAAGAGTCAAGACACAGCTCCAACCGTCTAGTTTTAATGTTTCCTATAAATTTCAATCTTTGTATATCCTTGCTTTCCATTTGGGAATTTATGTATCCAAGAATTTTAATGCAAATTGATATCATTGTTTTATTTAATGTCTTTACTCATCGAGTTAATTTTTCATATCATCAAACATCACGACGTACCTCGCCTCATCATTTAAGGAAGTTGAGTCGTGTCTCACTTTTTCATAGACTGACCCCTTCATCATAACAAACGAGAGAGGTACCGTCGTCATTCAGTCATGTATTCTTTCAGATTTGAGACTCAAGCTTTGGCTATTGTGTTTGTTTATGTTTTGTAGATTTTAGAGTCACATAGAACTAATCATAACTTACTGACAAAGCCAATGAAAATTTGACAAGAATATGGTGGATACGCCGCTGGTACTTCTATATATAAGTATTATTCAAAGGATCAAAAGCATTGTCAAGCGGTTATGAGAAGTTCCGTGTAGGTTTTAATATCACCATGGTTGAAGTTTTTGTCTTGTGATATAACTTTATCTTTTCAACGCATCAATTCTCTCAACACTCCTATGTATGAGATCATATCCAGTCAATCAACTCTGTGTATCAACGCTTCTCTCTTAGGCATCAAAAAGCGATTCCTGTAGCAGGGTATTCAATACTTGCTAGGAACGTTACCGCCTCAATCAAAATCCAAACATCACACCTCCCCTTTTCTATTAAAAGATAATCAGATTTTAGTAAGAGTATGTTGGGAGTCAAAACTGAAAACCTGAGTTTACTTGGGAACTGCGAAGACTCAATGCGCGAAAAATACCCGCATCTTTTCCCTATTACAACTTCTACTTAAATTTCGGGACGAAATTTCATAAAAGTAGGGGATACTGTAACATTTGTGTAAAACGGGTTCCAAAACCCGCTCTGTTAAAACTCAAGCATTTATTCAATAGTTCGTTACGTATTTATTAGTATTAATTAAATTATTTTATACTCATGATTAATAATTAAGTCACCTAATTAAAATAACAATCAATAAAGGAAAATAAATAAATCTTTTTATAACAAAAAGAAATAAAATAATAAAAATAAAGAAGTAGCCGGGGTTCGAACCCGGATACCCCCACAAACCGCACACACCAAAACACCGTGTGATACACACACTATATATTTATAAACCCGAAACAAATATCTCTTATAACAAAACAATCCCTTAAATCAGTTCCAAAGTTTAACACCCAAACATCAACGTTTGCAGCAGTCAAAACCTTCATTCAATTTACGTTTTCTTTTGAATCAAACCAGAGAAACGGTCTTCCAGTCATGCCAATTAACTCATTCATCACTCAAATCAGTTACGAATCATCAAAGGCAATCAAACTCATCATTTAAAATCGATTGTAACCGAATTCTGAATTTAATCCATCCTCACCTATAAATACCGATTCTTGTATCCCAATTTAACTCGCTCACACCCACATCTTCACTCAAAACTCCCTGAGAGAAACTCTCTGTTTCAACCAACTAGTCGCCGGAGTTTTTTTGTTTCATCGCCGGAATTCAACCGGAAAAGTTATAATATTTCTCCAATTCGGTACAAACATCTACATCTCCTTATTATCTTTTTAATGTTTTGTTGTTATAAATCGGTTAATCAAATCTGTATAAACGAATTAACAGTCGGGTAGACTTCCGGTTGATTTTTTAAAAGGAAAAAGATGAAGTTATTTAGTGTATTAATATAATTAAAAGTGGGTTCTTAATAGGGTTAGACACACAGTCCAGTGGTGGACTGTGTGCAATTTCAAAGCGTATGACATGAGTTCGAGTCTGGCACATGTCCGTATCGTTGGAATAAAAACAGTTTTTATTTTAAGCAGATCATATCATCCATCAGTAAGATGTTAAGTATAATTTAAATCCTATGTTAATCGGGTTAGACACCCAGCCCAACTGGTTGGGCTGGGTGCAAAACAACACTAAGGTCGCGGGTTCGATACGTGTCCTTCCCACTGGTTCGATTGATTTTAAATCTTTTTAAATTAAGTGATTTTGTAATACTTTAATATGAATATATGTATAATTAAAATCAGAATCCTTTCGGGTGAGACACGTAGCTCAGTTGGTAGAGCTGCGTGCACGTAAACAAGGGGTCACGAGTTCGAATCCCATCACACGCTACCAATAACACAATGAACCGGTCAGACCCCTTGTCAGGTCTGACAATGTTTTTTTATTATTTTATTATTTTACTTTATTTTAATAATATTTTTGTAATATATATATATACTTAAAAATTAATTAAAAACACTTAAAATGCAATTTCAAAGGTTTTAAAATCCCAACAAAATACCACAAAGTAACCTAAAAACCTAACAAAAGTATTAAATCGAAATATGAAATCATTTATATTCATGAATTATCGCGTTATTATTTTAGGTTAGTATTCGTTCGTTGATCAAATTCTCAAATTCGTGCGCATTTATTTATCAAGCAAGAAACGCACCCACTGTGAGTGAATTCTTACAAATTCCCCTTTTTATTCATGTTTTGGGGGTGTATCATGTATCGTTTACATATTTCGTTTATTCAAACACTTGTGCTCTTACCATTATATGATCTAACGTGTGATGTACATGTTGATTGTTGTATTGTGTGTTTTACATTTTTGTCTGTTGCGTGCAATTCATTCATTAGGCCCATTAGTTCCTCGTAGGAGACGAGTTGAGCATCAGGTGCCTCATTAGATCGGCTCTGGTTGATTGAGCCTTGATCTCATTGTTCATCATTTGTCATGCTTGTGTGTGCATTGATTGTTATTATGTGGTGTGGTTAGATTACATATGTGTATACTCATATTTGGTTTATGCACATTTTATTTAAATAACCAATATAACTAATTCTTTCAAATGTTTAAATAAGATTCACTGCCAACTTTTGTTGACCCAAAACCCTATTTTTTTACATATGATACAGGTGGACAGGCTGAAGCAAGGGAACACATAGGAATTTGCCTTAGAAGAAAAATAAAGAGTTCATGAATGTTGTGTTTAGAACATGTTGTGCTTGTATGTTTGTTGTAATTTCTCTTTTAAATTGCAAATGATAAATATAAACTTTATAATAAATGTCATGAGCTTTGATGAAAACCAAATCATGCCCCGATTACCATTTCTCCTGCGGGTCAGGGTGTGACAGTAGCGAATCTCACAATCATAACCGTTAAGCATTTCCATCCATCGACGTTGTCGCATGTTCAAATCTTTCTGATTGAACAGATGCTGAGACTTTTATGATCTGTGTATATAATACACTTTGTGCCATACAAGTAGTGTCTGCACTTTAGTGCAAATACAACGGCACCCAATTCCAAATCGTGGGTGGTGTAATTCCTTTCGTGCACCTTTAACTGTTGTGATGCATAAGCAATCACCTTGCCTTTTTGCATTAACACACAGCCCATGTCGGTGTGCGATGCATCACAGTAGACTACAAAATCTTCAATACCCTCAGGGAGAGATAACATAGGAGCATTGCTCAACTTGTGTTTAAGAACCTCAAAAGATTCTTGTTGCTTTGGACCCCAATTATACTTAACATTCTTACGGGTCAAGGTAGTTAAAGGAGTGGCTATTCTTGAAAAGTTCTCGATGAATCTCCTGTAGTAACCAGCCAATCCTAGGAAACTACGAATTTCTGTTGGGGTCTTGGGTACTTCCCAATTTATTATGGCCTCAATTTTGGCGGGATCCACTTGGATACCACGCTCATTTACCATGTGTCCAAGAAATTGGACCTCTCTAAGCCAAAAATCACACTTAGAGAATTTAGCATAAAGCTTTTCTTGCCTTAGCAGTTCTAAGATGCACCGAAGATGTTTCTCGTGATCAGTTTGATTATGAGAGTAGATAAGTATGTCATCTATAAAGACAATGACAAACTTATCTAAATATGGCTTGCAAACTCTATTCATGAGATCCATGAATGCTGCTGGTGCATTCGTGAGCCCAAAAGGCATCACTAAGAATTCAAAATGATCGTAACGGGTCCTGAAGGCTGTCTTAGGAACATCCTCGCTCCTAACCTTCAGCTGATGATATCCAGACCTTAAATCGATCTTAGAAAAGTAGCTAGCCCCTTGAAGTTGGTCGAATAAATCGTCAATCCTGGGCAAAGGATATCTATTCTTGATTGTTAACTTGTTTAGCTCTCGGTAATCGATGCACATTCGCATAGAACCGTCTTTCTTCTTTACAAAGAGAATAGGACCTCCCCAAGGCGAGGAACTAGGCTGAATAAAGCCTTTCTCCAATAGTTCATCTAGCTGCGTCCTCAATTCCTTCATTTCCGTAGGTGCTAGCCTATATGGAGCTCTAGCTACGGGTGCTGCCCCTGGTATGATATCAATCCTAATTCCACTTGCCTGTCTGGAGGTAGACCTGGTAATCCTTCTGGGAATACATCAAAATACGCTGAGATGACTGGGAGGTCTTCCATATTTGGCTTAGGATCATTTATAGTGACTTGTGCCATGTAGATGACACAACCTTTTCTCAAACACTTGGATGCCTTAAATAATGATACTTTTTCTGGCAGTCCATAGTGTAAGTCTCTAGGGATGGTGATCATTTCACCAGATGGGGTTTTGATTTCGATAAGTTTCTTATCACAGGCGACGGGCTTGGTTATGAGATAACCAATCCATGCCTAAGACAACATCGAACCCCGCCAATTTCATTGGCAAAAGAGAGATAGGGATAGAATGATTCTTAATGGATATAGAGCATCCATCAAGAATGGAAGATGTTGTTTCTAAACTTCCATCAGCAAGTTCTATCTCATAAATTTTATCTAGAGTTCTTAAGGGCAGGTTTAATAGTTTACTAAACTTATGATCAACGAAAGATCTATCCGCACCCGGATCAAAAAGAACTCTAGCATAAATATTGTTAATGAAGAATGTACCTGTTATGACATTGTCGTCATTAACAGCCTCTCTTGCAGTTATTTGAAAGGCACGAGCATTCCCCTTCTTGGCATCCCCAGGCTTGCATTATTGTTCTTAAGGATCTTAGGGCAGTTAGTCTTAATATGCCATTTTTCATTGCAGACGTAGCAGACGGCATCCTTAAGATCCTTACATTCTAGGGTCTTATGCCCCTTTCTCTTACAGATGCCACAGGGTTTGACCTGTGAACCAGTGTCTGCGGTTACATTCTAGGGTCCCCAGTGTCTGCGGTTGCAAGTTTTGCATGTTGGCATCACATCCGTCTTGCCTTGGTTCCCTTTGAACCCAAATCTCCCTTTATTTTTCTTATTAAACCTATGGGAGTTGTCATCTTCTCTTTTTCTTTTCCAGTCAGTTTCAGATTTAACTGACTTTTGCCTCACCAAATCCAAGCTGAGGGAGAGAGATAGGTCAACAACAGACCTATAGGTAGTAGGCTGAGCAGCCTTTACCATGCCCTTTATCTCGGGCGCTAACCCATTAATAAAACGTGCAATGCGTTTGGGCTCCGGGTAATCAAATAGGAAACTAACCTAGATAGGGAATTGAAATCGGAAACATATTCTGACAATCTAGGTTTTTCATGGAAAGAGACAAGAAGTCGGTCTCTAATTTCTCCACCTCATGGGGGGAGAAGTAGGTTTCCTTAACAAGGTCCACAAACTTGGACCATCCCAAATTATACAGGTGTCCTTTACCTGTGGACTAAATCATGGCTTTCCACCAGATCAGGGCATCGTCCTTAAAGGACTGTGATACATACTTGACCACACCCTTATCAGCACAGTTGCTGATATCTATAATTGTTTCCATCTCGTCTAGCCACTTTAGGGCTTCCATAGCTCCTTTCTCCCCGTTAAAGTTTCATGGCTTGCAGGAGACGAAATACTTATAGGTACATTCGTCTTTAACAGAACGGGACCTTTCAGCAAAATCTAATTTCCTTGGTTCACTCTTCGCATTCGAAGAGTGAACGGAGCGCTCCTTATGAGCTGAAGATGGTGGAATAGATAAGGGTCTAGAGCGAGTAGCACTCAACTCTCTAAGCCTTTCGATGGCCTTTCCCATGGCCTTTCAACTGCCGCATCAATGCGAGCTTGAAAATTATCATTATCAATCTCTCTGTTTTCGGCTTTGTTAGATTCCATATTGTGGTGACTACTTTGTGCTTCATTTGAGTTAGCCATCTTTAAGCTTTGGTTCTATACACCAATAAAGCTTCACTTAGCCATGGTGTGTCAACCATAATGTTTTAAACATTGGATATATTAATCCATTGCATATTCTAGTGTGAATGACATCACAACTTTTAGGGTTATCATAACTATTTTGACCTAGGTCACAAAAGGACCATCAACGGCAAATTACAATTTGGACATAGTCCATATATTATTAGACAGTGGATCGCATTGTCACAACTGTCATTGTCGTAATTGATAATTATATTTAGCTTATAAGCTTGTCTCGAAGGACATAAAATATGGCACATAGGCCTGTCACTAATGGACATAAGATATGGCACATAGGCACTACATCACTAATGGATGTTTGAATCATAGCCCCAAGGGCAATACATCACTAATGGATGTTTAATCATAGCCCCCAGGGCAATACATCACTAATGGATGTTTAATCATAGCCCCAAGGGCAATACATCACTAATGGATGTTTAATCATTGCCCCAAGGGCAATACATCACTAATGGATGTTTAATCATAGCCCCAAGGGCAATACATTACTAATGGATGTTTATTATCATCGCACTGATGATATTAGCCGGGATCAATTTTGATCACATGGGCTATATAAGGTCAGGACATAGTCCTTTTACCTGAAGGCTAGTGTGATTCCTCAAGTCACACTACTAGGAGTATGAACATTCAAAATGTTAACATAAGAGTACCTTAATGGTTGATTATAGTCCCGGTCGCACTGACCTTAACGACTTGGAGGCTTGAACTTAAGTCCACCACCTCTGGATAGAAAGATAACTTTCCTTAACTATCCTGATAGAAGACCCATTCGTACTTAACTATCATTTATAATTTGGCCAAATGTGTGGTCTGTGCCACTTGGCAAATCAAAACCATTAAGATCTTTGTGGAATTATATCGCAGAGCATAAATTTCGAGTAAAATCGAGACGCTCGTTTGAAGAGGATGAATACATATATATAATTCCAAAAGTACTCCATTAAATTCCAATTTAGAAATTACAATACTAGAAAAATAAAATAGACTTGTCCATGCAAGGACTTAAAGTAATAAAAATGTCCACGCGGGGACTAACGAAATAACAATGTCCTCGCATGGAATACATATAAATTAGAAGTGACTTCACTCGTCCTTCTTTCCTTTGACCAACTTGGAGAGTTTCTTGAAGAACTTGTTTGTCTTCTTCTCCGTTTTCTCCGCCTCTGCTGCATTTCTTTCATTCGTTCCAAAGCCTCATTAATGGCCTCTAGTGGTCTAGCAAACGTGATCTTCAGGAGGTGCCCTTTATAGGGATTAACACCTACCTTAATACGATCACTTAGCCATGTTCATTTCGAACAATGGCTGGACCATAATGGTCTTAACCGAAAGTCAAAGCGTTTTCCGTAAAACGCTTGACTTTTGGCTATAAAAGCCTATAAACGAAAATACACAAAAAGGAACACTTACCAGTGATTCCTAAGGTGCAAAAGAACTATGTTGGATGCTCCTTTTAGCTAGGAACTTCCAGAGGAGGGAGAAGCGTATGAATAAGAAAGGGCAAGCTCAAATTGTGAACTTGATCACCTATTTATAGTTGGAGAACTCAAAGGAGGTGAAGCCAGGTGTTTAGGGGTGTAAGAGGGAGCTTACAAGTGTCTCAAAACGTGGCATAGCTGATTACAAGTCCATAGTTTCGATCAAATGGTTTTGAAGCTTTGTTTGGGGTCCAAGCCAAAACTTTCTGCTGCAGACCCCTTCTCGCGCCTCGCGAGAGACCCAGGCCTGGTCTCTCGCGGCCCGCGACTGCCCCTTGGCCAGTTTCAAAGTTTGACACTTTAGCCCCTTAACTTGAAAAAGCTTCTAAAAACCTTTTAAAACACTTTTTGGCACTTTTAGTCCTCCGTAGCCAATACTTGGCATATCCAGGATTATGCCCGGAACACTGTCAAGTTCTCGGTTCGTTAAAAGGTCACTCAGAGGTATAAATTAATATGTTGACACTTTTAATCCCTCCATTATCAACTTTCACATATTTACAAATTGAACCCTCTCGCCAATAAATGGCACGTATGAGAGTTAGGACTTCGTAAAGGATCACTCAGAGGCTTATTATAAGCATGTTGACTCCGATGTCACTCAGAGGCTGGGCATGTTGACATATCAGTCACTCAGAGGCCAAGTTTTAAGCATGTTGACATATCAGTCACTCAGAGGCTAATGATTTAAGCATGTTGACATATCAGTCACTCAAGGCTTGTTATATGCATGTTGATATCGGATCGTCACTCAGAGGCTCAGTTTGAGCATGTTGCCGCCTTTAGTCCTTATTGGTCTTTAATAGCCTATATTTTAAAATACAACACGTGTCACTATACTATTGGACACGATTTTACAGGGTGTTACATCCTCACCCCCTTAAAAGAAATCTCGACCTCAAGATTTTATTAAAAAATATGGGGGTACTTTGTCGCATAGTGGACTCAACCTCCCATGTATACTCGGGACCTCTAAAAGCGTCCCACTTAATCTTTACTATAGGTATCATCTTTCTTCGGAGCTTCTTAACCTGTCGATCCTCGATCGAAATTGGTTTCTCAACGAACCTCAGGTTTTCATCTATTTGCACCTCTTTATGCGGCATTGCTAGTGACTCATCGGCTAGACATTTCTTAAGGTTAGATATGTGGAATACATCATGGAATCCACTAAGCTCCTCTGGCAATCTGAGCTTATAAGTTACAGTTCCGACACATTCGATTATCTTGAATGGTCCAATATATCTTGGACTCAACTTGCCCTTCTTTCCAATACAGTGCCGTGAGTGGTGTACGAGCATCGACTTATTTTTTTCTATTGCCTTTGTACAGGAGGTCGTGCGCACTTGCGCACGGTCTCGCCCAGTACTTCGCCTCCGCCCACCACGGCAGGAGTGCGGCTTTTTGTACGGCGGGGCGTACGTCACCGTGATTGCCCGTCGTTAGGTCTTGTGCCAGAGTCGGACCCGCACTTGCAGCCGGGCCCTACCATCCACGCAGATGGGTTTTCTGACCTTGCGAGGGATGAGGATGGTGAAGAGGTTCGGCGTGCTAGGCGAGCGGTTTAAAACCCGCGAAGGTGAGCCATGGATTCCGGAGTCGCTGCCCGATTAGTTCGCTCAAGTCTATCCGCCGGCAGATAAGGCAGCGGTAGTCCAGGACCCTCCGGTTGATGTTGACGGACCGGCACCGCCACCGCCACCCCACCACCTCACGGGGCGCCTCAGTTTCCGCAACACATCTTTCCAGGTCATGCCCCGGGGGGTGCGGCATACCCGCGCTTACCAGCCGACATCGACAAAGTTATGAATCTCATTAGTTGGCTGGTTCGGGAGGCACAGGATAGACGAGAGAGTGAGGGGTTACCTGCCATACTACTCCCACCACCTCGAGCACCACATCAACAGCAGCAGTCGCAACAGCAGCCGATCCCGACTCCGAGGCCGACTCGTATGCATAGACATTTTGTATTTACTTTTCAGCTGTACAGATAAATATTGTTATGGTTGTACAAATTTATGTTATGTATGTTATATTTAACTTTGTTTTCAAATTACTTGATGATTGTTTGTGTTAAATCGACATTGAAATGTAATACGGAAACAACATACACTTGTTGCATTCATCTTAAAATGTTGAAAACAGTATTATATTTTTTTTAAATATAATGTAAAAACAAATTAAATATATAAACGATTGAAAAACATAACTCACTTTTTATAAACAAACAAAACTTTTTAAAAACATAAAATTACACCTAAAAAAATCAACCTCCAACAACAACAAATTTACCCCACCAAAACACTATTTTTTCAAACTTCAAACAACAACAAATCTACCCACCAAAACACCCATTTTCCAACAAAAAAAAACACAAGTTCCTAACGATCGTCTAGGTCCAGACGCCACGTCTAAACGCTAAAATTTATGCGTTCTGCCAGGTACTTGCTGACTCCTTAAAATTAGTGCTATACGGGACGTCTAGCCTAGACAACCCATCTTAGCCCAGAAGTATTCAAATAGGCAGCAGGAATGTATAAATAGATTTAGCCATAATAATGCAGTTATCGAAAGTTATGGTTCATATTTATTACATGTTTTTTAATGTTTCTATATGTCAAGTTACGCACTTACCTTCACTAGTGACTACACGTCTAGACTACATAAATCTAAATTATTAGTAACTTGGTTATATAGACCCTTCGTCTATAACAAAAACGACAAGTGATATGATGTTAATGAAAATGACTTAAACTTTTAAAATGATGTATTCACTCGTACTTGATGAAAATAAAAGACTTATTAATAATATATACATCGCATCGCATACCATACATAGAAGTGTACTGATTATTCTGTGATCGTTGTTTCAGCACAATGAATCGCAAACCATACATAGAAGTGTACTGATTTTCTTGTGATCGTTTTTCAGCACAAATGAACTAATAATAATATCTATGATTTTTTTAAACATAGAAGTGTACTGATAATTCTTGTGATCGTTATTTCAGCACAAATGAACTAATAATAATATCTTTGATTTTTTTAAACAAAATATATAAACAATACTAAATTTTAAACCTTATCCAGTAAAATAGTTTTTTAATAGACAAACAATCAAACATAGTGCCAACAGCTGCTGGTGCGGCAACACTTGCCTCAGGAATCTCTTCTTTTTTTTTTATGGTACTTCTTTTACAAATTTGATAAAACTTATAATATTTATAAATCTATATACATCTGAATTAAATATATTATTTTAGTTTATTTATTTACATAATTTTGATATGCTTTACTATTTTTTTATTCAACATAAACCCAATTATTAATTTTTTCGAACTAAAGTATTCTTTGTATGTTTTTTTTTCAGTATTCTTGTTTGAATTTGTTTATTTAACCATACATGTTTGCTAAATTCATTAGAACAAAATAAATGATGTATCCAATCATCTTTGCTTATAAGCTTGTGGTGTACCCTTCTATTGGTCATGTAAATAAATGATATAAACTAGATTTAACCTCCTCGTGTTGCGGCGGGGACGTAAACTATGTCAAATAGCACTAATATCACACAACCGCCAGCGACTACCAATATGAAGTTGATCCAGGACCCGCGTGTTGCGACGAACTTATCAAACATAAAACAATGAACTACACATGCATGTTGCGTCGTGTTAACTCGCATAATTTTGAACAGATAAAAAAAACCTTGAACCACACACGCATGTCGCGCCGTCTTAACTCACAAAATTTAGAACGAAACGTAAAATGAAAATTTGCGAAAGATGAAAAGTATAGGGAACCAAAATTAAAGATAAAAATGCTGTAAGGTTAAGTTGAAAATAATGAAAACTTTTGAGTTAAAATGTGACAAAAAAATTATGTGGGTTAAAATTATAAAAAGCTTTCAAGTTAAAGTTAAAAAATCAATTTCTTTTTGAAAATCCCCCAAAGTAAAAAATATAACACCTTATACACAAAAATGTTACTAATTTATGGAATGTAAATGTAAATTTACCAAATTTTATTGCAAACGACGGTAACATGATTATTTATCCATTACTGAAAGTATGTGTCAAAAAACCAGGGTCAAGAAGTCTCCATCAGAATTAGTTACACTTTATTGTAAATCTTGATTTTTTTTCAACATGAGGTTTACCTTTTATTTAATACTAGTACCATCGCAGCGCGATCCGATGAGAACACATCATTTTGTAATACTCGTTTTTGGTAATTTTCTTATTTATATAATACTTACTGTAACATTATTGTAATAGATATACATCAAAAGTGAAGTAATCAGGTAATTCATTTCATTGTGTTGTGCATAGTTCGGTTGGTTCGGTTGTTATCCTCAACCGAAGCCAAAACCAAAGTCATCGATTAGTCTATTTTATTAACCAATCGGTTTTTGGTTATTCACTTCAGTTTATTCAGTTAGATTGACGGTTTTAGGTTTGGTTCATTTAATTTCAATTAATAGCAAAAACCAAAAATTAGGCTAAAACTTTTGTTTAGAAGTATATGAAATTGAGGTATAAATACATAAAATGAATTGAGATGTACATAATATATATATGAAATAAAAGTTATTAATATATGAAAATAGAATATAAAATATGAAATAAATGAACTGCGGTATAAAAGCTTGAACTATTTGAAAATATGTATGATTCGGTACGGTTCAACTAATTTTGGTTAAACAAGATTACAAAAAATTGATAACCTGTTTTTGGTTAATTCGGTTTTCAGTTTTCAGTTAATTCAATTTTTGGTTGATTTCAGTTCGGTTTCGTCTGTTTTCGGTTTGGTTTAGGTTCAGGATTTAGTTATGCTCACCGATAACCGGTTTTGATTAATAATCGATAGGCGCGCGCACGATGCGGCGGGAAACACAGACATTGCCACATTATGCGTTTTTTGGTTGGTTGGATTATTATCCTCAAATGAAATCGATGCCATCGACTAATCTATATTTTTAACCAATCTATTTTTAGTTAATCGTTTTGGTTTATTAAGTTAAACTGACAGTTTTTTGTTTGATTCATTTAATAGTGGTTAATAGGCAAAACCAAACTTGGCTAAAATTTTTGATTAGAAGTACATGAAATTTATGTGTAAATATATGAAGTGGATGTATAGGTACATGAATTGAGGTATAAATACATAAAATGGGGTATAAATATGAAATACATGACTTGAAGGTTTAAAAGCTAGAAATATATGAAAATATGAATGGTTCGATTCAGTTAATTTTGGTTAAATGATGGTACAAAAAAATCGATAACCGTTTTTGGTTAAATCTGATTTCGGTTAATCAGTTTTTAGTTAACTCAATTTTTAGTTGATTGGTTCGGTTTCGATTTCGATTAACGATTTAGTTATTACTCACCCTTAGACACTGTTAATCACATAACATAACAATTTTTTTAATGAACTATAGAAATACTGTACTCAAATTAAAAAGAATAAAATACTCGTTTATATGATGTAATTGTAGAAAAAAATAACGTACCTAAAAGGTATGACTGTTTAAAAATCGTGTGAGTGGGGGGGAGTTAGTTTTTTATAATGGGATAAAGTGTAAATACTAACTAATTATCTATGATTTTGTTAAGATGAGAGTCTAATCCTTGACATTCTATAGCTATTATACATTTTAGGATAAAGACCAAGTACATTGAGCTTTAATCACTTGTACACTAAGGCGTCATGTACTTGTACCTTTTAATCCACACGTTAATACTGACCAAGACAACTATCGGAACGTCGACAAAAATAAGTAGGTTGTCACAGTACTTTTGAATTTTTTTAAAAGTTATAGTTTATAAGATATGGCAAGAATACGTAAAAGAATTATAAGTTTGTTAAGGATGAAGAAAAGTGTAACCAATTTCCCATAATTATGTTAAAACTTAAGGATTTAAGTGTAATAAGATGGGACTAGAATATAATTATTATTTAAAAGACTAATTTACTCTCATTTTAGGGTTAAGATTGTATTTAAAAATTAAGAGAGAGAAAATTATTTTTTTTTATCCTAAAATGTGTCTTCCTAATATATATTATAATATAGTATAGATTTATAATGGGTAGAAAAAAAAACCCTTTTATTATGAACCTAACCTCCATCTTCAAGCTTTAATTTCCCTACTGAATGCAAGTAAAATGTATCCCATGCGCATCACCTTTTAGTGGTATACGAATTATTTTCCTTAGTGTCATCTTTTCATTTGAATTCTAAGCAACTATTTGGATTCTCTTGCGCGATGCAACAAGAATTCGATTGATATCAGTTCTGTTTGTTACCGTATCGACACTTGATTAACAACCGGAAAAAAAGCTAATAAAAACAAGTACTTACAAAGGAAAATCCTAAGTTTTATAAAATGTCACATTTAAAAGTTCCAAGTGGAGAAAAAAAAAACAAAGCCCTTTAGCAGCTTTGATGGCTTGTACGTACATGCTTTGATTATTCGTACATTACCAAGCAAACTCGATTCTAAACGAAATTACAGCGAAACATAAGTAAAAATAAGTACGTCGCAACAAGAATACATTAGGAATTTTATAAATATGATATTGTAAAAGTTATAGAAAAATGTGTGTATACCAAGTGTTATATTCAAGCTTTAATTTTCCTACTGAATGCAAGTAAAATGTATCGCATGTGCATCACCTTTTAGTGGTATACGAATTATTTTCCTTGGTGTCATCTTTTCATTTGAATTCTAAGCAACTATTGGATTCTCTTGCGCGATGCAACGAGAATTCGATTGATATCAGTTCTTTTGTTACCGTATCGACACTCGATTAACAACCGGAAAAAAAGCTAATAAAAACAAGTACTTACAAAGGAAAATCCTAAGTTTTATAAAATGTCACATTTAAAAGTTCCAAATGGAGAAAAAAAAAACAAAGCCCTTTAGCAGCTTTGATGGCTTGTACGTACATATTTTGATTATTTGTACATTACCAAGCAAACTCGATTCTAAACGAAATTACAGCGAAACATAAGTAAAAATAAGTACGTCGCAACAAGAATACATTAGGAATTTTATAAATATGATATTGTAAAAGTTATAGAAAAATGTGTGTATACCAAGTGTTATATTCAAGCTTTAATTTCCCTACTGAATGCAAGTAAATGTATCGCATGCGCATCACCTTTTAGTGGTATACGAATTATTTTCCTTAGTGTCATCTTTTCATTTGAATTCTAAGCAACTATTTGGATTCTCTTGCGCGATGCAAATTAACAACCGGAAAAAAAGCTAATAAAAACAAGTACTCACAAAGGAAAATCCTAAGTTTTATAAAATGTCACATTTAAAAGTTCCAAGTGGAGAAAAAAAACAAAGCCCTTTAGCAGCTTTGATGGCTTGTACGTACATGCTTTGATTATTCGTACATTACCAAGCAAACTCGATTCTAAATGAAATTACAGTGAAACATAAATAAAAATAAGTACGTCGCAACAAGAATACATTAGGGATTTTATAAATATCATATTGTAAAAGTTATAGAAAAATGTGTGTATACCAAGTGTTATAATTTGGTTGGCAAGGCTACTGCACGCCACCTCAGCGCCATGTCAACACCACATCACATTGGGGCTTTAAAAGCCATTCGTTTAACTTGCATGTAATGGTTTAAGGCCTCCATCATCATTGCCTAATTATTATTTTTATCTAAATTTAAATATTATTTAATTTTGATATATAATTTAAAACTAATAATTAAAAATAAAATAAAATGCCATAATTTAAAAAATGTCATAATTTAAATAAAAAAATACAATGTCACTAAAAAATCACTTGTCGTATTCGTCGTCTCCTCCTTGTTCACGATAAAACCATAGGTGCTTGGTCAGATCAGCTCGAATGTTATGGTGTGTGTCCTCGTCATGCATCCTTGCTCGGTTAACTTCTTTTTCAGCGTATGTGAGTAGTGGGTTTGTCGGTTGGTTACATTCATCATAACCTTCTCCATAGAACGCTCTACCCGAGTCCTCCAATATCATGTTATGCAAGATAATGCACGTATACATGATGTTTCTCATTTTACATTTTTCAAGTATCCTCGACGGTTGGGCAATGATAGACCATCTCTTTTTTTAATACACCGAAAGCTCGCTCGACATCTTTTCTTGCCGACTCTTGTTTCTTCTTGTAATACATTCTTTTCTCGTCATCTAGACACGAAAGAGTTTTCACAAACGTCGTTCACTTCGGATAAATATTGTCTGTGAGATAGTACCCATACTTATACTCCACATCGTTTGCATAGAATGAAGTATCAGGTGCAAGAGGCGCTTGTCTGGTACGCGATGTAGATGATTGGGCTTTTTCTCGCAAATAATTAATCGCCTCCTGCGTCACTGCGATAATCATATCGTCGAGAACACCGTCAGATGAAGAGCTGGACGAAGCGGATGAAGAGTGAGATGACATTTTTAAAAATGATTGGAGAAAATTTTGTGATTGGAGAGAATTTTGTGATTGTTGTCTGTTTTAATTTGAGATTGGTGTGTGTTTTAATTTGTGATTGGTGTGTGTTTAGATTTGTATATATATTAGAACTAGAAGGGCACGCCGCCACGATGCGGCGGGGGCCTAAAGACGTGTTGCGAAATTTTGGTTCTTTTTTTTAACCGAGTCAATGTAGCGGGGTGTTAAAATATATACGGATCCTTTTTTTTCCGACAAGTTAGGTTAGGATAATCTATAAAGTATATTTATTGAACACGATCATTAAGATGGTAAATCCGTTTTGGGTTCAGATCATTGCACCATAAACTATTGTGGTCCATTTACCCTTGACAATACCCATCAGTTCTAGAATCAAGGTTTGTATGTGTTTTGTTTCTAAACATGCGTATGTGGTTGTCGGCTCCCATGCAACTTCACAGATTTTAGATATAGGCAACTATGTTAAATTTTTTTTGATGGTAGACCACAACATCAAAATCATGACAACAATAGCCATCACAATCATCACATCCGCCAACACAACAACCGTAAAAAATAAAACCACCACCATCTTCAAACAACACAGCCAACACCATTAACACAACCACTAAATTAAAGTCGGAAAAAAAGACGAAGAAGAAGCTTAGATTAAAACATCCTCATCGCCATAATCAACAAAGCTCGGTTCAGTGCCGCTATGGGTGCAACCGGAGTTGCCATGCCAAGTAGAGGCCATCATCATCACTGGCTAGAACATTTGCATGCAACAACATTTCAAAACACTTGGTAAAACAAAGACTAACAAACCGACAAATGGCAGTGCTGACAAGGAGCCGCCACAAAACATCGTGGCTCCGTCATAGTTCCGCCTACCTCCGTTACCGGAGGTGGTGGCTAGGCTGGATGTCTTATTTTATGGATGCAAATCAGCTTTAAAGCCAAACACAAACCTACAAAAGCAAAACGATATATAAATAAAACAACACATATCTAACACACACACTAAAAAAAGGTTTCAGAAATCATAGAGCTACCATGGTTACAGTGGTGGCCAACATTGCTTACCAATCGGTCCATCACACTCTCTATCTCTGTCTCATAATCTCTATTTACACACACATATGTGTATGTTTATTTGGGGTTAACATCAAACATTAAACAAAGAGAGAGATCGAAGAGATATGAACTTAGAGAGAGAAAGTGAAGATCTGCATCTTAAAACCAAACAAAGCCACAAAATTCAAGAACACTACAATGTTCCGTAAATCCCTCGTGGCTCCGCCACATAGTCGTCGTGGCTCCGTCATAGGGAGGGGAGATATGAAGTTAGAGAGAGAAAGAGATGTTAGTCGTTCTGACACACAATCTAACTTAAAACCAAACACCACAAAATAATCAAACCAGCCCATTGTTTTGTATAGAAAACAATGGTAGAAGTCCTAAAGCAAATAGCACAACCAACATTGCTTACCAATGTTGATAATTATACAATTATATAATAATTATTTTTTTAAACGACCATTGCCAACGGTCTTATTGAACATTTACTTAGAGAATGCCAAAAATTGGCTGTGAGCACGCTGACAACAAGGGGATAGTTCCCCTTTGGTAACAAGCAGGGGATGGATGAGAACGCCAAAAGACGCTAAAATTGGTGATGTGACTGGGTGGCGCGAGGCCACACCCCTTTGACAATGATTGCCAAGACAAAACAACTTATTAAAACAAATCATATGTTAGAAAATGTATATGTTTATATTGTGATATTATACTATACTTAGTATTAATCTCAATGGTCGGTTTGTAAAATGATCATTTTCTCTTTCTTTTTTTTTTTATTTTAACTAGTATTAAGCACTTCCGTGTTACGACGGGGACGTAAAACCGTGTTAAATAGTATCAATGTCACACCACCACGAATGATCACCCTACTGAATTTGCGGCATGTTAATACGGAGCAATTAGACCGAAATGTAAACATAGAAAATAATAACTAAATCGATCTATGACGCGCACATTATGACGAACTTGTCAAGCTTAAAAAAAGAAGAAATAAAAACGTTGAACCACACACACACGTTGCGTCGTGTTAACTCGCAAAACTTAGAACAAAACGTTGAACCACACACACTTTACGCCGTGTTAACTGGAAAAATTTAGAATGGAGCGTAAAGCAAAAAATTTGCGAAAGATGAAAAGCATAGGAGACTAAAGTTGAAAGTAAAAAAGTTGTAAGGTGAAATTATAAAAGATGAAAAGTTTTAGGTTAAAAATAAAAAATTTAAATAGATTAGGTTAAAAGTAATTTATCGAATACTACTTAAAGTAAAAAAATATTTTTGAAAAACTCCTCAAACATCAGGTACAATGTATCTTTAGGACTTAAAGTAAAAAATAAAATAAAATATTTTTGAAAAACTCTTCAAACATCGGTACAATGTATTTATGCACATATAAGTTACTAATTTATAATATTGAAATTTCAATTTCAACTCTTACTCCATAAATAATATATGTTTATAAGCCTTCTAGTTTCATTTGATCTCATTGTTCTCTATTAAACTTGTGATTCTTAACTTAAAAAATTGAATACGCAAATGTTTATAATTTTTTTGACGTCCTAGCATAAATTTCATTGAAAATAGAGTTGTATCTACAATAGAGTATTGTGTTGGTATCGTAAACTATAATGAATGCCAATACAATAATGGTACGATGACGAACGAACCGATACCGTACGAACAACATCCATAATGATATTGGTATTATTGGTATTGGTATTGGTACATGTATTCACTTTTATGGTTTTTGATAGATGTCATACGTGTTGCTATCTCTTGGCATATCACAAGTTTATGTTTTTCCTTTCCTTTTTCGGTTGTTATGCCAACTGTGGGTACGTAGCACACTAAACTGATACCGGTTGAATGCCTGCCGGCTTAGCTATCGTGAGTGCCGATATACTGCAATGAACCGAACCAATACGGACAATGGTACTAGTAGCGGTATTGTTAGAACCAACATCGGTATTCATTTTTATTGTTTTTGATTGATGTAGGACACGTGTCGATATCATTTTAGGCATATCACGAATTTATTTTTTGGGCTTTTTTTTCGGTTGATAAACCGAGTACCTATATCGTATTCGTACCATGACAAACCTAGGTAACATTGTCCGAATAACATTGGTCCCAATATCGGTATTCTCGAAACAAACACCGGGGTTTTCGATCGATATAAAACACGTGTCGATATCTTTTGTGCATATTACAACATTGTTATTTGGGTTTTCTCTTTTGGTTTCTATACCGAACCAAACATATACCGACCGAATTTCAACCATATAGCTCGGGAGATCTCACAGTTGTTTTTAGAAAAACATAATATAATGTTAACTTTAAGGTAGACGTATATAAAACTATCTTTAAAAATAGTGGAGTCCCCCGAGAGGAGAGGTCGGGCAAGGCGGCAACAGCTTTCCATGATGTTTGGGGCTCCAAATTCTAATGGCGTGCAAAGAGTATTACCAATCGTGGAGATGAAAGTTGACCAAAGAGTCATACTTGTTGCCCAGTCATACTTGACGACGTCGAATGTCTAAAGGAAAATTTGTTAATACTTCGGTCGAATCAAAACTTTATTTTTTTTTCCCAGTGGTTTGAAGAGAATATTATAGGGGTCACAATTTCATGCATACTTAGAAACATGTCACAAAATTAATAAGGTTATGGGTTTCATTTCCTTAATTTGGTTGTTCATTTAATTGAATAAGTTGACCCATCAATATGTTAAAATTAAATATTGATTAAAAATATGTTTAAGGTTAACATTTAATAAGTTTAAGACCGTTTCCAACACATTGGCAAATCGCCAGCCTTTTACTAAAACAACTTAATTACAACTTATTCACAACCTTTAACCCATTTGTAGCATTTAGATAAATGAGTTATACGGGTGTCGATGTTCATTTAAACACATATATTTATATATAATATGTATCGTATTTGGATTCATAAGCTCAACTTGTTAAGCCGCTAACTTGACACAAGTGTAACCTCTTAAAAGAAAAGTAGAAAGGAAGGTTGCAACTTGTAAGTTAGTTTATAACTGTTCTCAACAGAAAAAAAAATAAAAGGTTTCAGTTTTGTATGAATTGCAAATATTTTAGAATGATCAATGTTATATCTTCTTTTGGATAAGAAAATGATATGCATGACAATATAGAGGAAATGATAAGAGCACATTTCATGACACTAAAAACATGAGAAAAAGAGTTAAGATTGGTTGCTAGAGTACTAGACAAACCAAGGGATGAGGGATTTTAACTGTATTCGACAAATCGACAATGTCAAATATTATCGTTGAGAAAGTAACATTAGATAACATGATAATAAATATTCTTCTATGATTAGTAAGACAACACCATGTTAGTTGCCATGCAACCGAAATTTACCTTCTCTAAGTGAGTGTTGTATCAGATGAATTGCTGGGCAAATCTCCCTTGGCGGTAGAAGTTAACAATCTACTGCCGAAGGAGTAATTACCCAGCAATACATTTATACATCAGAAAAGATTTTGATTTGTTGGTAGTTTATATGACAATACGGTTTCTTTGAAGCTATTTATAGACCAAGACATAATGTAAATGTTCTTATGCATATGGAATATCCTCCACATATTTCTCATTGTATAACATCTTACGAATATTACACATAAAAGAGTGTCGCAAGAATGATTGATGACAATTGATGTCAACATCGAATGCACGGAAACTAGCTTTACGACCAAATTTTGACCGACCTTTTGATCTTCAAAGAGACAATGAAGCATAGGGGTAAGATAGGCATCGATACTACAATGCCTTGGCTTAAGAATAGTTCAGATAAAATGAGATGAAAGCATATATTCTTACACTATAATGGGTGTCATAACGATGAGGAAAATGGAGAAAGTGTCTTCACTATCACTTCATGTGAAATAGAGTATTTATATTCTATTCGTTTCTAGGGCAAGATTCCTAAATTAGGTATCGTCGTATTCATTCTAGGTAATAGACTTAAAAAAATGTAAATTTTGCGTAGCAGTAATAGACGGGTTTAACTTAGGTGTAAAAAACGATCATTTTTTATAATGCTCACTAACCCATCATGTAACAACAAAGATAAACTTGAAAGCATCTAAAAAAAGGTTGAGATTTTGATCAAGCAAGGTTCGATGGTCCTAACAAGAATTGTGTCTTAGCATATCCAACACAAAAGCCCACATTATATATTATTTTATTTTATTATTCGTATATTAACTTTTGATGTATATAATTTACAAATAATTCACCAGACAACAATCAAACACGTGGGCCCAGTTAGATCAAGGACCCAAAGTTAAAAGGTGGGGTGATCTTTAAGCCCAAGTTGCATGAGATTGAGAAGCCATCAATCCAACAATTCGTGTCGAGAATTTAGCCGCAATTTATAAGCGAGCTAAACTCCTATAAATGAGTTTAAAGTCATGTATATTGTAAAGCTGTTTTAATTGCATATAATCTTAATTATGTCATTATTTAAGCTTCTGATAGATTTTGAGTGGAAATGTAAACGAGTCGAGCTGCTCATAAATTATTTAAGATTGTCTCGTTAAAAAATCAAGTTGCGCTTAGCTTAGCTTGATATTGAGGCTTATTCAATAAAAAGGATTGAGCTAGGCCCGTAAGTCAAAATGAACTTATTATTTTTATATTATGTATCTAATATTTAAATTATATATTAACACAATAATAGTTATTGTATATCACACTATGAAAAGTAACTAAATAACACATATTATTTTATGTATAAAAAGATATAATTATGAATATACAAAACTAACTATATATGTATGTAAATAACCATAAAATGAATATTAATTTTTGGTTAGCCATCAATTCAATTCATTACAGTATTGGTACTAGATATAGTCGATGATAAAAAAAAATATATTTATTTTGAATACAAATTTATTTTCAATAAAATATACATCATAACGCTCGCAAAAAATGAACATAGTTACACATTCATATTTAAAAAAAATAAACCAATGAAAGTTATTAGAGAAAATCAAAATAAATAATAAATGAAATATCATTAAAAGCAATTTTATTGTCATGTGAAAGAATGTGAATGGTACTATGACTATTCATGTTGTTTTCTTTTAGTAGTAACGAAAGAATTAATAGTAACCAAAGAATGTGAATGGTACTATCATATTCATGTTGTTTTCTTTTAATAGTAACGTAATTTATTTATTTTGAATACAAATTTGTTTTTAATAAAATATACATCATAACGCTCGCAACAAATGAACATAATTACGCATTCATATTTAAAAAATAAACTAATGAAAGTTATTAGAGAAAATCAAAATAAATAATAAATTAAATATCATTAAAAACAATTTATTGTCATGTGAAAGAATGTGAATGGTACTATCACTATTCATGTTTTCTTTTAGTAGTAACGAAAGAATTAATAGTAATGAAAGAATGTGATTGATACTATCACTATTCATGTTGTTTTCTTTTAATATATGATTATACATAGTTCTAATAGTCATAGTAGACTATGGATCGAGGGTCCCCACTACAAAGAAAAAAGCAAATCACTTATACAACAAACTAGATTATATAAGTGTTGTGAAAATCGTGACTAGTCGGCGATTAAACACTAGTCGGCGAGTAACTAAGTAATTTTTCGTTAATCAGTCCATAATCGCTAGTCGGCTCTAGTCGGACCTAGTTGGTTGGCCAAAAATTGACGATTCCGGCAAAAAACCTGTAAATTTTGGCCAGTTTCCAACCAAACCATGTGAATTCCAACAATTAATCTTGTATACTTGAAAAAATGAGTTTAGTAAGAGTTCACTACTTTAAATATTTACCTATAAAAATGTGTATATGTATACATAAAACTAAAATTACATATAAAAAACTCGATCCGATTAATCCTGGGTAGTCGCTAGTCCCCATCTCACCGGTCGACTAGCGACTAACGAGTTCCCCAACCTTGGGTTATATATAAACATCAAGAAAGTCGACATTGATCATACCGTAAAATAGATTGACAAATGATTAGTGTGGTTAAATGCTCAAAGAACTTCAAATGTAGATGTTTAAGAGTATTATTATTAGCAGATGCTCAATATTCTTACTTAGAAAAAGATGAAATATAGAAGATTTACAAAGAGTTGAGCAATCATGGAAGTTCTTATAGAACTCGTATTTTATTGATTTAAGACTTGGTTTCTACTAAAGGTTGAAAAAAGAATAAGACCTAAGGTGTGACAATTTGGTATTAATCACTAGGTTAAAGAGAATTAGGTATTAAAACTATAATCTCACATCTTTTTATGACATCTTATATGGAAACCATTAAGGCATATTTGGTTATGATATTAAACTACGTTTTTGTGTATGGTGTTTGTGATAAGCTAGCTGGCATTATAAATTAATCAATGTTTTGAAATAGGACCGGCTGTTCGGACCTGGAACATGAGGTCTAATTAATTCGGTTCACCCTATCAGACCAATTTTGAGTTGGACCGAGAACCAGTGGACCGGAAAACCAAGTGATCGAACCAGCTTTTTATAGTATCTACAACATAACCAGGTTCTTACATTTGCTTCAACCTGTTTGACCGGCCCACCAGTGGACCAATAAGAAGACAGTTTAACGTCCGCTTCGGTCCTGAAAACATTGAAAATTATCATAAGTTATAGAGAAGTTATATTATAAAGTTAGAATATTGTATTTCATAAACGAATTAATTTTAATTTCTAAAAACCTCTAGTTTTGTTTTAATGATTCAAGTGTTAATATCAATCCAATTTTATCCAAGTAATTAATATCATTTCAATTTTTAAAGTAAGTAATGGCTATTAGTTTGAGCCTCCTACTTAATGCAAGTTTATCTTAAAGAATATGGAGTTCTTCTATAATGGTGCTGGTGGAATTTTTTTTTTATTAAAATGGTGTTAAAGAAAAATTACTCTGTAAGTTTATTTGCTCATAGTGTAATTATCAAAATTGTTCTACAAATGATCTTGTAGGGTAATTATTAAAATTACTCTGCAAGTTTATCAAACAACATACAATTCAGAATTACTCTACAAGATCATTTGTTTAGTAATTAAATACTTTACAAAAATTTCTAGAAGATTAAAATTATCTTACAAGATCAAAAGTATCATACAAGATCATTTGTAGAGTAATTATGATACTCTACAAAATTACTCTACAAGATCAAAATTACCCTACAAGAACATTTACAAAATTACCTTACAAGATCAAAATTACCCTATGAAATCATTTGTAGGGTAATTTTGATAATTACTCTACGAGTAAATAATTACGAAACTGCTACCGTATTTGTTTTACTTTTTCATCATATTCGTACGTTTTGTATGATAAAGATATTTGTATTTGATTTTTACCAAACATAAAATCTAAAAATTCACTCAACTCTATATTGGGCATTTTTTATTTCCAGTAATTTATGTTTCAATATCAATAACACAATATAGTATATTTCTTTAAAAAGAAAAAATAAGAAATAATATTCAGAATGAACCTCAAATATATTTGATATTTTTTATATTGATTTAAAACATAAAAATGTAAAATAAAAAAATTACAGTTCAGATATTATTTTATCCCATTCCCTCATGACAATTTTTTTTCGTTAAATCAATGGCTCAATCTATTCACACACCCCTGCTGCCATTTGGACACCCCTGGGCCCTAGACGGGTCGTTTAGGTCTAGACCCCCCGTATAACACTGATTTTGAGGAGTCAGCAAGTACCTGGCATGACCCATAGATTTTAGTGTTTAGACGGGCCGTCTGGAACTAGACGACCCGTCTAGGATGTTGTGTTTTTTTTGTTGGAAAAGGGGTGTTTTGGTGGGGAAATTGAAAAAATAGTGTTTTGGTAAGGTAAATTGGTTGTTGTTCGAGGTTGATTTTTTTAGGTGTAATTTTAGGTTTTTAAAAAGTTTTGTTTGTTGTACAAAAAGTGAGTTATGCTTTTCAATCGTTTATATATTTAATTGTTTTTACATTATATTTTTTTAAAAAATATAATACTAAAATTTAATATTGTTTTCAACATTTTTAAGATGAATGCAACAAGTGTATGTGGTTTCCGTATTACATTGCAATGTCGATTTAACACAAACAATCATCAAGTAATCGAATAACTTAAAACAAAGTTAAATATAACATATATAACATAAATTTGTACAACCAAAACAATATTTATCAGTACAGCTGAAAAGTAAATACAAAATGTCTATGCATACGAGTCGGCCTCAGAGTCAGGATCAGGATCTGGCATCTACGGCTGCTGCTGCTGATGTGGTGCTCGAGGTGGTGAGAGCGGTATGGGAGGTAACCCGTCTCTCTCACGTCTATCCTGCATCTCCCGGACCACCCAGTCCATGAGATCCATAAGCCTGTCGACGTCGGCTCGTAAGCGCGGGTATGTTGCAACCCCCGGGCATGACCTGGAAGGACGTGCTGCGGAAACTGAGGCGCCCCGTGAGGTGGTGGCGGCGGTGGCGGTGCCGGTCTGTCAAAATCAACCGGAGGGTCCTACACTACCGCTGCCTCATATGTCGGCTAATGACTGGATCAAAGTGATCTGGCAGCGGCTCCGGAATCCATTGGCTCACCTTCACGGCTTTTAAACCGCTCGCCGAGCATGTCGAACCTCTTCACCAGCCTCATCCCGTGCAAGGTCTGAAAACCCATCCGCGTGGACGGTATGACCGGCTGCAAGTGCGGGTCCACCTCCAGCACAAGAACCAACGACCTGGCTATGACGGTGACATACGCCCCGCCGTACAAAAAGCCGCGCTCCTGCCGGTGATGGGCGGAGGCGAAGTACTGGGCGAGACCGTGCGCAAGCGCGCAGGCCTCTTGTACAAAAGACAATAGTAAAAAAATAAATCGGTGCTCGTACACCACTCACGGCTGTGTCCGCAAGCGGTAATAGACGTAGCGAGCATCCGATGTAGATACTTGTACATTATATTAGTGAAATACATAAATTAATTCAAACAATTAATAATCAAACAATAATATAATTAACGTACGTACCTGTACAGCGGGTCGGCAACGTGAGAAATCCTCCCCTTCGGGTCGTCTAGGTTGCGGGTCGTATATGACTCTTAGACGGGTCGTTTAGGCTGCGAATTACCTTTTTACCCCTGAACTGCCCCTCTGCAATTCAGGGCCCAAGAATTAACATGTGATTGTGAACACTCAGGTGGTTAATTACTATTTTACCTGATAGCCTGATGGTCGGAGTTAGGGTAGATAGTAATTTACGATTTAAATTTAAATTCATCTTTTACCAGGGATAAAAGATCCCGCTCAAACTAGACGGATCGTCTAGGTCTAGACAACCCATCTATGCCTTGATAATATGAGTATTTTGCCCTGGGCAACAAACCCGGGGTAGATTGGTCTTCTTGCAAGACCAAGACTGGGCGTCTAGGTCTAGACAACCCGTATATATACATTTAAATTTTTTTTTGGTATAACTAATAGGATTTTATTTACTTAATTTGAACTTTGATTTAAGCCTACATTCTACCAGTACACCAAAGACATAGCAAATAAACCATACAAAGCTTATCTAAAAACCGAAAAACTCTGGGTATTGACCAGCAATTACACTCTCCGAGCTCGTATGTCCCACCGTCGCCACCGGCAGTATCGACATTTCGTCAACTGCCGATGCTGACGGTTGAACGTGAGAGCTCGGAGAGTATAATTGCGGTTGTTTGTCATTACCGGGAGTTTGTTGGTTTTTAGATACAGAGCTTTGTATGGTTTTTTTAAACCGTACAAAGCCGATCTAAAAACCAACAAACTCCGGGTATTGACCAGCAATTATACTCTCCAAGCTCTCCCGTCCCACCATCGCCACCGGCAGTATCGACATTTCGTCATCTGCTGGTGCCGACGATTGGACGTGAGAGCTCGGAGAGTATAATTGTTGTTGTTTGTCATTACCCGGAGTTTGTTGGTTTTTAGATCGGCTTTGTATCTAAAAACCAACAAACTCGGGTATTGACAAACAGACGGTAATCATACTATCCGAGCTCTCACGTCCAACCGTCACCGCGGGCAGTATTGACATTTCGTCATCTGCCGGTGCCGACGGTTGGACGTGAGAGCTCGGAGAGTATCATTACCGTCTGTTTGTCAACACCCGGAGTTTCTTGGTTTTTAGATACAAAGCTTTGTATGGTTTAATTGCTGTGGCTTGGGTGTACTGAAGGAATGTCGGCTTATATCAAGGTTCAAATTAAGTAAATAAAATCCTATTAGTTATACAAAAGTTTTTTTATTGTATTAAAAAAATCTTTGTATTATTTATACAAATAAATCGTATTAAACATAAAAAATCGAGCCATTGTTCTTGCTTTGTTGACCGTGGTTGACCAAGACTGATAGTCAGACGATGACTGAGACTCGTTAGGTGCTGTAGAAACACCTGAAATAAGTTCAACAACATATCACTATGTTAAACCACAAGACACTCTATTATGCAAACAAAATACACATATATCTAAAAAAGGACAGTATTCTCATTTACCTGCATTTGCTCCTCGAGTTTCCCTTCGTTACAGTCTTCGATTGAGTACAAGACACTCTTTGACGTGTAGTCGATTGAGATACAAACTTTGCACGTTGGAAACCGTCCCTCCAATAATTTTTTCCAAAATATATAAGGCTGATCTCCATCGGGTAGATTTTTTTTTATATGAAACCTCAGGCGCTTTTCAAATCATCTCCGAGAGATACGGATTGCCTGCGTATGGGGGTGCCTCACCACCATATCCTCCACCATCACGAATAATGTCTTGCGCACTAGACACAACCTCCTCTTCTCGTTAGAATTGGGAACACCGCTCTCCCCCTAACAACGATATCACCGTTAGTAAATAATTAAAACATCAACTAGTTTAACTAATAACTGTTACTGTATTGACTTCAGGCACCGATGACCCGTTCCAGTTTAATGACATTTCACCACCTTTGGATGATATCAGATGAATATACAACCCAAAGTTCACGACAAACAGAATTACAACAACGAATTGAAAGTTTTATGCGACATCAATTGCTCTGCATGGATCTATTTAACAAAGAAATAGACGCCCCGTCTAACGCCTACGCGGGGCGTATCACTTTACTACTTTAACGACACGCATTGAATGATATCAGAGGAAGTAATATAAGCCAAAGAAGAAGTCGGAGAGAATTCCGACGACGAATCGAAAAATTTCTGCGACACAAATGCTCTGCATGGCTCTATTTAAGAACGATATATACGCCCCGTCTAGGCCTAGACGGGGCGTATCACTTTGCAACTTGGCTGACATGCATGCAGAGCACAACATTCAAGACGGGTCGTCTAGCTCTAGACGCTCCGTCTTGTCCTGTTCGTCTTGTACTCCGTCTATTGCTAGACGCCCCGTTTGATGTGACTGATTGACGTTGTACGGTGCAGGAATGTGGTCGGAGGAAAAATAACCCTAGACGACCCGTCTAAAGGGTGTCTAAATAGGCAAGTGGGTGTGTGAATATATAGACTCAAATCAATTTCTCAACGTTTGGGTTATGCGCAGGGAGGCTTAGATGGTGTGCGGGGATGACTTCGACATAGGGCCCGTGATTTCGCGAGGCATATGTTTTTAAAAATCCGTTATATATATATATATAATAAATATATATTTATATATATGTTAAATTTTTTAAAATTGTAAATCCATACCAATTTCAAGTAAGGCTCATTTACAAATCATTTTTTTATGGTTTAGAATTTAGCCCACTAGGTTAATTGAGCCTATTACTAATTGAAAACGAAGTCTTAGACAATATAAACCGTGAAGAGTTAATCCACCAATTTGCTATGAAGAATGCAAGGAGGGCTGCACAAATCATTGGTTACCTATTAGCTTATTAGTTATTACGGTATGTAACTCATTCGAATACTATAATTTTTCATTTTTCTTAATTGCATTGTTTATCGAATACTATGATTTTATCATTTTCGTAATTGCATTGTTTATCGTTAAGGCATAAGGGCATATTTTTCGAGTTCGAACAACGTACATGATTTCTCAAAGACGCCACTGGTTATGCGGCTTTAATTCCCTCTAAAAAATAACAGTTTAATCAGTAAATAAAAAAGTTGTTTTAGTTTTTTTTTCTTTAAAAGTTTGTGGGTTTAACTACAACAAATAATGTTTAAAAGAATAAATCATGTTTTGAGTAAAACATTTTAAGAATATACCATATAAACATTATGTATTCAGCATTCATTCGAACACACAAAACAGTCAGAGAATTCAAATCCAATGTGTACCTCATTCTTTAATACATGTTATAAAGGAGTAAATTATATTTACACAGATGGTGTCTTTTGCCTTTAAAAATGATAGGTTTTGTATTTAATATTTCAAAATCTTGCACGATATATCCTTTGAATCTAACGTAGTTTTTTTTTTTTTAAATCTGATCATATGTATGCACATGATGAGATTCTTGTGATTTCACCATTTAAGTTGTTATTATATAAATAATATATAGATAAGGACTATTTTATAAAAATAAAAAAGATTTTTACCTCTTTCTTCTTCATTCTCTCTCTCACTCACTTTCTATCCCTCTTTCTTCTCATTCTCTAAGCTCTCCACATTCTTTCTACAAAACCATGCAGAGTGGTGGTTCAACGGTGGGGGGAGATCGTAGTGGGTTGTGAATTGTGGTGGGTTTAGCAATGGTGGGAGGCGTACGGTGGTGGGTGGGAGGCGTACGGTGGTGGGTGGGTGGGTGGATGGTGATGATGGGTGGCGGTGAAGGAAGTGCATGGTGGTGGGTTGTGGATGGTGAAGGTGAGTTTGCGGTGGTGGAGGTGGGTTAGGCTCAAAGAACTATCGTGTAAATTTTGAAACATTAAATACAAAACTCGTTAATTTTAAAGGCAAATGACACCGTGTAATCTAGTGTAAACGTATTGGACAAAACTTGTAATTTACTCTATAAAGAAAATAGACATACTTTTTTTTTCAAAAACATAAAATCAAAAGGGTAATGTGAAACTCTTGAATATCACATTATTAAATACCGATTTTTAGAATAAGTTTGTTTTTCAATATGGACTATATCAAGAATTTTTTTTAAGATTCAGAAAAAGTTAATTTAGGTTAGAGACCAAATATTACCATGATTAAAACATTAGTTATTTAATAAATTAGAGTTATTCAACAAGAATAGGACTGAGTAATTAATAAATATTTAAAAATACTATTTTGGTAAGTAGTTTTCCAATAACACCAGTTTATTAAATATTTTTTTGCACCAACATTATTTTTGAAGAAAACTCAAAGAAATGTACTATTTGGTGAATCACATAAATGAAAAATAAGATTAAAAAAGATTTGGAAGGATCTATTTCAGAGAGAAAAAGAAAATTAAAAAAGATTTAACCTGATGGAGGAAGGACCTAAAACTCAAAAGAGCATAAGCTTATTTATAAGAATTTTGTAGGTCGAGACGAGCATCGGATCTGCTCTTTTGATATTATACCATCTCATATCCATTTACCTGTATTGGAACAAAAACATTGATATATTATAGGGATGAGCATTTGGTACTGGTTATATTCGGTACCGGTATTTGCGGGTATAACACCGGTACCCAATTTTTTCATTTTCGGTACTTGTACGGGTTCGGTATCGAACGGGTACCATACTCATCCCAAACATATTATATAATGTTAAAAGAATATAAGAATGGTTGTTTGAAGCCATTTGAAACTTGAAATTGTTTAAAAAAAGAATTATTGGAAATGTGTTGGATTTTATATTTCAAGTCGGTTTTGAGAGTAGATTTTAAGATTGTTTGAAAAAAGAATTATTAAAAATGTGTTGATATTTTATATTTGAAGTCGATTTTGAAAGTAGATTTAAAATCAAAAGTTAATAAGAATTCCGTAGGGTAATTCCTAACCATATAAAGCTTGATACACACAAGAAATCGTAAACCTAACATGTAATGAGTAAGGATTATCCAAAATATATAGATCTACTGTGAGACAATAGTAATTACTAATTTAAATTAGATAAAGTTATAAAAAACATCCTTTAAGTTTATATCAAAGCGCACCTTTCATCTCTAATGCTTAAAAGTCACACTTGTTGTCCTTTACCTTTCATTTTTGTTTTTGACGTCGTCCTTTGTTCCAAACTCAGTTAATTTTTAAGTTAAAAAGAATGTCGCGTATCATGTGAGACATTTTGGTACTTTCACCCCCTTTTAAGATTATATTATTAAATAAATTATACGTTCAATCTTTCTACCTTCTTTAATTCTCTCTCTCTACCTCCACTTGATGAAGAATGGTATGATCTTCACCATCACCATACCGCACCACCCCACTCAGATCTGAAACTACCGTCATCGATACATCATATCTCATCACCTCTTCCTTTTCAGCCGACGACATCCTCAACCACTTTTTTACTTTCTAAAACCAGTTGCCTTTAGTCACTAAAATCAGAAAATCTTCTTTTGATTAAACACTTCCATCCACAAATCTCATATAACAATGAACCAGTTAGGAACCTGTTGATGAGCGGGATGGACCAGATGAGATCTTTGTGTCTTTGCACAATGAGATGGATTTGATGAATTTAAAAATCCATATAAAAATCATGGACTTGCCTAGAAAATAGAGTACAAATTGACAATAGGAAACAAAATTACTTGAATTACAAAAACCCCAATCTAAAACAATAATAAAACAATTTAAACTTAATTATGAACAATAATCAAATTCTAGGTCAAAATCATCCCCATTTCGTAAAGGAGACGGTGCTAATGAAGAATCAACGAAATCCTTAGGAGAATTTGTGACAAATGTTAATTAATCTATTTAAAGCACTCATATCCATTCGATTATCTCACTAACTGTTAGATACTTTAGTGTAATCAAGATTAACTTGGTGACCAAAGGGAATTATGATGTACATCGAACAAGTTAGAAGGTACGGGAGTGCATGCTTGTTCGAGTTGTTATAATTCCAAGAGGGCAACGCCCCCTTGGCGGGGTTCCAGGGGCAACGCCAGCCCCTGCGGGTCCAAGGGGCATAACCCCTAGCTGGGATCGAGCTAACATGAAACTAAGTTTACAACAAATAACAAAACTGAAAAAAAGAAAAAAAAAAGTAAAAAAAGGTCAACGTGACTTTTTAAATATAAAATGTAAAGTGAGATTTTATATAAACCTAAAGCAAACGCACGTTTTTTTGTCTTGAATCATCAAAATTCATAACTCTTCCCATACGAAGCATTGCCGTCCTAGTAAAACATTGGCAAATTTCAAAACCAAAAATTACATAAAAACAAAGTTGAAGGACCATTCGTGCACGTTTATAAAACAAGCAACATTGGGCAAGAAAGAGGAATATCCGTTATATAAGCTGGCTTGATGCTCATTTTTTTAGTTATTTATCACGACGAAACCAGAACAAGAAGATAACACAGCAACCAAATTCACATTCATCAACACTTATTGCAACAGATTCTCCTCACTAATCACTCCCCAGGTATATCAACTCCTTTTTATTCGCTTTTATTATACAATTTCATGTTCGTTATCTCCAATTGTTAACAATCCGTTATGTTCGTGTATAATTCACTGTATAACTGGTGTAAGTTTCATTTTGTGTTCCGAATTGTTGAAGATAAACCTTATTTTCGTTATATTTATGGTTTTGAATTGTTGAATTTCGGGTTTTGTTGCTTCAGATTGAGATATATTGTAATTATAGGGCTTTTTAAGTATGTTGTACAGTTGACCTTATAAGAAAGCCTGTTGACTATTTAAAGATAAATTGTTATGGACTATGAACATATAGTCATATACACAATTTGAGAATTACTTTGAATATTTGTAACAAAATGTTTATTAAGTAGGTGAACACATACTCTCTCTGTTTGTTTTTCGGACAATGCGTGTAAATTGTGAATTTGGTAGCGATTTCGTTTATGTTAACATTTAAAAGTTTCGTTTATACAGCATTTTGACGGTGGTTAAAGTGTCTGATGTGAAAATGGCACATTTAGTTTCTGCGTCTTGCCCGTTGAACATCTCCTCGTGCTCCAAAAACAGCCCTAACTCGTTGAAAAAATGTTTTTCTTCATTGCCTACTTCACTCGCTTTACAAACTTCAGTTAAACCATTCAAAGCCTTCCAATAAACAGAAAGAACGCACATAAGCTTTTGTCGGTGCGTGCAACCACTCTTCAGCAGCCAACAGCCAAAACGGGGTCCGGTTCTGACCAAACCTCTGGTCAAGAGTCAAGGCCGACTAGAGTAATGGTCATTGGCGGTGATGGTTATTGTGGTTGGGCTACTTCCCTTCACTTATCCAACAAAAACTACGAAGTTGCCATTGTTGACAATCTTGTTCGCCGCCACTTTGACCACCAACTTGGGCTTGATTCACTCACGCCGATCTCATCTATTCATGACCGGATCCGACGGTGGAGATCTCTTACCGAAAAAGACATAAGTCTCTACATTGGTGACGTTTGTGACTTTGAGTTTTTGGCGGAGGCATTCACATCGTTCAAACCCGACACTGTGGTCCATTTCGGTGAACAAAGATCCGCCCCATACTCCATGATTGACCGGTCAAGGGCTGTATACACCCAACAAAACAACGTTCTAGGTACACTTAACGTTTTATTTGCTATAAAGGAGTTTAGCGAAGATTGTCATTTAGTGAAACTTGGGACAATGGGAGAATACGGTACACCAAATATAGATATCGAAGAAGGGTATATAACCATTACTCATAATGGAAGAACCGACACTTTGCCGTACCCAAAACAAGCTAGCTCGTTTTACCATCTGAGTAAAGTACATGATTCAAATAATATCGCGTTTACGTGTAAAGCTTGGGGGATACGAGCTACTGATTTGAACCAGGGTGTGGTTTACGGTGTGCGGACCGATGAGACCGCAATGCATGAGGAACTTTGTAATAGATTTGATTATGATGGAGTGTTTGGAACCGCTTTGAATAGATTTTGTGTTCAGGCTGCGGTAGGTCATCCCCTTACTGTTTACGGCAAAGGAGGCCAGGTTAGATCTGTTAAATAAACGCTACCCGAATCTTACAAGTTAAGTTATACTTATTTTGAATGTGTCTAGTTGAGATCAAATTGGTGTTTTTCTGTTATGCAGACTCGAGGATACCTGGATATAAGAGACACGGTCCAATGTGTGGAGCTTGCGATTGCAACCCCCGCAAAACGCGGTGAAATGCGGGTGTTTAATCAATTTACAGAGCAGTTTTCGGTGAACCAACTTGCGTCACTTGTTACTAAAGCTGGTGAGAAGCTTGGAATCGAGGTGAAAACAATATCTGTGCCAAACCCGAGAGTTGAAGCCGAGGAACATTATTACAATGCTAAACACACGAAACTCATTGAGTTGGGACTGCAACCACACCTACTTTCGGACTCACTTCTTGACTCACTGCTCAACGTTGCGGTTCAGTGTAAGGATCGTGTGGATACTAAACAGATCATGCCCAGTGTTTCTTGGAGAAAGATTGGTGTGAAGCCAAAAACTGTATCTGCTTAGAGATGTAATAGTGACGTATGGTCTACTTGGTGAGTTATGTTTGTATTATGGCCTATGGGATACTACGGTAATGACTATGATCCAGAAAATTTAAAAGACTGTAATGCAACATAAGTTGAATCTTATTTTGTGAGGTTTTTAGGACAGTAACAGACCGAACGCATTATATGGTAGCATTTGTTTCTTTAAGAAACACATACATTGTTCATGGTCGTTTTTCAAAATGGTACTTTTCTTATAAATTTAGAAGAAATGAATCAAAGGAATGTCCGGTCAACCCTGCCCGTCATGCTATATTGCCTATAATAAAATATCATTCGCTCAACTAGCCTATGTTGTCACTTATATTTACAACCTTAAAATCATTTATATTACATTGTTATAGATAGATACTTTCACAGTTACTTGATATATTGTTTTCTATGACTATGATGACCATGTAAGGCTTTATTGGCAAAATTCAGTTGAACCAAGTCATAGATGCTGTTCCGTCGGTCTGACTTGTTGTGTTAAAATGATTATGTGAGTTGCACAGTAATTATGGTGTTCCATTTGACTTATGGTGTTAAATATGTTTTGGCTCTGTCTCTCAATCTGGTTGGGTTGTTGGTTTTGAAACGGATGATATATGCTTCAGCACAGCGGGGGCAAAGAAAATGACGTTAATAGGGTCCTGTCTGAAAGCCAGGGAGTCTAGTCTCTCGAGTTTGAGATAGGAGGTGGGTTAGACTCCATGGGAGGATATCATGTGGTTTCACACACTCCCCAGATAGCAAGAGATGAATAGGAGTGGTTTCTACAAAGTATATATTATGTGGGATGGATAACACTCTAGTATATGCATATGTTTGTATAGATGGCGGAGTAATTCTTACAAAGGTGTATTTTTACCTAAGGTTCATGGTTATAGGCGAGGAAGCTATAGGCTATTTCTTTATCCTCGTGTGTTGGGAACATGAGGAGATCTTAGTTGTGGAGTTACTCATCAAACACTTTCTTCGAAAGGCAAGGAAGATGACGGGGTTGCTAGAGTTCCCACTCGCCTTACTTTTCTCAATATTATTGAGACATGTATGTGTCACGGGGTTAGTTTTCGATCCCCGTGTGGCGTCCCGGGGACAAGCCAATCCATCCCGCTTCTTTGTATGGGTTACTGGTTTCGTCCTGCCTTTTACTCATCAGGAGAGTGGCACTAGCTCTCAACTAGTGGTGCGTTCGTCGCATAGACACGACTAGGCACGTACTCCTTATCCGCTGAGACCATCTCGGCGGACTAAGCAACAACCCAAGTGTTCAAGCATAGCCCATAGCATTCCGACCTTCAAATATTTGGCTTTATGAGTATGAATTTGCTTTCATAAATATTTCATTGGCTTAACAATTAATTATCTGTTAAATCCATATGAATGACTAAAGTGCCTTTAAAATTTACTAATCAATTTAGCTCATTAAGCCAATGGATAATATTTAAAACAACAGTGTACGCGGAGACTGAAGCGTTAATAAACGTGACCTAGATGCCAATTTCGTAATTTGATTCAAACCATATGGCTGAAAAAACCACCTTGAATCAAATTTATCTCAATCTGGAATTGGAAGTGTGTTGACATCATTTGATTTGGATGTTGGATTTAAAAGGTTTTAGACTTCTTGAGTTTGGAAAGTTTAAACTGGTTTTATAGTCTTTTTGGAAAGGTATGCTGGTATGGCATGAGTCACAATGTCATATAATAAATTATTATGCTATGCTAAAATCAAATAAGCAAACGTAATATAATATTGTTTTTTTAACGGCCAATTTATTATATATCTAGCCAACAACTAGCACCAAATATACATCCACCAATATTACATACAAACAGAAAAAAAAAAACAGACTATCACCTAAACCCAATACAACAAAATCAAAAAGATCAACCGCGCCATTGTTCCCACGTCATGGTCTTCTCCTTAGAACGGTGCTTGACCCATAAGAAACACTTTGCCTTGATTTCTTCCACAGTGGACGTAACCGACGTTCTATTACCTGAAAACATTGGCTTGTTTCATGAACTCCAAATGCTCCAAAGTGTGACCAAGCAAATCACGTGAAACGCTTTCTTTTTCTTTGCTCACATGTCGAATTGCATATGAGCTTCCAGGATGTCCGTGAGATTGAATGGGATAGCGGTTGTGTTTTGCACCACTGGAATATAATCTGCCAAATGGTTTGTGCGAAGACACACGAAACAAGTAGGTGATCACTTGTTTCATCGTGCCCTCCACACAAGACACACTACGGCAACTTAACTGAGATACCTCGTCTGGACAAAGCGACACGTGAGGGGAGGCGTTCTTGATGAGCACGCCAAGCTACAATTCCAACTTTCTTTGGGACCCATGCATTCCACATAATCCGGTCTGACTCGATTAAGCTCATTTATAGATGCTTCCCACTTTGAACTCACTCGACGGTTCCAAGCACCACACCCATTTATCGGACCCCGAGGACAACCGAACAGCTTGAAGAAGGTTGTTTAACTGCTGAATTTCGAGTAGTTCCTTGGCACCAGTTGGCATCCGCCTCCAATCCCAAACCCACCACACCCCATTCGCCACCAACCTAGCTCTATCACCCACCTTGCAAGCCTTCAAAGCCTTCAGGGGCGGACATACCATAGACGCAGGGGTAGCCTCCGCTACCCCTTGGCGCTCCGGCGGTGGTGCAAATTTTGGAAAAATTTAAACTTTTGTTGACGTTTTTTAGATTTCGTTACCTTTTTTTATAAAACGTTACCCCTACAAATATTTTCTACCGCCACTGAAGCCTTCTGTTTTTTCCAGCTGAAAAAGCAACGGAAATAGGTCTTGCAAAGGCTCAAACACAGCCCAAGTGTCGACCCGAAAAGTAATTTCGTTGCCACTATCCATTATGCCTTTGATGGCTATATTAATTTTGACCCCTAACGGAGATAAAAACTGAAGTAATACCAAATATATGCTTCCACGGCCCCGCAACTGTGGCTTTAGCCGGGATCAGGTTCCACGTTGTAGTGAATGGACCACACCACTTTCCTCCACAAACCGTGTTTTTTCGTCTTGAATCTCCACCACCATTTCGCAAGCATAGCAAGATTTGCGTCCCGTTGTGTGCCGAAACCAAAACCTCTATACTGAACTGGTGCTACCACATTATCCCACGCCTTCTAAGACAATTTTGAAGCTTCATCCGACCCACCCAAAAAAAAACGTTCTCCTTAACCTTTCAAGTTGGTTCAAGATTTGTGCCGGAGCTTTGTATAGAGAGAAGAAATACGTTGGAAGTGAGGATAATACCGACTTTAGAAGTGTGATTCTCCCCCCAAGAGATCTTCTTCGCCTTCCAAATGGAAAGCCTACTCTTGAAAATTCAAGATCAACAACAGGCTTCCAATTCCGCACCAAATTCATATTTGCGCCAACATACAATGCGCCAAAATAGCTACCGCACCAAAGTATTTGTAGTCGACCAATTCCCAAGGAAGATCACATCGTCCGCATATAGGAAGTGAGATAGGGTCATACCAATAAAGCCTTCTTCATTATCCCGGATAACGCCCCCATAGCGATGAGAAAAAGAAAGGGTGATAATGGCTCTCTTTGGCGGAGACCCCTTGTGAATTCGAATTCCATTGTAGGGGGGAACCACTTACCAAGACGGAGTCTCTTGCGGAGGTAAGAGTTGCCAAAATCCAATCACGCTATTTAGATGGAATAAATGGTCCATATGAGTTCAAATGGACATCTTTACAAGGTCATCTGTCGTAGAAACCATTGACTTCTTGGTCTCTTAACTTATTAGTCTAGTGGTAAATTTTATCAAATTAATGTCATAAATTGTAAAACAGTATGTTTCAATTATTTATATAAGAAAATCGTCTACAATAATATGTTGCAAGAGTTGTAGGATGGTAAGTTTCCTTGTAATATTAACTTTCTCTTGTGTTGTTTAGCCTTGTGATGCATTGTTCTATTGGCATAATTTCGAGGTTGTTTACTAAAGAAGTCATGTTCATAAGTTGGTGGGTCAAACCTAAATGAATCCGAAGACCACATGAACCCGAATTCACGTCGTACATGAACCCAAACATATAAATTTTCATGTATTTGATGTGTACACAACAGTTTAACCTAAAATAATTATATCTATGATTTGTATATTATAAATTGAAAAGTACAAATAGAAATATGTATAATAATTATTTGGTATATACAAAACATGATGTATCTTTTAACTTTTAAATTTGAGCATAAAATAACAGAATACTTTAAGTTATGACACAAAACGGCAAATACACTCAACAATCATCGCAATTACTTATTATCCTCTTTGTTATTCTCTTCCGCATCAAACACAAATCGAATATCAAACTAACATAGTTGTTCACAAGACCCGACCAACAAACATCCGGCGTGACGTTTGTATACCAGGACCAACACCCAAATCTGACTCCTCATTGTCATACCAATTAATCGATTTTTTAACTTCAGACACAATATCCGAAAAGCCTGTATGTATTAAGCTTGTTAGAATCTTAATCAAATCGAATCAAATCAAATCCAAAATCGATAAATAGATTCACATGTACGTACCTCTAGAGACTGTTTGTTTGTTTTGCTGATTATCGTGAATAGTGGCTGAGATTTTCCAGTAGAGCGGACGGCTGATGTAGAAGATGAAGATGACTAGCAAAACGGCAAGGATCAACCGGAATGTAAGCCTAGCGATCAAGGACGCCATTGTTGTGTGATGAATGATGGAATGATTGAAGTTTAGTATAGCGGGCTTTTGTAACCCGATATATATACGTGTAACTTGTATGGTTATATTACTTCTCTATTGTTTTTATCTATCCGCTATGTAATATTTAGGATAAGGATGAATGTATTTTTGATTTTTTTGGACTTGTGATTGACATCGAGTTTGGTTAATAAATCTTTTGAATACCCTTTCATTGAAGGTGTTTGGATCTCATCTACTTATTTAGATTCTAACACAATCGTGATATTCAAACTGCTTTTTCCAAAAAAAAAAATAAAAACTAATAAATAAAATAAAAATATTTAAACAATAAACTTATTTATCACATTCCTGCATTTTTTTTTCAAAATTTTGTAAACCAGGGTGACATGTAAGGATCGTGGTATGGCTTGAGTAACAAGCCAAAACCAGTGTTTGATATACAGGAATGAGAGGTGGAATGAAATGGACCTGACGACGAGGGCCCCCGATTGGGCTCCTCATCTAGGCTTATATCTCCAAAACCGACAAGCCCATCACCGTTACATGAGAGCTGGGCCTTAAGCGATGGAATAACTAGCATCGTGGGTTGGACAGAGGATCCGAAAAGAGAGCATGGCTCTCATTGTAGGTTAGGCCACTGTTCAGGTAAGAATGACGGTGACAGGACTCTTCAGAGGCATTTATTATGTGAAGAGAAGGAGAAGACCAAGGCGGCGAAGTAACGTGGAGAAAACGGCCAACACTTAATGTGAGGATCTCTTTAGATCCTGGACAGGAGACAAAGGGTAGGATTTTACCGATCATTCCTTTTGTCCAAAGGATTAACCACCGGATCTCTATAATTATGGGACTCGCCTAATAAGTAGAGATCTCCATATAAGTCAAGGAGGAGATCAAGAAAGGTAAGTGTAACACTCTACATTTTCTTTACTTTCTATATTTAGAAAGTTGTATTTGAATTTCTATTTTTAGAAACTTGTAATCGTGTCGTATTAGTGGTTCATTTGCAATCTTGTAATCTGAGACTTTGATTATAATGGAAATTCATTTTATACATATACGTGTTACATTTCATATATGTGTTATATACGCAATCAATATTTAAATACGTGTTTATATGCAAAATCGAGACTTAAAATACACTTTTGATACCTAAAAAAAAGCTAAAATACAAAAAAAGACATAAAAAAACTTAGTTACAAAGTGCAATGACTAAAAGTGAGCAAAATCAAAAGCTTTTCTACCTCCTTTCTCTCAATCACCTTCTACCTTTTTTAAATCAATCATATCTCACTCTTCTTCACCTATTTTTCCTCCAATCACCTTCCACCTTTTTTAAGATAATCATATTTCACCCTTCTACAATTCCTTTATCCTCCAATCACCTTCCACCTTCATGAACTCTCAAACCCTAACCCCTACTTATAAATACAAGCCTCCACCACCTCCTAAACATTTTTCACACACCAAATCTTCTCTCAAACTCCCAAATTTTCTCAAGTCTTCCAAGCAATAAAGAAAATTCTAAGTGTTCTAAGTGAGTTTTCACTCACGTTTTTCATCTTTCTTCTTCATTTCTTCTTTCAAACTACTTGGGAAACCTCTAGGAAGGTCTCCACAAGTTTGCCATGGCAAACTAAGGTGTAACCTCACCATATTTGAGGTCCAAAGTAGCATAAAATTTTGCACTAATTTATCTTTTTATTTCTTATATATAACACTTAAGACTTAGTGCAATCTTGTACCCACCTTGCTCCCAACTAAGCTCATAGTTGCGGGTTTTTGTTATGGTTGATTTCCACCAATAAACAAGCTTAAAACCTTCTTTAAATTCCGCCCCTATATGTTATAAGTAATTGAAAACCATCCAAGCTTCAACCTTCCATGTTGAAAGGCTTGTGCATGGGTTATGTGTGAACCATGGAAGCTTTGGCTATCCAAATTAGTTACACAAAATCTCACTTGTTTACACTTTTTTTTACTAATGACATCAAGTAGCTTCCAAGAATCAAAGTAACATAACCCTGCCTCGCCTCCAACATTTGCCATGTTAGGTATGACACGCCCAGGTATTTTACTTAGCTACTTGACGAACTAGTTAGTTATATTTTTTTATTTTCATTCATGACCAACCGGTTTATCAACTACGTTGATAAACTTGTGCTTTGGTGAATCATACAAAGAGGTTAATCTTCCTCAATGCTTGACTTACATGATTTATATGATTATACATGATTGACTATACTATACTATATATAATATAAATATTTAACCGAATTCTTGATACAGTCGTATTATGGTTAGATGTCATGAACTTAGGTTATATTATCTTCATTCTAAACTCCTCGTTTGTGATTCTAGTGGGCAAATTAGGATCCATGAAAATACGTACAAACTTAGTGTCCAAACGAGTATTTAGACAAGATATATTTTCGTTACATACATACTTTTATTATTAAATTTCGAATCCGAACTCTCCACAAATTCCATAAACGCACACACATTCGTTTCCCAATGTAGGGTAACTTTGGTGCTATCCACTCCCTGACGCTTCAACCCACGTACGTAGGATTTGTATGCAAAATCGTGAGTATACTCGATCCCATTTACCATTTTACACACTTTGGGTGCAACATGTACACAATATTACAAATTCACATACTCACTTGTTTACATACATACTCTATCCGTAAAAAACATGATACTTGTTATATTCTTGTTATTATATGCTATACCCATTCTTGTGTTCTATATGCTCATTAACTTTGCAAGCTTCCCTTAACAATTATAGCGCTATAGGATTAACGCACCGCTCATATTCTTGTGCTATTGTTAAGTAAACTATTTTACAACCTTATCGTTTCGGCAACAATGGTCTCCACGATTGCGGTACACTTTGGTTTGACTTATAGTTAACACATTGTATGCAATTTACCATGTTGGATATGAGAAAACTTTTCAATCACTATGAAACTTGTATACTCGCTAAACATTTGTTGATCATTATTTTAATACATGTTGTATGAAACTAGTTGATGAAGACCACTACTTAGGGTGGATTAGAAACACACCTAGATTTAAACTTACGTATTTCATTTCATGTCGTTTCATTATTTGCAACTTGTTGTACTTTCCCTTTCAAAACAATGTATTATCATTTTAGTATCAATGAAATTTTGATCTTATTAAATACTTGTTGCAAATTAGTGTTATGAAGTTTCGAGCAATCTATTTCGTCCCGATGTTTCCGCCATCGATTGGGTGTGACAGTAAGTATCCTAAAACCCTAACACACATCACAAGAATTTACTCCGAACAATTCTTTGAAAACTCATTAAATACATTAATCTAGAATCCACACCATTCACTCCGACCGATCCATCGCGTTGGAACCTTATTTATCACCCGACAAGTTTTCTTATTCTCACCGTGGAGCTAGGTCACGGACCCCCCCCCCCCCGGGGTCCTCCGTGGCGAGGCTAACGGTGTTCTTTTTTGTAGTTACCTCGAAAGTTGAACTTGGACGTAGACGAATCTCCATAAGAAGGCTCAAAACTTCTGGGATTCGATGTTTGTGCCATCCATGGGACACAGTTCTCTAGATAATAACACTCATGTGCAAGAAATTCACTAGAAGCGATTTTATAAGATGGTAACACCCCCACCACCCCTCTCTACCGGAGAGAAAGCTTCAAAACTTACTCAGGCGGTTGAAAAGCAAGTTTCAGTTGAAGATATCACCGCGGAGTTCAAAAATATTACGGAGCCAGAATCTCTCCTTATTGAAAAGTTAGATATAATACTTGAGTTCGTGTCAAAACACAAAGATGAGTTACGGAAACAACTCGAGGATCTCGAAAAAATGAAGAAGCTAGAAGGCTCAACTTTGACACACCTCAGAAGGAAGGTACCACCTCTTCCCGTGACGGAGAAGCTAACCCAGATCCTCTAGCCTTCTTCATGGCTGTGTTCAAACAGATGACGCCAGAAGAATAGCCACTATGACGGAAGAAAAAAAGGTGACCAAGATAAGAAAGAACCAAGTCATAGCGAGAACCAAAGTGGCAATGCCCTTGACAAACCTTATTACCCAAGGATTTGGCGGAAATTTTGAGCCGAGGCACCACTACCTCCCAAGCTGAAACCCCCAAGTAATGTGGATTGGTACGACGGGACTAAAGACCTCGACGATCACTTGCTTGCCTTTAAAGGGGTCGGTCAGGTAGGCAGATGGTCCATGCCCACCTAGTGCCACATGTTTGTGCAGACTTTGACTGAATGAGTTTATGGTTTGACAACCTTCTGGCAGACGCATTGATAGTTATGAGGATCTGTGCGACAAGTTCGTTAGGATCTTTAACCAACAAAAGAGGTGATTAAGAATCCAAATGAAATCATGCACATAAGACAGAAGGATAATGAGCGAGTGGACCAATACATGTAACGTTCATTATAGAGAGCATTATTATAAAGGGGGTCCCAGAAGTGATGAAGATAAGCAGTTTCATCAACGAGTGAAAGCACACGCAACTATGCGAAAAGCTGGCGAAGGAATTTCCTAAACCTAGAAAATGGGACTGGGCTGGATGTCCTCCTTGCCCTAGTCTAGGCCAACATTTGACCGTATCAGTTTGAGATGCATTTACCATATGGGAATATTGTGAGAAAGGTGTCATGAAAGTTTCATTGGAAAGTTATATGGTTGTATGGATAAAGTTATTTTATAAAGTCTTTTAAAAATATGAAGGGTATAAAATACAATTGATTGTAAAATATAACAAAATATCAAGCAATATATAACACAATGCCAAGAAGTATAACACCATGTCAAAAAAAAGAATAATAAGTCGCAAAAAAGACACCATACGTAAATATAAAAAAACAATGGTAAATAAAAAACACAATGATCTAAACAAAAATTCTAAAATCTACAATCTAAAAATAAAAAACGAAAACCTAAAATCTCATATCGTTAGAGTTCGATGAGACGGTTCTATTGCCGCTTGAATAAGGTTAGTCGGAGTTTATTTAATACTTTTCCCACGGCTTCCCATTTAAAAAAAACTATATTTTTAATCATAACCCCGTTAAATTGCGTAATTTTGCATAAAAATATAAACCCATGAACTCACGGACAAGAAGCATACAAAATAGGTAGAACTATACAAAATTTATGTTATATGTTTAGAAATAACGATACCAGAACACATTTCCATTGAACTATATTATCAAATCCATCCCAATAAATATTACTAATAGCAAAATAAAATAACTTTATCGAGGTGTCGTCCCCCATTTACCAAAAAAGAAAAAGTAATTTAGCATAAACCCGATTTTACTTCCTTCTCTGCTATCGATACATCATTTGCACCTCCCATCCCTTGCAGAAACGGCAACTTACCCACCCTGAAGCCGAAATTCATCCATATCCCTTGACTTAGGTCTAGATGTTCAGTTACTGTCGTTTTGAACAATCATAGCGTTTATAACACCAACTTATAGGTTAGTGACCTTATTTTGACTGGTATATAATCTAACTAGCCATATTTGAAACTTTCCATAAACTATATTTTCTATATAACTACAATCATAAGTTAGATGACCAGTACTAGCCAGCTGCTTGACCATTGATCTAATTTTTTTAACAGCCGTCATTCCTGTTAATTATTATATATAAATTCCCTTAACCTAATAAAGATATCAAAAGATGGTGCAATGGTGTTTGTTAAACATAAGAATCATTGCTAGCTGGGATCGATTCCCACAACATTAATTTTTATTTTTTGCCTTTTAACTTGATTTGTCTAGCTTTTCTGTTAATCTTATTTTTTTCATTTCTTTTCTCTTATCCCTTCTGTTTAATACTGAATTTCTTTTATGCGGTTTTCTTACCATACGTGTTTTTATAGCGAGTTAGTTTTTGGTGCTTTTTGGATGCATCTTAGTTAGTGCGTTTCATCTTCGTTTGGATTTTCAAAAATAACCCGTCACGACGTGGCACTAAGAAAATACGTTGTACCGCCGCTAGCGCGCCGCAAAAGATCAATCGTGTGCGCACTCGGAATCTCATCGACATCCGACATTATCAGCAGATCACTGTCGTTGATGCCTGCTACTTTAAGAAGGTGATCAAGTGCCACTCGCTGATACTATAATCGTTTAGGTTACTGTATCGAATGACAGAAATAAAATAAAATTGGAATTGCATGTTATCATTTTTAAGTTATTGTCAATTAGGGAGTGTTTGAATGTATAGTTATGTTAAATATTTAGAAACTTAATGAAGTTTTGGGGATGCTACTATTAGAAATTTGCAAGAACTTTTCAATCTTTATTTAGAACTCTATACAACTTGGTTTCGGTACTTCTATTTGTAATGTTACTCGATACATAATGTCTAGCTTACAGAATTTTACAATTGCATTTCCCAGAGACCTGATGGCTGGAGAATGATGGGTGGGGTGGTGCACACGGTTGTGGCACCAATTGAGAGGAAAAGGCTGTTGTTACAGACACAGATGTAAATGTATATATTTTTTAAGTTTTTTTTTTTTTTTTTTTTATAAAGCAGGATCTTGATTTGTATATAAGTAGAATCATTATATTCTAGGTGACACTACTGGGAATCATAAAAGAGACATGACACTTTTTGTTAATTCTGCTTGGCTAACTATGTAACTTAATATTTTGCTTGATAGATACATGTCACAAAAGAATGTTCATGCCAACGTCATAAATGCTAACAAAATAAACATTGTAATAGGATACCGACCCCCTCTCACTTGTTTTAGTTTTATTTTAAATGCTAACAAAATTAACGACCTGAGATGAAGCATCTATGTGATTTTGCAAAACCAGAATGAGATAATCATACGGACCGTCCGACGTGCCATTATGGAAACGAATGATGATGCAGTCGGGTATGGAACGACCCATGTATAAAGGCACTTTGGATTGCTGCAAAACAATTTTTAAAGGCGAGGGGCTCCGGTCGTTGTTAGGTTCGAGATCGAGAACAAGAATGCAACTTTGGATCCCTACGGTGGTATTAAAACATAAATATCTACGAACGTATGGAGCTCACATGTGTTAAAAGTCAATTAGCTATAATTCGATTAGATATTATGTAACATAATTAAAAAAAATGTGGTATATTGAGTTTTTCCATCTTCTTAGTGTTAAGATGAAGTCATCCACGGCCAACGGTTCCTTTCGGTATTCATTGTTAGGAATCTTACCAAACATCACACATAAACCAAATTATTAATTGTATTACTTTTAGTTAAATAAATAAATGAAGTGACAATGAATTGTTATTTTTAAATTAAGCATCGTAACAATTATTTTATTTTATGTTTGAGCAATAAGTAATGAAATAAAGGGATGGTTGATGTAGACCAAGTGAAGTGTGAAGACCCTTTGTGCACCAATGTCCAAACCACCCCATTAAGAAACTTGGATTCCATTTTTGCTTATAATATTATTTTTGAATGCGCCTAAAAGATTCATTATTAGATTCCTTTGATTATGACCTCCTCGCCTTTATGTCTTTACATGAACCTTTTTAATTCTTATTTTATGAAACAAATATACAATTTTAAAGACAATAATACAACCACAATTTACTATAAATTAACACGTTGAAAACAAAAATATCATCGAATCAAGCTCTAACGTTATTCAAATATCAAACTCAACAACCTTAAACTTGTTTTCTAGTATTACAATCACTAGGTTACAAACCTGTGATTACACAAGTTGATAAATAAATTATTAAACAGTCAGTAATAAAAGCTTCGAAATTATTATACGATATTTTGAGATAAAATATAAACAGCTTTTTATACAACTTTTATAAATTAAGAAATGGAACACGAACGAGTGAAATAAGAGAAGGAAAAAATAATATTGGTCTCACAGAATTGTGACACGTGACGTAACTAGTTACTATCAAGTAGACATCTTGGTTTTTGGTTCCATATATAATTTTCATTAATAATAGGGTTTGATATAGATAATAATCTGCATTTTTAGGCATTACTTGGTGTTCTTGCTTATTGTTAATTTAGGTTTAATGTAATTATGAATTTTAGAAGAAAAAAAAGGTTGAAAAGGATGATCTTTTGATCATTTAGGCCTACGAGGGATTATGAGCATAACTTTAAAATAAAGACAGGAAATGTAATGCATAAGATGTATAAATGTTAAAAATACATTCAACTTCAATGAAAGTGTTTAAAAAAAGCCAAATTATGGTTCTTGTTTGCTTTTATTGGTTGTGTTCACTTATTGGTTTTCCAGCTCGTTAGAATGACATTAGAATATTGGGTGTGTGGATTTGGGTTAGGGGCATTGGTTTATATATATGATACATGTGAGTTTCACTAATCTACACCTAAAATAGTGGGGTGTGGTGGGGGCGTGGGGTGCCATTTGATACCTAATTTTCTTTTTTTCTTTTTATTTTAAAAATAGAATTTATTAATATTAAATAACTAAAAAATACATTACAGTACAAAAAAAATTCAATAATCTTCATCTTCGTCTTTAATGCTATCAAATATAGAAAGTGTTGAAACATGTTCTACTAAATCAGCTCGAATAATTGAAAATATTTGTCAAATTAGATTTTGGTTTTGCGTTCTCTGTTCGTTACTAATGTCTTGGTTATTTGATTCGGTCTCCTCCGGAAAATATTCAACTATTGCCCGACTTTCGTTCTCTAAAATCATGATGTGTAGAATGATGCACGCGTTCATCACGTTTCTTATTTGATCTTTTTCATACAATTGACAAGTTATGCTCAAAATGCTCCACCTTTTCTGCAAAACACCAAATCCTCGCTCAACGTCTTTGCGTGCCGCTATCTGAACTTCGTTAAACTTTACTCTTTTAGGATCTAGGGTTCCATCACTTGAAAATGATTTCACAAAAACAACCCACTCTGGGTAAATTCCATTTGACAAGATAGTACCCATGCTAGTATTCAACATCATTTACAAAAAAATGTTCCTTTGGGTCCAACACCATTTATTAGATCATCGAAAAAGGGCGAGTGATGAATAATATTTATATCGTTGTGTGAACCTGGCATACCAAAGAATGTATGTCATATCCAAAGATCTTGTGATACAACAACTTCAAGCATCATAGCCGGCATTCCACAATATCCGCTTATGTGAGAGCCTTGCCATACAGTTAGACAAAGTTCACACTCTCATTTCACACAATCTAAACTACCTATCATCCCGGGGAGACCATGATATTCAGCATGATGTTCCATAATTTGTTGCATATAACTAAACGTTGGTTTTCTCAAGTTTTTTTCGTATACAATTCAATGATATACGCACAAAAATTGTGAAGACTTTCCCTAGCCACCCTTGCCGACATTTTTAAATAGTCGTCAATATGTCGGAACTATCCCCGTAAGCCAATTGTCTTAGGGCGGCCGTAACCTTTTGCCACGTGGTAAAACCTGAATTACCACGTGCATCGGGTCTTTGTCAGAAAAATTCATAATTATCCTCTAAATCCTTTGATATTTTTAAATTAAATTTTTACTCATTCGAAAACGACGCCTAAATATTATTTCATCATAAGTTGGTTCGAGTGACAAATAATCGCTTACCAGCAAATAGCTAGCGGTTACGCGTACACGAATGATATACTTCCTCCGTTTGGGTTGGGGTTGGGAAGTCTCTTCATCTGAATCTTCAACGATAGCTTTCAGGACTGTCACCACTGTTGATAATAATATTTCCGCCCCATCGTCCTATGAGGATGACGAATCGCTTGAACTTGAAGAATTCATTGAATATATATATTTGGTGATGGAAGGTAGTTTTGAATATTTGAATAGTAAAATTTAGTATGAATTGTCTTATATAGAAAAAATAGTTAAAGATTTCTTTTAAATAGCCATTGGCCAAGGGCTAGCCCAACGGTCATATGAACCCAACCAATCGCAACCATCAACCAACGGGACAACGCCGCTACCCACAATGGCCCGGTGTGGCTACGTGTTGCTTGGCTACCGCGCCCCCAATCCAAACCCACACTCCACAGTCTTAAAGTATTTGACATTGAAATCGTTGTCTTTACTTATATAATTATACTAAAAATTACTTTTTTTTAATTAAATAATATTATTTTATACCTTTACACCTTTTTAATCTCCTCTATTTACGCTTACAAACATATAACGGTTCGTTGTGAATGCTATTATTCGTTTATTATGATACTAGCTCCACCATTAAAGAATTTTTTTAAGATATTTTAATTTTGTTTAGTTATATTAAGAGAAGAAAACTTTTTCTTAAAAAAATATCTCATGTTAAAATATGCAATGAGATGAAACATGAAAGCAGTGTCATGATTATAGGTTTTGTGTTAATCTAACTATCATTCATAAATTGCAACTAGTGGACCGGCCACTTCATCTAATGAAGTCAATAGTTAAACATAATATCATGTTATTATTTTCTTGATATTTTAATAATAATGATTTAGGACAATCATATTAAAATATCTTACACTTACACTTATCATTTTCATGATGACCTTTTCCTTTCGTCGGTCATAATATTAGATGGCGATGTGTCTTCAATTTGTGAAAGTTCACATGTCAAAAATATAGTCAAAAATATAGGACAAATGAAAAAATTCACAAGATTCATCTTTATCGGATGATTCATATCTTGCAAACCCACAAATGCTTCAATATCATCTTTTTTTTTAACATTAGTTCTTTTATTTCTTGCTTAACAACTCTTATAAGTTCTTTAGATAATACTGAGGTAAACACTCACGACTTTAAGGCATGCTCAGAATTGAGTTACGACAATATAACACGTTTCTTAATTAAAAGAAAAAACCTACAAATTCAGGTTTATGTCATCTAAAAATTACGATAATATAACATGTTTCTTAATATGTTAAAATTCATATTTGAATCTTGCATTTAGGTAATTTGTTTTAGGAATAATGGAGTTTAATAATTCTAACTATTAGGCGTTGGCCGACAACGGTCTCAACTTTAAAAATAACTAGTGGTGATCTCAGCTTTTCATATATTGTAAACTAATAGACTTTTACTAAACCGAAAAGAATAATGAGACAAAAAGAAGTAAAAGTCCATTAGTTTATAATATATGAAAAGATGGGACCACTATCGTTTATTTTTTAAGTTGAGACTGTTGCCGGCCAACGGCTATTTGTTTGGATTATTTCAATTCATTATTCCTTTGTTTTAGTATTTATATAGCCTTTTCATTTTATTATATGTATATTATACGATTTTCTTTTAAATGTATTTTTTTATTTAGAAAAAAAGGTTTATCTCTTGTTTATTAGAAATCTTTTTATTTATATTATTAATTTATCTTTATTTAAAGTATATTTTATCTTTATTAAAAAAGATTTCTAAAAAGGTGAGGTTGTGGTGGATCAAAATCGCAATATAAATAAGTTATTGTTATTTACCATTATGCCATCATACGCTTTTTTTCTTTTTGGAGTTTCCATTTTCAGTTAGTACTATTTCTATGATAATTTCATTTGTATAATAATCTAACCCTATATATAGACACAAATTTATTTGTAATTTATGTAACTTAATAATGAGGTTTTTATTATATTATTTTACGTATTTGATGATGATTCATCACATATGATGGATGATGATCACATATCGATCATTCTTTCAATCTATACGACTCATTTATCCAACATATGTATATATGTATAGATCGTAATTGATGTTGCAAACTATAACTCTCACATAAAAAATTAAGATTTAAGATTAAGAGTGGAGAAAAATAATATAAGGGTTTTTCTTTCATTTGAATGGTTAATTACCAAAATACCCAATACATGATTCTCATGTGAGCTGTAATTAACTAAAAGTTGGATGGAGTTAGCGTGGTGGATCAAAATCACAATAAAATAAAAATATTGGTATGTAAATTACAAGACATTTAGATTTTTAAAAATATATAATAATCATTAAAGCACGTAAACCAAAACCACAATTTACTCTTTATAATATATATTCTTAGAGAATATAATGTGTACTATGTATACTTTTAGTAGTATGTAACCTTATGTGCAAATTAAAGTAAACAAGGAATGTTTACATGAACCTAAAAGCTTTGAAGATAATTTATTCATTTATTATTAATATTTAAGTTTAAGTAACAAACATATTCGTAACTAGAGAGAAGGACATTTAAGTATTTAACACAAAACTAAATTCAAATAGAAACACCATTAAAACCAAATAAACATATGTATATTCCATTTTAAATGTTACATCAGATAGTTATGTAATTGTTTTTCATACTCTCTTTCCGAATTTAACGAGTATCATACATGTATTTATATGAGTTTGATAGGTATTTACTTAAAAGTGGTTTTTGTACAATTGTACGTGTGACATATGAAACTAAGCCTAACATTAAAAAATCTAATCATAGAATATTAGATGACATCATGATTGAGAAAAGGAAAAGGTGAAAAAGAAAACGAGAGAAAAAAGGGAATTTTGACAAGAGGTGTGTGGTTTAAAGCCTTCCCCTCGTATTGGCATCTCCCGTCACATCGTTTTTTCTTCATTTAGAAAAAAACACTCAACTGCCTTTCCCTTATTTAACTATATAGTATATAGTTTAAAAACAGTTGTAAACACTAAACTTACCCACAAATACGTAATGAAAAAATTCAAATATAAATAACTTTTTATATAAAATGTATGAATAAAATAAAAATATAAAATAATACTGTGACATTTTCGTAATTAGTTACTCGTAGAGTACTTATCAAAATTACTCTAAAAACAATATTGTACTTTTAATCTTGAAGTGTAATTTTATAAAATGTTCATATAGGATAATTTTGATCTTATAGAGTTTGTAGAGTATCATAATTATTCTATAAATGATTTTGTATGGTAATTTTGATCTATAAGATAATTTTGTAGAGTATCATAATTACTTTACAAATAATTTTGTAGAGTAATTTTGAATTGTATGTTGTTTGATAAAATTGCAGAGTAATTTTTATACACTTTTAGCGTAATTTTGATAATTACTTTACAAGATCAAAATTACTCTACGAGATACACTTGTAGAGTAATTTTAATAACTACCCTATAAGATCAAAATTACTCTACAAGGTTATTTATAGAGTAATTTTGATAATTACCCTACTAGCAAATAATTACGAAAATGGCACCGTGTTTTTTTTTTACTTTTTCATGCCTTTCGTACGTTTTGTACGATAAAACACTTTTTTCGTGAACTTAACCAAATATGTAAATTACAAGTTATGGAAGCATCTAGTTTTATATTTTATTCAGCATGGTTGTAATAATATTTTAACAATAGTTGTTACGGTATATAAATTTATATAAAAATCGTTTTCATTAAAAGTCTAATATGAATAATAATTAAATTTTCTTTTGAGTTAACGTGATTGCGGAGCAGTTGTGACTATGAGGTTAAATATGATTAAATAATGAAAAGTGTTTTCTAATTGTTTAGTAAGTTAAAGAGTTTATTATATAAATGAATGTGATTTATCAAGTGAAACATGCTTGGAGTACTTTATAAGAATTGTATATTTGATATATGTACATATTTTATAACGTATCAAGAGAAACATGCTTGGAGTACTTTATAAATAAGAATTGTATAGCTGATATATTTAGACATTTTATAAATTTGAAGTGTAACGCTAACTCTTGTTAAATTTCTGATAAATTTTCTTAAAGTATTAGTTTTACTGTGTTAGCTAAAACAAAAGAAACTCCTACATTATGTGGTGGTCATCGAATCATCCTATATCTGACTATTCATCATCTTTTTCAACCATGTGTATTAGAAAAAATATTTTTTTTTGTTTTGTGTTTACAAAGTTGATCGCAAATAATGATTGGTGGTGAGAGTTTTGATTTGGTTGACATCGCGGTCCAAGAAATTTGAATCTAGTTTTATGATATTCTTGGTCGATGATTTACACTGATCTAGTAAATTTATAGAGACAGTGGTTGGTAGTTTGGATGGTTTTCAAGGGTTGCCAAAAGTTCGAGTAGACTATGGACCACAAAGGCTTGATGCTTGGACACAAGGTCTTCGAAGATGTAGGAACACAATGGTGTTCTTAGTTTGGACAATGATGTTGCTTTGCTTGATTTTTTGAGTCACTGTAAAATTGCAAGAAGACAGAGGAAGGGGGAGCAACACAGTTAAGGTGTGGTATTGTCACCGAAGGTGGGTGTGGCGACCCCGTGGGGTCTCAAACGAATCCAGAAAAATCTCAGCCCTTTAAACTCACAAAAAACTGCTATTGTGGGCAGTTGTTTGCGGTTGGTGGTTACTTCCATCTTTCTCTACCCATTATCCCCACTCTCTCAAATTCAGTTAATGCTTGCAATCAGTTGAGGATGGTTCCCCGCGATTCCGTAATTGTTGGTCTGCTGAATCCGTTCTTTTCACCCACCTATAAATCTGTCTTCTCATCTCCACAGTAAAAGGAAAAATTAGGTGAATGAAGATAATGGCCATACCCGTGAGTTCAAGGTAAGTGAGTTCTATACAAAGAGGTTAATCTTCCTCAATGCTTGACTTACATGATTTATATGATTATACATGATTGACTATACTATACTATATATAATATAAATATTTAACCGAGTTCTTGATACAGTCGTATTATGGTTAGATGTCATGAACTTAGGTTATATTATCTTCATTCTAAACTCCTCGTTTGTGATTCTAGTGGGCAAATTAGGACCCATGAAAATACGTACAAACTTAGTGTCCAAACGAGTATTTAGACAAGATATATTTTCGTTACATACATACTTTTATTATTAAATTTCGAATCCGAACTCTCCACAAATTCCATAAACGCACACACATTCGTTTCCCCAATGTAAGGTAACTTTGGTGCTATCCACTCCCTAACGCTTCAACCCACGTACGTAGGATTTGTATGAAAATCGTGAGTATACTCGATCCCATTTATCATTTTACACACTTTGGGTGCAACATGTACACAATATTACAAATTCACATACTCACTTGTTTACATACATACTCTATCCGTAAAAAACATGATACTTGTTATATTCTTGTTATTATATGCTATACCCATTCTTGTGTTCTATATGCTCATAACTTTGCAAGCTTCCCTTAACAATTATAGCGCTATAGGATTAACGCACCGCTCATATTCTTGTGCTATTGTTAAGTAAACTATTTTACAACCTTGTCGTTTCGGCACCAATGGTCTCCACGATTGCGGTACACTTTGGTTTGACTTATAGTTAACACATTGTATGCAATTTACCATGTTGGATATGAGAAAACTTTTCAATCACTATTATGCTATGTATGAAACTTGTATACTCGCTAACCTTTTGTTGATCATTATTTTAATACATGTTGTATGAAACTAGTTGATGAAGACCACTACTTAGGGTGGATTAGAAACACACCTAGATTTAAACTTACGTATTTCATTTCATGTCGTTTCATTATTTGCAACTTGTTGTACTTTCCCTTTCAAAACAATGTATTATCATTTTAGTAATAATGAAATTTTGATCTTATTAAATACTTGTTGCAAATTAGTGTTATGAAGTCTCGAGCAATCTATTTCGTCCTGATGTTTCCGCCATCGGTTGGGTGTGACAGTAAGTATCCTAAAACCCTAACACACATCACAAGCATTTACTCTGAACAATTCTTTGAAAACTCATTAAATACATTAATCTAGAATCCACACCATTCACTCCGACCGATCCATCGCGTTGGAACCTTATTTATCACCCGACAAGTTTTCTTATTCTCACCGTGGAGCTTGGTCACGGATCCCCCCCCACCCCGGGGTCCTCCGTGGCGAGGCTAACGGTGTTCTTTTTTGTAGTTACCTCGAAAGTTGAACTTGGACCTAGACGAATCTCCATAAGAAGGCTCAAAACTTCTGGGATTCGATGTTTGTGCCATCCATGGGACTCAGTTCTCTAGATAATAACACTCATGTGCAAGAAATTCACTAGAAGCGATTTTATAAGATGGTAACACCCCCCACCACCCCTCTCTACCGGAGAGAAAGCGCCTCTGAGTTCAAAAATATTACGGAGCCAGATTCTCTCCTTATTGAAAAGTTAGATATAATACTTAAGTTCGTGTCAAAACACAAAGATGAGTTACGGAAACAACTCGAGTATCTCGAAAAAATGAAGAAGCTAGAAGGCTCAACTTTGACACACCTCAGAAGGAAGGTACCACCTCTTCCCGTGACGGAGAAGCTAACCCAGATCCTCTAGCCTTCTTCATGGCTGTGTTCAAACAGATGACGCCAGAAGAATAGCCACTATGACGGAAGAAAAAAAAGGTGACCAAGATAAGAAAGAACCAAGTCATAGCGAGAACCAAAGTGGCAATGCCCTTGACAAACCTTATTTACCCAAGGATTTGGCAGAAATTTTGAGCCGAGGCACCACTACCTCCCAAGCTGAAACCCCCAAGTAATGTGGATTGGTACGACGGGACTAAAGACCTCGACGATCACTTGCTTGCCTTTAAAGGGGTCGGTCAGGTAGGCAGATGGTCCATGCCCACCTAGTGCCACATGTTTGTGCAGACTTTGACCGAATGAGTTTATGGTTTGACAACCTTCTGGCAGACGGCATTGATAGTTATGAGGATCTGTTCGACAAGTTCGTTAGGATCTTTTACCAACAAAAGAAGGTGATTAAGAATCCAAATGAAATCATGCACATAAGACAGAAGGATAATGAGCGAGTGGACCAATACATGTAACAGTTCATTATAGAGAGCATTATTATAAAGGGGGTCCCAGAAGTGATGAAGATAAGCAGCTTCATCAACGAGTGAAAGCACACGCAACTATGCGAAAAGCTGGCAAAGGAATTTCCTATACCTAGAAAATGGGACTGGGCTGGATGTCCTCCTTGCCCCTAGTCTAGGCCAACATTTGACCGTATGAGTTTGAGATGCATTTACCATATGGGAATATTGTGAGAAAGGTGTCATGAAAGTTTCATTGGAAAGTTATATGCGTTGTATGGATAAGGTTATTTTATAAAGTCTTTTAAAAATATGAAGGGTATAAAAACATAATTGATTGTAAAATATAACAAAATATCAAGCAATATATAACACAATGCCAAGAAGTATAACACCATGTCAAAAAAAGACATAATAAGTCGCAAAAAAGACACCATAACGTAAATATAAAAAAACAATAGTAAATAAAAAACACAATGATCTAAACAAAAATTCTAAAATCTACAAAATAAAAAACGAAAACCTAAAATCTCATATCGTAGAGTTCGATGAGACGGTTCTATTGCCGCTTGAATAAGGTTAGTCGGAGTTTATTTAATACTTTTCCCACGGCTTCCCATTTAAAAAAAACTATATATTTAATCATAACCCCGTAAATTGTGTAATTTTGCATAAAAATATAAACCCATGAACTCACGGACAAGAAGCATACAAAATAGGAAGAACTATACAAAATTTATGTTATATGTTAGAAATAACGATACCAGAACACATTTCCATTGAACTATATTATCAAATCCATCCCAATAAATATTACTAATAGCAAAATAAAATAACTTTATCGAGGTGTCGTCCCCATTTACCAAAAAAGAAAAAGTAATTTAGCATAAACCCGATTTTACTTCCTTCTCTGCTATCGATACATCATTTGCACCTCCCATCCCTTGCAGAAACGGCAACTTACCCACCCTAACTGAAGCCGAAATTCATCCATATCCCTTGCCTTAGGTCTAGATGTTCAGTTACTGTCGTTTTGAACAATCATAGCGTTTATAACACCAACTTATAGGTTAAGTGACCTTATTTTGACTGGTATATAACTAACTAGCCATATTTGAAACTTTCCATAAACTATATTTTCTATATAACTACAATCATAAGTTAGATGACGAGTACTAGCCAGCTGCTTGACCATTGATCTAATTTTTTTAACAGCCGTCATTCCTGTTAATTATTATATATAAATTCCCTTAACCTAATAAAGATATCAAAAGATGGTGCAATGGTGTTTGTTAAAACAAATTATTAATTGTATTACTTTTAGTTAAATAAATAAATGAAGTGACAATGAATTGTTATTTTTAAATTAAGCATCGTAACAATTATTTTATTTTATGTTTGAGCAATAAGTAATGAAATAAAGGGATGGTTGATGTAGACCAAGTGAAGTGTGAAGACCCTTTGTGCACCAATGTCCAAACCACCCCATTAAGAAACTTGGATCCATTTTTGCTTATAATATTATTTTTGAATGCGCCTAAAAGATTCATTATTAGATTCCTTTGATTATGACCTCCTCGACTTTATGTCTTTACATGAACCTTTTTAATTCTTATTTTATGAAACAAATATACAATTTTAAAGACAATAAGACAACCACAAGTTCTATAAATTAACACGTTGAAAACAAAAATATCATCGAATCAAGCTCTAACGTTATTCAAATATCAAACTCAACAACCTTAAACTTGTTTTCTAGTATTACAATCACTAGGTTACAAACCTGTGATTACACAAGTTGATAAATAAATTATTAAACAGTCAGTAATAAAAGCTTCGAAATTATTATACGATATTTTGAGATAAAATATAAACAGCTTTTTATACAACTTTTATAAATTAAGAAATGGAACACGAACGAGTGAAATAAGAGAAGGAAAAAATAATATTGGTCTCACAGAATTGTGACACGTGACGTAACTAGTTACTATCAGGTAGACATCTTGGTTTTTGGTTCCATATATAATTTTCATCAATAATAGGGTTTGATATAGATAATAATCTGCATTTTTAGGCATTACTTGGTGTTCTTGCTTATTGTTAATTTAGGTTTAATGTAATTATGAATTTTAGAAGAAAAAAAAGGTTGAAAAGGATGATCTTTTGATCATTTAGGCCTACGAGGGATTATGAGCATAACTTTAAAATAAAGACAGGAAATGTAATGCATAAGATGTATAAATGTTAAAAATACATTCAACTTCAATGAAAGTGTTTAAAAAAAGCCAAATTATGGTTCTTGTTTGCTTTTATTGGTTGTGTTCACTTATTGGTTTTCCAGCTCGTTAGAATGACATTAGAATATTGGGTGTGTGGATTTGGGTTAGGGGCATTGGTTTATATATGATACATGTGAGTTTCACTAATCTACACCTAAAATAGTGGGGTGTGGTGGGGGCGTGGGGTGCCATTTGATACCTAATTTTCTTTTTTTTCTTTTTATTTTAAAAATAGAATTTATTAATATTAAATAACTAAAAAATACATTACAGTACAAAAAAAATTCAATAATCTTCATCTTCGTCTTTAATGCTATCAAATATAGAAAGTGTTGAAACATGTTCTACTAAATCAGCTCGAATAATTGAAAATATTTGTCAAATTAGATTTTGGTTTTGCGTTCTCTGTTCGTTACTAATGTCTTGGTTATTTGATTCGGTCTCCTCCGGAAAATATTCAACTATTGCCCGACTTTCGTTCTCTAAAATCATGATGTGTAGAATGATGCACGCGTTCATCACGTTTCTTATTTGATCTTTTTCATACAATTGACAAGTTATGCTCAAAATGCTCCACCTTTTCTGCAAAACACCAAATCCTCGCTCAACGTCTTTGCGTGCCGCTATCTGAACTTCGTTAAACTTTACTCTTTTAGGATCTAGGGTTCCATCACTTGAAAATGATTTCACAAAAACAACCCACTCTGGGTAAATTCCATTTGACAAGATAGTACCCATGCTAGTATTCAACATCATTTACAAAAAAATGTTCCTTTGGGTCCAACACCATTTATTAGATCATCGAAAAAGGGCGAGTGATGAATAATATTTATATCGTTGTGTGAACCTGGCATATCAAAGAATGCATGTCATATCCAAAGATCTTGTGATACAACAACTTCAAGCATCATAGCCGGCATTCCACAATATCCGCTTGTGTGAGAGCCTTGCCATAAAGTTAGACAAAGTTCACACTCTCATTTCACACAATCTAAACTACCTATCATCCCGGGGAGACCATGATATTCAGCATGATGTTCCATAATTTGTTGCATATAACTAAACGTTGGTTTTCTCAAGTATTTTTTCGTATACAATTCAATGATATACACACAAAAATTGTGAAGACTTTCCCTAGCCACCCTTGCCGACATTTTTAAATAGTCGTCAATATGTCGGAACTATCCCCGTAAGCCAATTGTCTTAGGGCGGCCGTAACCTTTTGCCACGTGGTAAAACCTGAATTACCACGTGCATCGGGTCTTTGTCAGAAAAATTCATAATTATCCTCTAAATCCTTTGATATTTTTAAATTAAATTTTTACTCATTCGAAAACGACGCCTAAATATTATTTCATCATAAGTTGGTTCGAGTGACAAATAATCGCTTACCAGCAAATAGCTAGCGGTTACGCGTACACGAATGATATACTTCCTCCGTTTGGGTTGGGGTTGGGAAGTCTCTTCATCTGAATCTTCAACGATAGCTTTCAGGACTGTCACCACTGTTGATAATAATATTTCCGCCCCATCGTCCTATGAGGATGACGAATCGCTTGAACTTGAAGAATTCATTGAATATATATATTTGGTGATGGAAGGTAGTTTTGAATATTTGAATAGTAAAATTTAGTATGAATTGTCTTATATAGAAAAAATAGTTAAAGATTTCTTTTAAATAGCCATTGGCCAAGGGCTAGCCCAACGGTCATATGAACCCAACCAATCGCAACCATCAACCAACGGGACAACGCCGCTACCCACAATGGCCCGGTGTGGCTAAAGCCGTGTTGCTTGGCTACCCGCGCCCCCAATCCAAACCCACACTCCACAGTCTTAAAGTATTTGCATTGAAATCGTTGTCTTTACTTATATAATTATACTAAAAATTACTTTTTTTTAATTAAATAATATTATTTTATACCTTTACACCTTTTTAATCTCCTCTTTTACGCTTACAAACATATAACGGTTCGTTGTGAATGCTATTATTCGTTTATTATGATACTAGCTCCACCATTAAAGAATTTTTTTAAGATATTTTAATTTTGTTTAGTTATATTAAGAGAAGAAAACTTTTTCTTAAAAAAATATCTCATGTTAAAATATGCAATGAGATGAAACATGAAAGCAGTGTCATGATTATAGGTTTTGTGTTAATCTAACTATCATTCATAAATTGCAACTAGTGGACCGGCCACTTCATCTAATGAAGTCAATAGTTAAACATAATATCATGTTATTATTTTCTTGATATTTTAATAATAATGATTTAGGACAATCATATTAAAATATCTTACACTTACACTTATCATTTTCATGATGACCTTTTCCTTTCGTCGGTCATAATATTAGATGGCGATGTGTCTTCAATTTGTGAAAGTTCACATGTCAAAAATATAGTCAAAAATATAGGACAAATGAAAAAATTCACAAGATTCATCTTTATCGGATGATTCATATCTTGCAAACCCACAAATGCTTCAATATCATCTTTTTTTTTAACATTAGTTCTTTTATTTCTTGCTTAACAACTCTTATAAGTTCTTTAGATAATACTGAGGTAAACACCACGACTTTAAGGCATGCTCAGAATTGAGTTACGACAATATAACACGTTTCTTAATTAAAAGAAAAAACCTACAAATTCGGGTTTATGTCATCTAAAAATTACGATAATATAACATGTTTCTTAATATGTTAAAATTCATATTTGAATCTTGCATTTAGGTAATTTGTTTTAGGAATAATGGAGTTTAATAATTCTAACTATTAGGTGTTGGCCGACAACGGTCTCAACTTTAAAAATAACTAGTGGTGATCTCAGCTTTTCATATATTGTAAACTAATAGACTTTTACTAAACCGAAAAGAATAATGAGACAAAAAGAAGTAAAAGTCCATTAGTTTATAATATATGAAAAGATGGGACCACTATCGTTTATTTTTTTAAGTTGGGACTGTTGCCGGCCAACGGCTATTTGTTTGGATTATTTAAATTCATTATTCCTTTGTTTTAGTATTTATATAGCCTTTTCATTTTATTATATGTATATTATACGATTTTCTTTTAAATGTATTTTTTTATTTAGAAAAAAAGGTTTATCTCTTGTTTATTAGAAATCTTTTAATTTATATTATTCAAAGACGTTTTTAATTTTTCTTTATTTAAAGTATATTTTATCTTTATAAAAAAAGATTTCTAAAAAGGTGAGGTTGTGGTGGATCAAAATCGCAATATAAATAAGTTATTGTTATTTACCATTATGCCATCATACGCTTTTTTTCTTTTTGGAGTTTCCATTTTCAGTTAGTACTATTTCTATGATAATTTCATTTGTATAATAATCTAACCCTATATATAGACACAAATTTATTTGTAATTTATGTAACTTAATAATGAGGTTTTTATTATATTTTTTTACGTATTTGAGGATGATTCATCACATATGATGGATGATGATCACATATCGATCATTCTTTCAATCTATACGACTCATTTATCCAACATATGTATATATGTATAGATCGTAATTGATGTTGCAAACTATAACTCTCACATAAAAAATTAAGATTTAAGATTAAGAGTGGAGAAAAATAATATAAGGGTTTTTCTTTCATTTGAATGGTTAATTACCAAAATACCCAATACATGATTCTCATGTGAGCTGTAATTAACTAAAAGTTGGATGGAGTTAGCGTGGTGGATCAAAATCACAATAAAATAAAAATATTGTATTGTAAATTACAAGACATTTAGATTTTTAAAAATATATCAATAATCATTAAAGCACGTAAACCAAAACCACAATTTACTCTTTATAATATATATTCTTAGAGAATATAATGTGTACTATGTATACTTTTAGTAGTATGTAACCTTATGTGCAAATTAAAGTAAACAAGGAATGTTTACATGAACCTAAAAGCTTTGAAGATAATTTATTCATTTATTATTAATATTTAAGTTTAAGTAACAAACATATTCGTAACTAGAAGAGAAGGACATTTAAGTATTTAACACAAAACTAAATTCAAATAGAAACACCATTAAAACCAAATAAACATATGTATATTCCATTTTAAATGTTACATCAGATAGTTATGTAATTGTTTTTCATACTCTCTTTCCGAATTTAACGAGTATCATACATGTATTTATATGAGTTTGATAGGTATTTACTTAAAAGTGGTTTTTGTACAATTGTACGTGTGACATATGAAACTAAGCCTAACATTAAAAAATCTAATCATAGAATATTAGATGACATCATGATTGAGAAAAGGAAAAGGTGAAAAAGAAAACGAGAGAAAAAAGGGAATTTTGACAAGAGGTGTGTGGTTTAAAGCCTTCCCCTCGTATTGGCATCTCCCGTCACATCGTTTTTTCTTCATTTAAAAAAAACACTCAACTGCCTTTCCCTTATTTTAACTATATAGTATATAGTTTAAAAACAGTTGTAAACACTAAACTTACCCACAAATACGTAATGAAAAAATTCAAATATAAATACTTTTTTATACAAAATGTACGAATAAAATAAAAATATAAAATAATACTGTGACATTTTCGTAATTAGTTACTCGTAGAGTACTTATCAAAATTACTCTAAAAATAATATTGTACTTTTAATCTTGTAGAGTAATTTTATAAAATGTTCATATAGGATAATTTTGATCTTATAGAGTATTTTTTGTAGAGTATCATAATTATTCTATAAATGATTTTGTATGGTAATTTTGATCTATAAGATAATTTTGTAAAGTATCATAATTACTTTACAAATGATTTTGTAGAGTAATTTTGAATTGTATGTTGTTTGATAAACTTGCAGAGTAATTTTTATACACTTTTAGAGTAATTTTGATAAGTACCTTACAAGATCAAAATTACTCTACGAGATACACTTGTAGAGTAATTTTAATAATTACCCTATAAGATCAAAATTACTCTACAAAGTTATTTATAGAGTAATTTTGATAATTACCCTACTAGCAAATAATTACGAAAATGGCACCGTGTTTTTTTTTTTTTTTACTTTTTCATGCCTTTCGTACGTTTTGTACGATAAAACACTTTTTTCGTGAACTTAACCCAATATGTAAATTACAAGTTATGGAAGCATCTAGTTTTATATTTTATTCAGCATGGTTGTAATAATATTTTAACAATAGTTGTTACGGTATATAAATTTATATAAAAATCGTTTTCATTAAAAATCTAATATGAATAATAATTAAATTTTCTTTTGAGTTAACAAAGTTTGGTGATTGTGGAGCAGTTGTGACTATGAGGTTAAATATGATTAAATAATGAAAAGTGTTTTCTAATTGTTTAGTAAGTTAAAGAGTTTATTATATAAATGAATGTGATTTATCAAGTGAAACATGCTTGGAGTACTTTATAAGAATTGTATATTTGATATATGTACACATTTTATAACGTATCAAGAGAAACATGGTTGGAGTACTTTATAAGAATTGTATAGCTGATATATTTAGACATTTTATAAATTTGAAGTGTAACGCTAACTCTTGTTAAATTTCTGATAAATTTTCTTAAATTATTAGTTTTACTGTGTTAGCTAAAACAAAAGAAACTCCTACATTATGTGGTGGTCATCCAATCATCCTATATCTGACTATTCATCATCTTTTTCAACCATGTGTATTAGAAAAAATATTTTTTTTTTGTTTTGTGTTTACAAAGTTGATCGCAAATAATGATTGGTGGTGAGAGTTTTGATTTGGTTGACATCGCGGGTTCCAAGAAATTTGAATCTAGTTTTGATTTTGTTAAATTTGAATCTGGTAAATTTATAGAGACAGTGGTTGGTAGTTTGGATGGTTTTCAAGGGTTGCCAAAAGTTCGAGTAGACTATGGACCACAAAGGGTTGATGCTTGGACACAAGGTCTTCGAAGATGTAGGAACACAATGGTGTTCTTAGTTTGGACAATGATGTTGCTTTGCTTGATTTTTTGAGTCACTGTAAAATTGCAAGAAGACAGAGGAAGGGGGAGCAACACAGTTAAGGTGTGGTATTGTCACCGAAGGTGGGTGTGGCGACCCCGTGGGGTCTCAAACGAATCCAGAAAAATCTCAGCCCTTTAAACTCACAAAAAAACTGCTATTGTGGGCAGTTGTTTGCGGTTGGTGGTTACTTCCATCTTTCTCTACCCATTATCCCCACTCTCTCAAATTCAGTTAATGCTTGCAATCAGTTGAGGACGGTTCCCCACGATTCCGTAATTGCTGGTCTGCTGAATCCGTTCTTTTCACCCACCTATAAATCTGTCTTCTCATCTCCACAGTAAAAGGAAAAATTAGGTGAATGAAGATAATGGCCATACCTGTGAGTTCAAGGTAAGTGAGTTCTTAGTCCGAAATTGTTTTTCTTTATAAGATTTTGGGTGACAACTAGAGGAGGCGTGATGATATTGAGCTGTTTTCTAGACTACATGAGTACATTAAAGTTCTTTTTTTATTTCTAATTTCTGGCTTCTTAAGATGAAGTTTTGTGTCGAAGGTTATTTGGTTTACGATTTAAACCCTTTTTGCTTCTTTTAACAGATGTTCTTCCAATTGTTGTTACAAAAATCACCCCTAAATTCAATGATTGAATTCGATTGGTCATGCTTAAGGTTTGAATTTCAATGCACTGAATTGTTGATTGATGATCTAATAATCATAAAAGGGAATCAATGACTTTTGTTTCGATTTTTGAGTTTTGTTAGGGTTTGAATTTGGGGTTTTTTTAGCATGTGCATGTTTGATTAGAAAATTTTGGAACCTTGAGCAGAAGAAACCAAGATGGCTTTCTTTAAAGCTAAGGGAATCGTTTCCTCAAATCCCCTCATTATAACCAGGTTTCCCCTTTTTTTCATTCCAATTATGATTTAATATTTTAGATTTTGTTTATGTTGTTTTGGTTATCCACTTTCGTTTAGCTTATTCTGACCAACTTATTTTCACCCTTGTATCACCAGGGTAACTACAAAACAAGATAAGGTAGAGACGAAGGCTTTCACACAAGTTCATTGACTAACTTTTTCTTATTGTAATTTGTAAGTATTATCACATATAATTTGTGAGTATGATTGTGTTTATACATGAATCTTACTTTCTTCATTTTAATTCACTTGCTAATTTAGCTTCTTTTAACAATCTAATGCTTGGGCAGAATTTTCGTTTTGGTACAAAAATATGGAGTCTCAATGGTTATTATATATTTTCTTAACTGATGTCTTTATTTTTAATTTCAAGTGTGCAACAAAAGCAAAGCATAATCTTTTAAAGTTAAATTGGTTGTAACTTCAAAATATTAGGGCCATCTCATGGCACAACATGAATCTCGCATAGAGAATGGTGAACAAAATGCCACCATCTCTATTAGGTTATCCGGTTTGGAGTGGTGTCCTTTGTCACATTTGCACAATGGCGCCCCAAACCACCCTACCATAGCCTAAGAGGGCGCCATTGAAGGTCTCAGCCAAGGGAATGGCGGGCGCGAAAGGGTGAGCATGTGGGGCCATATGCTTCTTATCCAATCGGAATTTATTTTTTCTTTAACTTCTTTTTTTTTGTTTTAGTTAAAAGGGGCTTTATTCCACACCGTACAAGTTAACAACAAATCCCCCTCCCTCCAGTCGCTTATGTGTCGCTTACATGTTGCATATGTAGCATGATAAAACCCCTAGGGGCTTTATCCCACACCATACAATCTAATTAGGTTATAGATAACCACTGTTCTTGACTATAATGTGTTAATTAGTAACCGACAAAAACAATATTTTTTTTCTATTTAAGAAGTGACTCATCCACGATCATTCTTTACTTTGTAATTAGAGACGCACGTTTGGGTTCGGTCTAACGAGTTTTGGTAAATCTTGGGTTTGGGTTGAAATGGCGGGTTGACCTGTTTTTTTCTTTAAATTATGTTTTAACTTAAAATGACTACGTACATTATGCCAAATTCAAGTATTAAAACGGAAGCTTACATCGTATTTGGTTCAAATTAATCGTTAAATCGTTTTCATCGGTTCTGGTAATTATAAAAGTCTCCAGCTTCATTACGAAGGTGGAAACGATTTGATATGATTGGGCTATTATGACCATATAAACTTATATTTATTTATTTTATGGGCATCTATTATGAAAGTTTAATCCTTCGGCGATTGGTTATATATGCAATTTAATGAACGCATTTAAAGGCTCCCTAGAACCGAACACATCAGTAGGAGTTTATCTGGTAACAACTACTATAAAGTAATTCTTCTTCTTCTTCTTCTTCTTTTATAATTACAGATGTACGCATGCTTTATAGTGACCCATCATGATAATTTGTGAGAAACATGTGTATTTATTTATTATAACTTATTCGTGAACATCGTCAATAGGAAAAGCAAAGAAAAGAAAAAAGTTGTGACGTGGGAGAAGGCCTTGTGGTTTAACTTCTTCTTTTTTTCACTATTTTTTGCAAACTCATGTTTTTGATCCATTAATTTTTTTCCTTTACTAATCTTTGCAACATGATTAGCTCCTGCCAATTCTGGTAACAAAAAACAATGTTGAATTCTTTAGTAATTACTAAAAAGTGTAATCTTTTTACACATTAATCTTTTTATTACTAATGACCTTTTCTATTTATGGATTTCTGAAGTCAAATAAATGGATTGAACAGGTTACGCTCGGGTTACCCAATTTAACCCAACACGATTGACACCCATGTTCGTAACGATGTCTTTTTTAACGAGTGTTACTTCCTGCGGGGTTTTGTAATCTTGGTCCCATGCCCGGTTATAGGCCATATCTCTTACACGATGGTTTTCCCTTACACATTACTCTTCGGGTATACCCGTAGATGGGTTTCGGTAATCTCATCCCATACTCGAATATAAAACAATGTTTCATACCGGTCCCATACCCAACTCAGATATCTTATTTTTCTTCAAGGTTTTGCACTCTAATGACAAATTCTGTTGATTCAGCTTATTTTTCATTTAATTCAAAATCTGATTCTCAAGTACCAACCCTAACTCGGATATCTTATTTTTGTTTAAAATTTTGCATGTTCACTATTTGCAGCAACCAATAATGCCAGATTAAAGAGACTGAAATGATAGACAATAAAGCTAATACAGAGAAAATGACATGAAAGAAGAAGACTAACCAACAAAGAGGTGACATGACAGGTAACCAGATTGTTATGTTGTTTATTGCATGCATATGTTACTTTCCCATCTTCATGACTAAATGTTGTTTAATACCTCCAATGCCAAACTTCCATGATATTTGATATATAATAATAAATACGTGATCATTAAATGGTATAATTTATATACATGTAACCTTTTCTTATATGTTACTACTTGTGGGTCGGGTCGGTGAACAAGTGAACCGATAAATGCCTTAGGGGGGCATGTTTGACATTGGAACGTCGATTGAGGATAAGCTAGAGCATGTCTGATTTATCGGCTCAATGTTATATGACCAGTTTATAATTATTTGACTTGTATGAAAAAAATCATTTTTCAGGATAAAAAGCTAATATAGAACAAAATTTCAAGTCGAGAACTACGGGTACCATGGGTCCTGTTTTCCATGACCCTATATTAGCCTTCTCCAAGCCTGATAAAGAAGAAAAAGATACTGAACTTTTTAGTGAAAGCTAGAAAGAGGGCTGTAACGATGATGATGAAAATGGGGCGGGGGAGCCTTAGAACTGGTGGCAGTTTGTGGGGATGGGTTAAGGCAGAAGAAGGAGAGATGGGTGAAGGTTTTTCCGGCGCTGAGTTGCATAACAAGGGTACATATAGAAGTAAGAGGAAAACAAGCTTGATATTGACCATGACTAATCAACACTCATTAACCTGTTGCAGAATGCTAATCGTGAATGTATTTAAATGAGACAATTTCATCTTTTAGTACTCTATTAATTTTATTTTCTATCGTTTTGTGGTTTAAACTGTTGACGTTCGTCTTCCTTTTATAAATTAAAGAATAGTGTTTTTGTTTGTCATGTTGTTTAATTTTGTGCACACTAAATATAGGTTAGCTTTGTTGGCACGTTGTTCATACAATTTTGTGTAATCTGAATCTGTTTTATTTTTTTTGTTCATAGGTTCATTTATGTTGTTACAATATAATATATTAACATAACCCGTCCACCGGACAGGTTTAAACCAGTTTCATTGGCTACTACTAAATATGTATAGCTTCCATTTTTACCATAATCTATAGTATTTTTAACCCAATCAGCTTAAAATATTTTCTTTTAACCATAATTTATTGTATTTTTAACCCAGTCACCTTAAAATATCTACCCTATATTATGCTTAGAATAATCAACCTATGCGTTGCGCGAGAACGCAACCGGAATTGATGGATATTGGTCCGGTTCACTGCGGTACTGTCACACGCTATGTCACTTGAAAAAGAAAACCCAAAAAATAAGCTTCTAAGATGGCCAGAAAAAAATGTTTAATGTTTTGCTAGTTTATATATAAATTAGTTACGGAAAAAAAGGATGGGCATATTCTATTCTTCATTTAGCTAGTATATTATAGTAGTTGGCATACGATTTAACCACTGTAGAATATTTTTTCTTAACAATATTATTTACTCATTTCTCTAATAAAAAAGATGGATATGTAACTTCTTTACATTACCCATTTTATGGACATGCAAGTATGTAACATGAGCAAAAGTTCAGCAGCATATAGAATAGCCTATTGAAGAAACTCTGTGTTTATACACCGCCGGCAACTCATCTCCCACCCCAACCCTAGTCCAGCTAAACCACCCCTACACTCATCAGTCATCGGCGCCACCGGCCTGACCCCAGCCAACGCTCCACATACACTCTGTTATTAACTACCATCGTAAGGAATTTACTAAATTACCCTCTCACTACTTTGGATAAGCTTCTACGTGAATTGTTAATATATAGAATGGATGATAGGATAGCATTTTAATATATAAGTTACAACCTTAAAGTAGAGATAAACTAGTTTTTAAACACTAATTACATTTTAATTTTTTTATCTTAATTACAATTTAATTCTTTTAACTTTAAACAAATTATAGATAATTAATTGATAATTAAATTATATTTCTATTATAAAAAAAACTAACTATCTCATGTTTTAAACGACCATAACTTTTACGTATGTCAATGTTTTTTAAAAAAGATTATACAATAAAAACGAACATTTTATTCTCTTTTATTTGAGTTAGCATTGTTATCGTTTTTTTTAATTAAAAGTGGATATCTTACGTGATTAACAATGTCTAGAAGTGAGCAATAATTGAATCTTTAACCGAAAACAAATGAAAACAAACCGAAATCAACCGAGAACTGAATTAACTGAAAAACGATTAGCCAAAATCTGACTAGTCGAGAACCGAATTATCCAACAACCGGTCAGTTTTTTGAAACCTCATTTAACCAAAATTAACCGAACCGAACCGATTATTCATATTTAAAATATTTCCAGCTTTTATACCTCTCGTTCATGTATTTCATATATTATACCTCTATTTCCTATATTTATATTTCTATTTCATGTATTTACACCTCAATTTCATGTTTTTTAAGCAAAAGTTTTAATCCAAGGTTGGTTTTGGCTATTAGCTGAAATTAAATGAACCAAAAAAAGACCGTCAATCAAACCGAATAAATCGAATTGATTAACCAACAAACTGTATGGTTAATAAAATGGACTAACCGATGACTTCGGTTTTGGATAATAACTAAATCGATTGAACCAGGCACACCACAATGAAATTGACTAACCCATGACGTCGCTTATGACAAGGGGTGTAAACGAATCGAGCTGCTCGAGATTGGCTCGTGAAAAAGCTTGAAACGAGCTGAGCCTTATCGAACCCAAGCCTATTATAAAGCTCGTTTATTTATCGAGCTCAAGCCTAACATGTGAAGCTCGTGAGACTCGTCGAGGCTTATCGAGCCTTAGTGTAACATTAGTTTTATTAATATTTAATAACATTTACCCTTTATTTTAAGCTGTCTAATAACCTTGCCAAAGCAAGCTTATTTAATTTTGTTTAAGAACCGAGCTCGAACCTAAAAATAAGTTTGTTTGGTAAACGATCCCGAGCCCGAGCTTCACTTATCGAACTCATAAACCTAAAGGAGTCTATTATTTATACTATTTTTATTTAATATATTTAATTAATAGATTTTAAACGAGTCGAGCTCGACCAAGCTTATTTAATTTTGTTTAAGAACCCAGCTCGAACCTAAAAATAAGTTTGTTTGGTAAATGATCGCGAGCCCGAGCTTCACTTATTGAACTTATAAGCCTAAAGGAGTCTATTATTTATATTATTTTTATTTAATATATTTAATTAATAGATTTTAAAAGAGTCGAGCTCGGCTCGATAAATAAACAACCCATGAGCCGAGCTCGAGCTTTGAAAACAAAGCTCGAATCAAGCCGAGTCGGGCCTAAGCTTGAGCCTAGTCGAGCTCAGGATCGGCTCGTTTGCATCCCTACTTGTAACATATATCCACCACAATAATACCTCAATAAACATCATACATATATAAAAACTAAAAAAATAAGTATCGTAATGTATCATGTTCGCTGCATCACGCGAACACCCTGCATTTTATAATAATTCGATGCAATATCAATTGTTAATATTAAATTAGTATTGCGAATAACCTATTTTATTTTATGCTCTTTTAGGGAGATATACATAGCCATAAATGTATGATTCCTCCTAACATAGTTGCGAATAACCTATTTACTTTATGCTCTTTTAGGAAAATATACATTGTGATAAAGCAAACATTCCAACTAACACAATTCTTGGGTTCGATACAACTCTGTTTATTTATCACCCTCTCGAATACCATTGACGTATTGCTTAATAGATTATTGATAGAATCATATATATTGACGTCAGAAAAGACAATGCTCATAATAATACATTCTTACAATCTATTAAGATGATTATTATTCCTAAGACTAAATTATGATTTTAGCTTCTGTCGTTATATCACTTTTACCCTATTAGTCCAAAATAGAATTTTTTAACATCTGTACCCCCAACGTCTTTATAACTAACTATTTTGGCATATGCGTCTAACTCAACCTATAACCCAGGTTAATTAAATGTCACATGATGGGCAAATAAGTAATTTCACCTCCCTACTTTACCAAGATACAACCAGTACCATCAACAAAACCGTAAATCCAACAACCATATTCATTAACACAGAACACCAAAACCAAAATTAAAAACATCTAAAACAGATCAACACCATTTGCAAAATGGATCAACCATTGATTCAAACAAAAAAGCAAAAAAAAAAAACTAACAGTAACCAAATCTCCATCTTCACCCCTGTTATAACAACCATTACCACCACGTCCCATGCTGGATGACCCTTACTTAGTTAACTAAAAAGTTTATAAAGGAGTTGCAATTATATATTCGAATTGCAAATGCAAGATCATACGTCATTGTATGGTTATTGAATTTAAAACATTTTCAAAAGGATCACTACTTGTTAATGATGCTCGGTTGGATAAACAACTAAATCAAATTTGCGGAAGCTTGAACTTTGATCATGTTCGGTTCTTCAATAAGCATGATTGTCATCCGGTGCTTCAAACCATTACCTATATTTCATAATTTATAAAATACATTAGTTATAAAGATAACGTATCTAATCAACTCGAATGCTAAAACAAACAAAACAACAATTTGCGTTAAATACCCGCCCAAAGCTACGACTTGGTGCCGTAACTTACGACACCTATAATCTGCTCGAATCAGCAAAGGCTCGGCGTAAGTTACGGCCTGATGCTGTAGCTTACGGCATATGTCTGCAGATTTGTTCTTGATTGTTATGCAATTATACCATTTCACAATAAATTGCATAACTTTTTTAGTTTTCATCCATTTCGCTCCAAACTTGTTTCTAAATGATCGTAAAACATTTGTCCGCATTTTGACTCATAATCCTTGACCCGGATTCTTTACTTTTTACATGGCGCGCCACCATTACCCGGTTTATGCGTAAAATTATTCACCCGTTTCAGGATTTGAGCACTAAGCTCAAATCTCATCCATTCTCTCCATACCTCTTATTTCCACCTTAGGACTTCTATTTATCTTATACCACAACTTTTCTTGTGGTTGGTTGTTATAGGAAAATCATTATATTTCGATTTTTACCCTCTGGATTGTTAATTTACGACAATAACTCGTTGGGAGCCATTAAGCCAAAAAGGCTTACACCTCTCACTTTTATACTACCGAAGAAGTCTAACTTATTATAAAAAATCATTATTAATTTACCCTTGAGGGTTGTTTACCCAATTCATCGTCCGGTGGTATTTTGGTCAATTTTAGTCCTTTAAACTACGAAGGACATTTAAAAGCCTGTTTTGACCAAGTGAGCATTTTTAACCCATATTCTATTTAAAAATTTATTGTGTTCTTAAAAACATAAGAGTCTCCTATCGTTTAATGTTATAAACTCACTTAGTTGTACTTTATGCTATAAACATGTTTTCGGCTCTAATGGTCGTTTTACCCAAACACTAGATATACCTCACTTGAGGTGATTTAGTGTCCACCCATAACTCGACTAACTTTAGTCATACCGCAAACCCTCATCGAGAGTATGACTACTACACATACCTGGCGCGAGTTAAAGTATTGACCTATTAGCGATACTTTGCGATTCTATATACTAACTCGTGACAATGCATGCCCACAAATCATGCTTACCTGTAAGCATGAAACTTAACAAGCGAAATATTAAATATCATTTTTCATATGGTGATAACATCACCATTTGACTTGTTTCTTGGCTCACCCTTTTTACATATCGGTATAACCAAACATTGTTTATTGTAAAAAGGATATTTACTTACCGTTTATTTTGTTTGACCCGCTATGGCCGCACCATAGGGTTCTGTTTATAATTTATCAGTATAATATAAACCGATTTATGATTATTCACCATTTTGCTCGTTGGACCCATTTTGGTTCACGTCAGCAAGTATTTATATCAAAAACGCATTTTTATATGTTTGACACGTTATGGTTCACACCATAGGGGCCCGTTTTGAAAACTCATTATGTTTATGACCGATATATGGTTATTCGATATTTCTTTCCTTTGACCCGTTATGGTTTACACCATGGGGTCCTATTTCTAATATTATTTGTTTATTACCAATTTATAATATAACTAATTCTACCCATTTTGACTCGTTTCATAGCTTTCGTCATGTAACACCCCCAAAATATTAAATCATATAAATAATCAGGGGACATTTAACCTAATTAATAAAAAACCCTTTTAAAGAGGGATAGACTTGAAACGTCCTTAAACATAATAAATATTTAATAATATTTGGTTAAATGGTAAACTTTATGCACGTGATTAGTAATACAAATTAACTTGGTTAACTACTTGTTGATAACCAATAAAGTATTTGAGAAATGCTTTTGCATAATAAACAAAACATAGAGGACCGAATTAGTAATACAAGTGCCGTCACCGACTCCCCTCTAAAACTTTTATTTCTAAAAAAATTAAATTTTAATTATACAAATATGTTATGTTTTGTTACATATATTTAAACTTGTTAATATGTTGTAAAAAGTCTTTCAAGTGGAAATCCTAAAAAGTTATGGAAGGAAGATCAAATCTTAGTGAAGAACCGAACATCAAATACGAATAGTCTTCCGCTGGCTTTATTTTGATTAAAATGGTGCAAATACTTTTGTAAATGACCTAAAGTTTTTAGTTTCTAATCATGTAATGCTCTTTTGTAAACATCAATACTATATATGTAAGTGGTTTATTAAAAAGTTAATACTTTATATATATATATATATACAATATTCTGCATTTCATTTTTAGTAAATGTGGATGTGACAAGTTGGTAATCAGAGCTTAAGGTTAAAGGCGAAATATGTTCGGTTCAAGGCTTGATCAAGACATCCGGCAAGGACTAGTTGGAAAAGAAATTTCTCTAAGAAATTGATAATTGAAAAAGAATGATATATTAAAAGTAATATCGAAAGATGAGTATAAAATTCCATATAATACAATGGAAATAATTAAATGAGTTATTTACCAAACTACCATGAATAATTTCAGTTGAAAAGGATGTCGAACGGAACCGGTGAAGGTACTATATCCCTCGTTACGGAGGAGATACGAGAAAAGATTTCCGAGGAAGTCGGAAAGGCTCTAGAGGCTAGTCTACCTCAGTTTATGGATATATTACAAACCACTATTTTATTAGTGGTAGAAGGAAAGATAAATGAGTTAAAGGAAAGTCTTGTACAAGAAAAGGATAAGATTAAAGAAAAGAAAGCGTGTCCATACGACTAGTTCATGGCATGTAAACACCAATCTATAATGGTGAAGTAGATCCAATCATTTGCGAACGATGGATAAGCGACATCGAAGGAGTTTTCGAAAGAACTCACTGTGATGAAACCGATTTTGTGGCCTACAGGACCGGTCAATTAAAGGGCCAAGCAAAAGATTGGTGGGACAATCTTAGAAAAGAGCAAGGGGTTGAAACCACAAGAACTATGACATGGGAGGATTTTAAAGTGTCTTTCCTTAAACATCATAGCCCAAAGGCCGTGATCAACAAGATAAAAGAAGAATTTATTCAATTAAGGCAGAAAGGAAAATCAATTGATAAGATTACGGGGGTGTTCCTTGACAAGCTCCGATTTTGTGACGAGTTGGTGCAAACGGAGGAGCAAAAGATTTATTATTATTACAACATGTTGAGCACTGAATATAGGGAGTTTATGACTGCCTCGAAGTATGAACATCTCACGAAAATTGTGAATGCCGCTCGGGAACGGGAGATAGAGTTTGGAAAGCAGGTAGAAATGGGAGAAAGAAGGGCATTAGATGCAAATCCGAGCCCGACAAAGAAACCAAAAATGATTGAGTCTTCGAAAAAGATGAATGTAAAAGGAGGAACGCCAAATTGTAAAATTTGTAGCCGAGCCCATAAAGGCCAATGCTATTTCGAAAACAAGCCATGTGTGGTGTGCAGGAAGACGGGACACGTAGCTTCAAACTGCCCTGAAAAGATATCGGGGTGCTACAAATGCTATCAACCGGGTCACAAGAAGTCTGAATGCCCGGATTTGGTAGGAAGGAAAGATCCAGTCGATAAAAAGACGAAGTTCCAAAGTCAAAGGCAAGGTCTTTCTAGATAACTGCAGCTGAGGCAAAAGTTGAACTTGATGTGGTTACAGGTACTTTTACCATAAATTTAATTCCTCCACATGTTTTATTTGATACGGGTGCAAACATATCTTTTATTTCACACGAGTTAGTTAAACACCCACCATTTCCATTAACAAAATTATCGATGCCTTTAGAGGTAGAAGTAGGTAATAACAAAACTTTTATTGTTTGTGATATATGTCGGAATTGCAAATTGAGCGTCGAGGATAAAGATTATTTAGGTTATTTAATACCTATGTCAATGGAAGAATTCCAAGTAGTAATTGGAATGGATTGGCTGTCCCGTTACCACGCCAATGTCATATGCTCCCATAAAAAAATACAATTAATATTTCCGAACGGAAGGAGTGTCAATATTTATGGGGAAAGGAGTGGCTACCCTATTATATGGCTACCCTATTATATGCTCAATGATGGAAGCCCATAAACTCATTCAACAAGGGTGCAAGGCTTACTTGACTTATATACGTGATTCAGTAAAAGAGTCACCAACAATTAAAGATGTACCGGTTGTACAAGAATTTGAAGACGTATTTCCGGAAGATTTACCAGGAATATCCACCCGAACGTGAAGTGGTCGGAATCGAATTAATCCCGAGTGCTAAGCCGGTGGCCAAGGCGCCATACAAATTAGCACCGTCTGAACTTCAAGAATTACTTTCACAATTACAAGACCTGCTTGACAAAGGATTCATTCAACCTAGTGTCTCTCCTTGGGAAGCGCCAGTATTGTTTGTAAAAAAGAAAGACGAAAGTATGCGTATGTGTATCGATTACGGAGAATTAAACAAACTTACGGTAAAGAATCGATACCCACTTCCGAGAATCGATGATTTATTCGATTAATTGCAAGGTGCGAGTTTATTTTCAAAGATTGACTTGTGATCGGGATATCATCAGTTGAGGGTAAGAAAAGAAGACATACCCAAAACGACTTTCCGTACGCGATATGGGCATTATGAGTTTCTCGTAATGTCCTTCGGGCTAACAAATGCACCCGCGACTTTCATGGATCTTATAAACCGGGTTTACAAGCCGATATTAGATAAATCGGTGATAGTATTTATTGATGACATTCTAGTTTATTCAAAAAGCAAAAAGGACCATGCTCACCATTTGCGGGAAGTATTAGAAACGCTTAGAAGAGAAAACCTCTATGCGAAATTCTCAAAATGTGCCTTTTGGCTTCGAGAAGTGCAATTCCTAGGGCATATCATTAGTACCGATGGAATATTAGTCGATCCGTCTAAAATTGAAGCAGTGTCGAAATGGAATCCTCCGAAAAATCCGTCGGAAATTAGAAGCTTTTTGGGACTTGCGGGTTATTATGGAAGATTTATTCAAGATTTCTCCAAAATTGCCTCCCCATTAATGAAATTAACCCGCAAGAATGAAAAGTTTGTGTGGAGTGACGAACAAGAAAGAGCGTTCCAAACGCTTAAGGAAAAGTTGACTAGCGCTCTGGTATTGACATTACCGGATGGCACTGATGATTTAGTAGTGTATTCTGATGCGTCGCACCTGGGCCTTGGGTGCGTGCTTATGCAACGAAACACGGTGATTGCCTATGCCTCGAGACAATTAAAAGTTCATGAACAGAAGCATCTGACCCATGACCTTGAATTGGCGGCAGTAGCATTCGCTTTAAAAATTTGGAGACACTACTTGTATGGAGTAAAATGCATCATTTTTACCGATCATAAGAGCCCAAAGTACTTCTTTGATCAAAAGGAGTTGAATATAAGACAAGGCGTTGGTAAGAGATGGTGAAGGATTACAACTATGAAATTCATTATCACCCAGGAAAAGCCAACGTAGTAGCGGATGCCCTTAGTCAAAAAGAGAAATACGTACTATTCGTGTACAATCTATGCAACTTGTGGTCACTTCAGGACTACTGGAACAAATCCGATTAGCACAAGAAGAAGCGATAGAGAAAGAAAACTGGGAAAAGGAAAGAGTAAAGGGTTTAGTAAAATATATTGAAGACAGGGAGGACGGTTTGAAATACTGATGCGACAGAATCTGGATTCCAAACACATTTGGAGTAAAAGAACTCCTACTTGACGAAGCTCATAAATCGCGTTATTCGATCCACCCAGGATCAACCAAAATGTATAGAGATTTAAAACGAAATTATTGGTGGCCTGGAAAGAAAAGAGATATAGCAAAATACGTCGAAAAATGTTTAACTTGTTTACAAGTAAAAGCGGAGCATCAAAAACCTTATGGCAAGCTCCCACCGTTAGAAATACCAGTTTGGAAATGGGAACATATAACCATGGATCTATTAACCAAACTACCGAGGACGGCTCGAGGATTTGACGCCATTTGGGTGGTCGTTGATAGATTAACAAAAAGTGCTCATTTTATTCCAATTCGAGAGACATACATTTCCGAAAAAATGTCAGAAGTGTATGTAAATGAAATCATAGCACGTCATGGAATGCCGGTATCGATTGTATCTGATAGAGATACCCGGTTTACTTCGAACTTTTGGCGTGATTTCCAAAACCAGATGGTCACGAAACTATTGATCAATACTGCATACCATCCCCAGACAGATGGACAGAGTGAACGAATGATTCAAACCTTAGAAGACATGCTTCGGGCATGTATTATTGATTTTAGTGGTAGTTGGGATGTTTATCTACCGTTAGTTGAATTCTCTTACAACGACAGTTACCACTCGAGCATCGGTATGGCACCATACGAGATGCTTTATGGTCAGAAATGCCGAACTCCAGTATGTTGGGGCAAGTAGGACCGAGAGAACTCGCCCATAAAGATGTGATTGAGATCACAAATGAAAAGATCAATACGGTTCGCGCACATTTAAAGGCGGCTCAAGATCGACAAAAGTCCTATGCGGATAAAAGACGAAGGCCTATCGAGTTTCAAATAGGCGATAGTGTAATGCTAAAGGTATCTTCTTGGAAAGGAATCATTCGATTTAGGAAAAGAGGTAAATTGAGTCCACGATTTATAGGCCCATTTAAGATTATGAGTCGGATGGGCAAAGTGGCTGACCAGCTAGAACTTCCAGACGAATTAAGTGGGATAAAAACACATTTCATGTATCACATATCCGTAAATGTTTACCTGACGAAAGAGCATATATACCCTATAGTGATATTGAAATCGATGACAAGCTTAACTATATAGCAAAACCGATTCAAATCACTGATCAAAAAGTCAAAGGACTAAAGAATAAGGAGATTGACCAAGTGAAGGTCAAATGGGATCATCGGAAGGAATCAGACACCACTTGGGAGTCAAAAGAGGAAATGAGACAACTCTACCCTTCGCTTTTCGGTACGTATATGTTTCGAGGACGAAACCCTTTTAAGGCGATGGAATTGTAACACCCCCAAAATATTAAATCATATAAATAACAGGGGTATTTAACCTAATTAATGAAAAACCCTTTTAAAGAGAGATGGACTTGAAATGTCCTTAAACATAATAAATATTTAATAATATTTGGTTAAATGGTAAACTTTATGCACGTGATTAGTAATACAAATTAACTTGGTTAACTACTTGTTGATAACCAATAAAGTATTTGAGAAATGCTTTTGCATAATAAACAAAACATAGAGGACCGAATTGGACATTGGGTAAACTTGTGGATATAAATAGAAATGAAAACACCAAAACACACACAAGTGTGCTCTGGTCGATCAAACAAAAACAAAAAAGGGAAGAACCCGAAAATCATTAATCTCTAAAATCAAAGAGAAACTGGGCCTGAAATCTTTGCATGAGCATAGATTAACGATTACTTAAGCAGAGGAAATCATAAGGTATGTCTAATTTGATCTTTGGTGATGTTGTAAAACAACTTGAACACCACAAATTTTATGTTGAGTATGATTGTGAATGATATGGTGGAATACGAGGTGTATGTGGGTCTAAGAACAAACGATTGATGAAAACAAATTAGTAACCAAATGCTATAAAATGAGTGTCCAAAAATTAACAATGTATATGTTAACTGGGTTTCTATGAATATGATGAACCCTTGAGTTGAGATAATGAAATTTGAAATCTTTAATGTTAATATGTTAGAATCTAGATGTAAATTGCACATTCTAGATGTAGAGACTTGAAAGGATGCTAATGCATGATTTATAAATAAATCATAGACTTGATAAGAGAAATATAGAAATCTTGCCCACAATGTGCTCCATGTAATGCCTAAAGATTATAGGTTATTGAAAAATACGGAAGAATTGTATGATTTAGATTTTGACAAGTTACATGTTATATATTATACTATAAATTCTAAACCATAAATCGGGCTAAACCTTATAGGCAAGTTGGGTGAAACATCGGGTGATAAAGCCGGGACGGATACCGTTTGAAAGGAAAAACTCTAAAGTACGTAGTTTATCATCTCATAAGAATTTACCTTTTATATTCGTAGTGATATATATTTAATAATGAAATGAGCATAAATACATTCGATTCGATTATAAGTTATGGATTTCACATGAATGAATCGAATAAGTAATATCGAATTATGATGGTTTGGTCGAATTAAAAGCGATGGAATTCGTTAAAATGATCAAACAGGTCAAACAACATAAAGATAATGGTTTGGTCGAATAAAAGCGATGGAATTCGTTAAAGCGATCAAACAGGTCAAGCAACATAATAGATAATGGTTTGGTCGAATAAAAGCGATGGAATTCGCTAATATGACCAAACAGGTCAAACCTGGTAATAGATGACGATTTGGTTGGATAAAAGCGATGTATTCGTTTAAACGATCACATGAGTCGATTAATAGAAAGAATAAACATTTGGTTATATTAAGCGATGGATTTCGTTGTGATAACCAAACAGGTTTAAAATTTAGTCATGATATATACTATGATGCTATATGCATAAGTATTTGGATATAACTCTAGTAAAAAGGGCAAAATCGAAATTTTGCATAAACCGAACAACGGGAATGAATATTGTTATAAGTTACCCCGAGGGACTTGGGTAAAACCAATAAATTTATATTAGAGATAAGGGATATGGTTGGACGAGCTCAATGGTAAAAATATACAAACGGGTCAAAATGACTAAATTTACGAACTAAGAATTTAGATGTATAAATACTTGAGATAAAGGTATTACAAAAATTACAAAAATGAAAAACATAAAATACCATATTACGAGTATTTTCTGCAAGTATCGGGACATGTTTTGAAATGCGGAGTATGGAACGGATTAAACAAACAAAGAAATAATTCAGCAGCAAAAATGTTGCAGTAAGCAGCGTCGCCGACGACCCTTTGGACCGTTACCGACGCCATGAGTTTTTGCCGACGGGCTAACCTATTGTCTACGGTCAAAATGTTCCGACGCAAAAATTAGAATGGCATCGCCGACGCAACAAAGTGCCGTCGCCGACGCCCCTCTAAAACTTTTATTTCTAAAAACTTAAATTTTAATTATACAAATATGTTATGTTTTGTTACATATATTTAAACTTTTTAATATGTTGTAAAAAAGGTCTTTCAAGTGGAGATCCTAAAAAGTTATGGAAGGAAGATCAAGTCTTAGTGAAGAACCGAACATCAAATACGAATTAGTCTTCCGCTGGCTTTATTTTGATTAAAATGGTGCAAATACTTTTGAAAATGAGCTAAAGTTTTTAGTTTCTAATCATGTAATGCTCTTTCGTAAACGTCAATATTATATATGTAAGTGGTTTATTAAAAAGTTAATTCTTATTTAATATATATATATATATATATATATATATATATATATATATATATATTCTGCATTTTATTTTTAGTAAATATGGATGTGACACGTCATGGGGGTCTCATCTTTACATTTCTCCTTGGTCGCGAACATTAGTACGTCATAACTAATCAATTTTGACCCACTTCATGGTTTACACCATGGAGTCTCGTTTTGACATTTTTAGCCGTTTAACCGCAACCATTCTAACTCATATACTTCCTATCACTTATGTAATGGTTCTATTCTAGGAGGTGTAAGTTTTACTTACTTTGCATCCAATCATGCTTTCTCGCGTCTTGACACGCTTGACCCATTCCTTCCAAGCTTTCACCTAGTTTGTCAAAACTCAAGCTATAATGCAACATCCACAAGATGGTTATATTAGTCATCAATACCATGACTATCATTTTTATGGATTTGTTTGCCATTTTTCGCATTCGATACTATTATAGGCCAGTTTGACTTTTCCAAATGACATGTATAAATGCACTAACAACTTGATGAAACTCACTTAGACATTTTATCAATTACTTGGTAGGCATCATTTGTAAGGCTATCAAATTAGTTAAGTTGTTCTAACCAAGTCACCATGTATCATTAACACAACAAGTTCATACATTCCTTTAACATCTAGTCAAACCCAATTTCTTCATTTATCAAAGCATTATATCATTTACTCATACAAGAGTTTGGGTTCCGCACCTAAGTCAAAACCCATTTCATGACATGTATGAACATTTGCTCATATCTCTAAATTGTTCATGTATTATACACATACAAGTAAATATGATGATCATGAACATAAACAAATCATCAACTTCATCATAAGATCAAAACCCATTTATATAGACACTCATCATACATAAATTCATGACATACCTTAGACTAGAAATGGCTAGAGGGTTCAAAATCCTCAATCATGCAAGGAAACACACCCTAATTTCATCTTCAATTGGCTGAATATGTGATTTATGGTTAAAGAGAGGATTCTCCTGTCTTTCTCTCCTATACGTTCAACACACACACACACTCTATGTGTGTGTTTTGATTTATTTTTGTTTTATACATACAACTTCAAACATAATCCATTTCAAGGTTTGGTTTTGATATTTTGTTTGCGTATAACTTAACTTTTATAAGTAAACTACCATGCTCAATTCATCAAAAGAATATTATAATTCAACTAACTAAGTTCGGGGTTGCTACAACCCAACTTAACTTAAGCCCTAATAACCCGGGCATTTATAAACTTTATTTACTAAAAAACATTGGTTCACTTCTTATTTAACATTAGATTTAATTAATTAAATCCTAATGTTTACCGGGTTAACTTTTACCCTTAATGGTATTTTACCCGCTCATCACAATTAACTTGGTTAAATTACCAAACCCGTTTTCGGGGTGTTACACTTGCCATAACCACCACCTCCACGTCCACCATCGTAACCACCACCGCCACCTTCGTAACCACCACTACCACTGTCCTGACTACAATCCCTAGCCATATGTCCAGGACTCACCACACTTAAAACATCCATTTCCACCGCCTCCGCCTCCATCGATTGGTCCGTCCATCAGATCCAGTCTCCACCACAAACTCCATCGTCTCGGCGTCGCTTAAGCTCCGGAAACTGTCAGTTCTTATCGACAACTGGTGAACAAACAGATCCTCACTGCCGTCATCGGGAGTGATGTAATCGAAACCTTTGGTGTCGTTGAACCACTTGACGGTGCCTGATTGTCGATCGTATTAGCGGCAGTCATTATTGCGTGATTTTGAAGCTAATGAAACCCCAATTTAAGGAGATTTGGAGAATCATCAACCCTTGAGAGGGAATGGGTGAAGTGGATGAAGTGAGAGAGAAAAAGGCATAGGTTTTGTTTATCAAGGAAGTAAAGTGGGATGTGAAATTACTTATTTGCCCATCATGTGATGTGCATGTGACACTTAATTAACCTGGGTTATGGGTTGAGTTAGATGCAGAGGCCAAAATAGTTAGTTATAGAGATGATAGGGATACATATTAAAAATTCTATTTTGGGCTAATAGAGTAAAGTTGATATAACTACATGGGCCAAAATCATAATTTACTCTATTCCTAATTTAAGGCCTCGTTTGATCATGTAAAAGGGGAAATGTTGTATTTTTAAACAGTGAGTGCTATGATTATATAGAGTAAAGTTCTCGTACAAATAAGTTTAACGTACTATACATACGAAAGGCATGAAAAAGCCAAAAAACGCGGTGGTATTTTCATAATTATTTGTTCGTAGGGTAATTATCAAAATTACTCTACAAATGTATCAAAATTACTTTGCATCAAAATTACTCTACCGGTGTATCAAAATTACTTTGCAAGTTTATCAAACAACATACAATTCAAAATTACTCTACAAAAACATTTGTACAGTAATTATGATATTCTACAAAATTAATCTACAATATCAAAATTACCCTACAAGAACATTTTACAAAATTACTCTACAAGATCATTTGTAGAGTAATTTTGATAATTACCAAATAGTTACGAAAATGTAACCGCGTTTTTGTTTTTACATTTTATCCTATTCGTACGTTTTGTATGATAAAAGTATTTGTATTATCTTTCTCTAATTATATAATGAACAAGTTGTATTTGTTTTTGGATGGTGTCTAAAATTATGTGCTATCTAAATAATTTTTATATTACTTTTGCAATCAGGTGAGTTATATGTCCACATTAATGTTTGTAAAGTTTTGGGAAAATATACGTGCTTAATCGCTTTCAAATGATGTTAGGCATATGTGTGTTGTCTAAAACAATTTGACGTATGATTTTATATGCCTAGATGCGTTTTTAATGTGTTTTGAAGTTTCGTGTGCGACTAGTTATTGTGGGTACCACATCTTATGGATGGTGATTGCATGTGGGGAGTAACGCATCTTGACGTGATGCATGCATGTGGAGGAACTGGCCATTGCTTTGTGGGCGGTGATGTGCCATGATGATTTAAACCGTAAGTGCTTGCGAGGGGTATAGCGTCTAGCCGTCTAATGATGAGATCAGTCGTTGGGGGACGGCATTGACCAGCTGAGAATGTTCGCACACGTTTTCCCATTTGGGTCATGAGAAGTAAATAACGATTTTCGAAGTTGTATTGTGATGATTTCTAAGATGTTATGTTGTGTTATAAAAACTATGCTTTCGTTTTCGTTATTTTGATGTAAATAACCTGTTACTTTACTTTATAGAACCCACAAGATTGCTAATTGATAGCTTTTAGTGGGTATGTCATGTTAGTATATTGTCCCTGGAGTTATTTTTTTACTCTCGTGCAGCCACCTTTAGAATTGTTGTTGGATTTGTTATGTATTGCAGCGGAAGTCTGATTTGTGTAAACACAATATTGTTTCTGTAGTGCAACAGGGTACAAGCCAATCCATCCAGGTTTTCCTTGGCAAGTGATGATGGTTACCCAGGTTTTCATGAACTTTGGCATTTGTGCATTGAACAATAACTATTACTTTGGGTGTTGACATTTTGACAATTTGTCCGCACCTTTTATTGTTGGTTACCCAGGTTTTACAAGATTGTTTTTGTAGTGCAACACGGTGTTCAAAATCGGATTATCGATTTTCGGATATCTGATATTTCAGATACTGAATTTTAATATTCAAATCCGTATCTGAAATTTCGGATATTTAAACGGATATCCGATTTAAAAAAAAACAAAGAAAATGGGTTGGTTTTGTGTCTTTTTACAGGTCATCACCCAAAATTAACTTCTTATATTAAAGATTCTGAATAGATTTGTCAACCAAGAAGTTAAACTACCAGATTCATTAACTTCCAAAATTAAATCCTTTTACAGTATAACTCATGGTCACATCTCGTAAGAGTAAACCATAACTCCAAATCCAAGACAGAAACCTACAATTGTTAACTTGATTATGAACATCAAACTACTAGATTTATTTATGTTGTGTAAAAAAGACAACTAGATCTTTGCTGGCGATGCCGTGACGGAAAGAGAAAGAGGGCTGCGAGCCTCTGATGGTGACGCCGCAGCGGAAAGAAGACGGAGAAAGGAGAGGCGATGAGAAGGCACAAAGTCACAAACCCATATTTTGAGATTTGATTTTGAAGTATGTTGTGTGTCAACTGTGTTTGTGTTTGTATTTATAGTAAGGTTAGGTAGGGTTAGGTATAATATATTAATATAATAATATATATTTTTTATTTTTAAGTTTTCGGATTTGGATAATCTAATTATCCGAAAATTTTAAAAATTCATATTCGAATCCAAATCTGAAATTTCGGATTACCCGATTTTCGGATATTCGAATTTTTCGAATTTTTTGATATCCAAAATTTCGGTTAATTTGGATATGGGTTTTCGAATATTTCGGATTTAAATTTTTTGAACACCCTAATTGTTACGTCTGGTGTAATCTATCAGTCTTAGAACTATGTGTGCCATCAAATATCAGTTGTGGGGTCTCTTGAGGGCTAGGCTTTTTATAAGTAAAAGTTTTACATTTTAATAAGAAATAGTGGGAGGTGACTTGTGCGTTGGGATGTATTCAAAACGTAGATACGATTGTTGTGTTGAAATTCGTACGCTTAGACCAAAAGGCTGCATAAAAATACCTTTTCAATTACATTGATGCCAACTTTAAGGGTTGTAGTGTAATGTTAATAAAATAACATGCTTATGTCAGTACCCAAGGAATATAGAAAAACTTAAGTTTGAGGAAAAACTAAAAATGAATGACAAAAAATAACTAAAGGGGCGGGGGAACTAAAAGTTCATTATCTAAATAATTATCTAAATAGTAATTATAATAAAGTGTAAGAAAAAAGAACTAAAATTTCAAGGTCTAGATATTATCTAAAATAAACTATAACGGTAAATAGAGGGACTAAATATGTCACTTAGTAAGGTTAAGAGACCGATACAAGTGTAAGGAAAAAGAACTACAATTTAAGGTCTAGATAGTATCTAAAATAAACTATAAGGGTAAATAGAGGGACTGAATATGTCCATTAGTAAAACTAAGAGACCGGTAATGTTTGATTATAACAACGTTGCCTTTAATGTTAGTCATAATGGGACGTACTAGTACGGTTTGTCACCATTACCAACACTCATTATCACTTACAATGTAAAAAAAGATACTCTACTTAATACAACTTCATTTTTAACGATATATACATCAAAAATCATTAAAACGAAATATGGAAACCGCTACCGAAGTTGTTCGAACATTTCTGTTCACTTTGTAACGACGAAGAAAAAATATCAATTATATTTGACTCGTTCGATTTTGAACAAAACTTATATTGAAACGATGATATAAATCGCTACCTCTTTTGAATAAAGTTTGTCTTAAGTTGAAAAAATACGTACGTCGCAATGGTATATTAAGAATTTTATAAATCATTTAAAATTATATTATTGGATTAACGAAAATAGCAAATGACATTAATTTAAAAAATAAACATGAGGTAACTTTGATGCATGTATTTATGCAACGAAATTTATATATTATTATCACAATCTTGACATAAAATTTTATATCAAAGCACATAGCACATATAAAGTAAACACATAACAACGACACAATTAGAACTTTATAAAAATCTAATCTTAAAAGTGAAAAACAAACTATACTTAGTATGAATTAATTATTTAAAATAATAAATTTGCAGAAATAAAAAGAAACCATTGGTTTTTACGGTACACATGGTTATATATTTTGGTAGTGGAGGGTTCAAATGAGAAGAAAAATTTTGTAGAATAAAAAGAATAATCTTTTAAACTAATAGAAATTCTCCATTTACTTCATTTAATGTATGTATTTAATGTTATGAAAAAAGGGCATATAGGTAAATCTATAATTGTCATTAATTAGCTAATTAATTAAACTTGTAACTCATTTTTTTTCATATACTCTTTCAAGATAAAATAATTTATGGTGTAGGACAATTTCGACATGTGTAGGATAAATTTTGAATACATGTGTGTAGGGTAAATTCCGGTAAATATAAGAATGTGTAGGATAAATTTTGAAATGTGTAGGATAAAATGTTTTTGCTTTATTAATGAGAAATAACCTAATTAATAAGAAGAGTTATAAACTATTTAATGTTTTACCATTATGCCCTTTCTTCTTTTTCTTCTCACATTAAATTTCTTCTCAAATGATTTTCCCCTATTTTGGTATATCCGATAACTCGCTAGTCACGTTCTCTAATTAGTGTATGCATAATTCTAGGGGTGTGAATTTCTGACACGACCCGGAAACCGACACGAACCTAACACGAAATTCGGGGTTTAGGTTTCGTCTAAACGGGTTCGGGTCAGTTTCGGGTTGAACACGCGAACCCATTTAGGTTTACGGGTCAGGTTCGGGTCAACCTGGTCGGGTTGGTGGGTTGACCCGTTTAACACATTTATACTATATTATATTTTTTGACAATTATTTTATCTCATAAATTAAATTGGGCGTGTATTTTATGCCATGATTATAACTTAAAAGGAGAAATTAACATAGCTTTTATAATTTAAATATGATATTATTATATACATTTGTGTTTTTTAAGTAATTTTTAATTTTAATATATTAATTTTAGAAAAAAAAAATTAAAAAAATTCGGGTTAAACGGGTCGTGTTCGGGTCAACCCACAAAACTTCGGGTCGTGTTCGGGTTCATATATATGATACGATTTTCGGGTCGGGGTCGGGTTCGGGTTCGTGTAAATTTTCGGGTTCGGGTCGGGTTGAATATGCCAACCCGCGAACACGACCCGTTTAGCACCCCTACATAATTCTAACTCGCTACCCCATTTTACAAAGTTATATATTTCTTAAAGAGAAGATTTCAGATTCAAACATAAAAAGAAAGTAGTTTAGAGTTATTCTTATAAAGTATAGTAGAAATAATAATATTTCGTTAAAAAAGTGACCAACTTTATAGAGTTTTGTAATAAATGCATGTGAAAAAGACCATTTGCACTTATAGCTAAAACTGGTTTAAAAATATGTTAGTATGAGGAGCCTTTTTATCTATAAAGTGTATAATTGAGAAAAATATTTATCAAAATAAATTAACTGAAAAGTATTTGTCAAATGGAGGTTTTCCTTTATTTTTTAACTAATCTTTGATAATTTTTGTGTTTTATTTTTTAGATCAATATATTATTATTTCCAAAAAGTTATTATATTACTTTTCTTTCTTACCTTGTTAAATAGTAAATACGACTAAAAATGTTTTAAAAATGAAAAAAGAACCATAAGAAAAGCTGAACAAATTAACATTCAAACCGGCGGAGAATCATTACAGAACAATAATTATTATTGTGAGAACAAAAAGAACAACTCTAAATCACTAAATTTTGGCTTTAAGGTTCATATTTTTTTAAATTTTATATTTCTTACAATCATGAGTGTATTATATATATACATAAATAAACCATATACTTTTACATATACATAGCCTACATACATGTAGGTAATTTAACCTACGCATGACCTACATATATATAGGTTGTATAAAAATTGAAAATTTTCCATACTTTGTTTTCAATTATAGTGTAAGAAACAATAAATCTTACATTTGTACAATTTTGATTTACTTTTTAGGTTTTTAGAATTGAAAAATGAGTGATTCATTGTATTATGCGTGTTCTCGCAATATTTAGTGTTTTGCATAGAACCTTCCCCTCACTATTAAATACAAACCTCTTTTCATGTATGAATTCCGGTTAGAGTTTAAGATCATCGTAAGCTCACTGTTATATATAGTTTTATAAACTCACTGTTCACAATTAATATAATGATGTTATGCGTGAACATGGCACTAAGGCAACAATTAGATTTTGCATGAAAGGTTTTAGCAGTTGCGAGATTTGAATCGAAAAGTTTTAACGCAGAAGGATTTTAAAAAGCAAGGTTTAAATAGAAGCATGATCATTATATATAAAGAGATTCATGAACTACTTTACCATATTCAGAATTCAAGGGTTATGCATATCAATCAGAGATCATGGAATGGAAATATAGAATCACGATTAAATGGGAAACGAGATGTTGTCAAAACGGAGATAAAGGAATGAAAATATGTAATCGAACAGAATCAAACTACAATAATCGAATGCATTGGTGGAACCCAATATAGGTACAGGTGTCGGTATCAGTTGATTCGCTTTTCATATAGAGCGTGTAGCGTAACACCAAAATTTTCAACTAACCCCGATATTTTTATATGAATGAGAGCTTTATGGAAAAATTGTCCCCCTTTGCCTATCAGGTTTTTGAAAGAAAAAAAAAACCCTACATGTTCAACCATATAAAAAAAATTATACAAACGATTTACCTAACAAAAAAGTTTAAATAAGCATAATTTCCTACCATTACATACTAAGGCCATTTTTACCAATTAAAAAAAGCACATTTTGTTTATTTACTTAATAATCCAGAACCTATTTGTTAACCTAAATTATAAAAATAGGCTGATTTGATTGAAAAATTGACACCGGGTTATCATAAACCGACCATGAAAAAAGTGACGTTAGGACAAAAATTCTTGGCGGCTCCACACTGATCGAATGGCATAATCGAAAATCTTAAATCGTCAACTAAATGATCTAATCGAAAAATTGATTCGACCTAAATTAGTCCAAATCCAAATCGTGCGTATGTAGAGATGAAAGGAATAAGGATTTGTTTTTGTCCTAAAAAACAAAATGGTGTGGTGATATGATGTCTTCCTTTCATTGAAAAGTGAAGCCTCTCAAATCTTATAATACAGTATACATTTATTTATTTAAGAGTAAGTTAGTTTATCGTTAAAAAGACAACTATTTTTTTTACAACATAACAGACTAATTTAAAAAATGATATAAATAAAAAAAAACACTTATTATTTTAATAAATATTTTGAAGTCTCCAGTTTATTTATTTCATAAAAAAATAAAAATAAAAAGCATAGTTTCCATGTGATTTGTTTGATGGAGAGAAGAGTTGGGAGATGTACGTAAGCGAGATAATAGAGTGCTGTTGCTTTCGCTTTCAGCTGCAGGGGGTGACGGAAGCAAGGGGATTGCTTTTGCTGGCGTTTCCACGTTAAGGGTCTAGATGACGTCACCTACCATTATGACTGGGTCCCACCATTACCATGCGATTCGGACCCTACGCTCCAACATTAACGGTTTTCACGCGCCCTTACTTTCAACGCTCTCCTTTAAACCATCATTGTAAATAATCAAAGTATCATATCATGGCCCGAGGGTATTTACAATTATTACACTAACTGGTCTGTAGTGATAAAGGAGAGACCTATGTTTTAATTTACTGAAATTCGATTCCTGTCTTATCTATTAGTTTTTACGGCACCCAGTAATAATGGGTGATTAAACGGTGATCACTAGTTTAAACTATATGAACTAAGTGAGTTTTGTCTTACCGTACTATTGTATATTTGAGCGAGTATTCACGAGCTTTGGTCATAGGTTAGGGTAGCTGTAGTTCGAAAGTGAGTGTATCTTGATGCGATGAATTTAAATGAAAGTAATTTAAATGTGATAGCAATACAAATCATAAGCTAAACAAAATATGAAATCACATAAGCACAAAGCTCCTGGTTGACTAGACTAAAATATAGGTTCTAAGGGTCTAATAACCGATCATATATCCCTAAAGTCATTGGCTCTAATACCAATCTGTCAAATCTCGACCCGCAACGGAATAGTAAATCATAAGCTAAACAAAACATAAAATCACATGAGCACATAGGTCCTAGTTGACTAAAATATAGGTTTTAAGGGTCTAATAATCTATCGTATATCCCTAAAGTCATTGGCTCTGATACAAATCTGTCACAACCCCGACCCGCAGCGGAATAGGTGATCAGGGCATGATTGGTTGATCCAAAGCTTATGATTTGCTATTACGTGTTTTAAATAATCATTAATCTGCATTTAATGTTTCACATAACAAATAATCCAATTAAAACAATTACATATGAGACATTGTTCATAACATTTGAACTTCATTAATCCATTTCTTGTTAATTAAGACCCATCCTATGTCCAATCTTTTCTTTTTGCTGGTTCACATGTATCATGTGTAAAAGTAGTTTTTTGGTCAACAAAAGTTAGACAAGTGAATCTCTTTGTCATTAGGAAAATAATATGTTTAATTAATTCATTGAGAAAGCGTACATTAAGAATGTAAATAAATGTGTTGTGTGTCATATGTCAAACCCCAACAAACAATCTCAAACAATAAACCAATCAACTGTAAATAAATGTGCACAGTATTATGGTGTGTTGCAAGATCTGAGGTCAATCAAACGGAGCTGACCTCATATGGTTGGCAACGTTAAGTTCCGCTCATAGGTATGGAGAACAGACGAGCCTATTATTATAAAATGACTGAAAGGAATGTAATGTCCAAAATGAATGAAATGCACCAAATGATAAAGAAACAATTTACATATAACACATAAACTTCACAGGATGTTAATTGCACGTATTTGAATTTTGTAATGTAATAATGAAATGTGACACATGATTCACCCCAAAAACATGAAATAAAAAGGGGAAGTTGTAAAATTCACTTCACTTTTCGGTTTGTGATTCTTGGTAATACTGCACGAAAATAGGGGAAACTCCAAAGGATAAAGATTACCCTAAATATAAAATAACAAAAATATACTAAACAACAACATAAAAATAAACAACTTATAAAATCGAAACCTATGCTGTGGGAGCTTTTGTATCAGCTAAGTAGAAAATAATGTTAAACGTAACAATTAAATTAGCATTGTAAATATAAAATATATATAAATGTAACAACTTGTGAAACTAACATAAAATTGGTTAAGTCATTTTTTTATATATTCGTGTATAAGCCAAGTCTAGTTAATTGTGAAAGTAAGGTACGGCAAGATTGACTACCTAAATAAATATTTAGATGGAATTAGTGTTATATATATATATTACTACTATTATTTTTAGAATGGTGTTATTAGCTTTTGAAAATTAAGGTCATGAATTCCTTTCGTAATTAGCTGGTTATGAAAATAACTCCTGTTACACGACATGAATTCATACATAGAAATTTTGAAATTAATCATAATATTTATATTATTTAGAAAAAACCCACATATTATAGTTTATAAACCTTATTTTAAATCACATCAAAACCTTGGAATATTGTATTATAATAATATCTTTATGAAAAGATATAAAGCTTTTGCTACGTATTATAAAAACTAGTTTAGTAAAAAAATCAAGTCTACTAATGCAAATTAGGTTTTCTAAATAATATTTAATTGTACTATTTATATTAAACCAAGGTACAAAGTTCGTTCTTCAACAGAGACAACGGTGACCAGAAAATTTGGTTTCAAGATTTACAGTTTGGTTCGATGGTTTTAGACGAGTGCACGAACTAAAACAATAAACATAAATCTTAACTCACACGTCTTATATAGAGTCGCTGAAAAGAAAAACGGATAGGTCGATCCAAATCAAGGTGTCAAGACACAAAACAACATTAAGCTAGAAGCTTAAAGCCATCATTCATGTTGTCGTTTTTCCACAAAATGCAGCTTCAATATCCTTCGATCGCCACCCGTCTTGCTCCTCTAGATATCACGATTCAGGTCCTCCATATGCACGATGACCAAAGATGCATACTAAAAAAAATATATCGGAACCATAGCTTCCAATGGTACCCAAATCTGCTAAAACAAAACCCGGCGAATCTCGAATAGATGCTAAAAGTGACCATGGTATGGAACATAGAAGAAAGTGTTGATCGATGGTGTATAACGATTAAGAAAGGTGTAGTCGGTTGGTAAAAAGAAGTTGGATCTGATTGCAATTAAAATTACGATTTCATGGGATTTGATTTTTGGGTTGTTTCATTACCAAGGAAGGTTTTGACATCTTGATATATGCTTATTATTGCGTGATTTACTGAGAGAAATTTGCAAGTTCATAAGGCAAGTGAATCGTGGTCTATTGGGTGATTCATGGGCCACTAGAACCTTTGACTGGTTTATGGGCTGGGACATAAATAATGACTTGTAACAAGGTCATCTTTCTAAAATAAAATATAAATAATACATGTATTTTACATTGCAAAACCACCCATTTGAATCGCATCTATCTATATTAATATTAATGATATAAATTAACATAACATTTGTTTAAATCCTGGATTCCTAGGCCATCTTTTATTAGATTATTAATCACATACTATAAGTCTTTAATATCATATAGTCAAATCAACATATGATGTACTATGAATTATATCTTTAGTAAGAAGTTATCTCTATCCATACTAAAGAAGTTATAATGGTTCTTAGTTAGTATCGAATAAAACTAAAATACACAAATAATATTATTAATTAAATGTCGATATGTAACGCATATTTATTTCTAGGCTTTATTTGATTATGAATCAACAAATGTATATTCAAGAACGGTTGTCTAAATATATAAATATAATTGATTAAGGTAGGGTATAATTACAGTGGAAATAAAATTGGAAAATAATTCCAAAGTTAAAAACTTATGGTTGGTACACCCATTTTGACGGATGTTACATGATGTCGAATGATTTGATCCAACTATGCCCGAACTCGAAATCTTGGCTTTTTTTTCAGTTTATTATTTTTACTCGTTTGATCCGCTTCAACGGGTCAACTTTACACCATTAAGAATTCATTACGAATTGTGTATTCCACAATAACCATAAATTAATATACGCTACCAACAACTAATAACAACTTGCAAGCTAAAAGAACTTACCTTGGTATTATGTTACTTGTGACTTCGGATTGCTTGACCCTTCTTCCTTTACACTTACATTTAACCATTACATACTTAGCTTCTTCATAATTTCAACGTAAGCACATTCTCATTTAACAAGATCATAAATTTATTCTTATACATCAATTCTTCACATTTCCACATAATATTTAACAAGAGTTCATCTCAAAAACACATAATTCATAATTAAGGCGTTTCATTGAGTATTTGGTGTGCAACACTCTAAAATGCATAGTACACTAGTATTCATCACATCAGACACCATTATTCTTCCCTATAACAATGCTCTAAGTATTCGTAGCAATCAAAACATCATCTCAACCAATGTATTCGTCATACTCCCATATTATTCAACTAACTATGAAATTCATCCTATGAGTTCTAATTTCACCCCATGTCCAAAACCCACTTCATCATTCATGAAATATTTCATTGAAAACATATACACATATCAATTGCACACAAATTAACATTTACAAATGCTTTCAAACAAGATTTCTTCATCAAATTACACCATACTACTATGACACATGTAGAATTGGTCATCTTCATACACATCCATCAGACAAAATCTACCAAAACAAGAATTGTAACTTACCTTACTTGTGACTTCGGATTGCTTGACCCTTCTTCCTTTACACTTACATTTAACCATTACATACTTAGCTTCTTCATAATTTCAACGTAAGCACATTCTCATTTAACAAGATCATAAATTTATTCTTATACATCAATTCTTCACATTTCCACATAATATTTAACAAGAGTTCATCTCAAAAACACATAATTCATAATTAAGGCGTTTCATTGAGTATTTGGTGTGCAACACTCTAAAATGCATAGTACACTAGTATTCATCACATCAGACACCATTATTCTTCCCTATAACAATGCTCTAAGTATTCGTAGCAATCAAAACATCATCTCAACCAATGTATTCGACATACTCCCATATTATTCAACTAACAATATTCATCCTAAGAGTTCTAATTTCACCTCCATGTCCAAAACCCACTTCATCATTCATGAAATATTTCATTGAAAACATATACACATATCAATTGCACACAAATTAACATTTACAAATGCTTTCAAACAAGATTTCTTCATCAAATTACACCATACTACTATGACACATGTAGAATTGGTCATCTTCATACACATCCATCAGAGAAAATCTACCAAAACAAGAATTGTAACTTACCTTATGTTTAACAAGCTTAGATGATCATAGATTAGAGTTCACGCATGAGATTAATTATCATTTGCCTCTTCAATTTGCTGAATTTTGGGGTTTAAGTTCTTGGAGATGTTTTTCTCCTTTCCTCTCATTCTAACTCACGCACACACACACATGCATCCGCATTTTCATTTGTCTTATTTAATAACTTTCCCACATGTCCGCATTTAACCCTTCATGTTTAGTTATTGTTTTGTTTGTCCCCTTATTTACTTACTCTATCATTACTAATATACTAACATAACTATGTTAATTATTACTACTTTTAACCCTTATACTAGAAAATTATCAGAATACACATAATAATTGAAATACAAATTTTGGGGTGTTACAAGTCTACCCCACTTAAAGAAGGTTTCGTCCCCAAAACTTGGATACAAACTGAAAAGATTGGGGTGCTTCCTCTGATTCCCATGTGAGGTCTGACCCCTTCCGGTGTTTCCGTTGAACCAAAACTTGTCTAATGGCTTTATTGCGAAGGTGTTTCACGTTGAATTCTTTTATAGCTACCGGTCTTTCTACATAATTTATCCTTTCATCCACTTCAACGTCATCCAACAGTACATGCATCGTTTCATCTGTGAGGCATTTTCGTTGTTGTGACACATGAAAGGTGTTGTGAATTCTATCTAATGTCGACGATAGTTTTAACCAGTAAGCAACCTTTCCAACACGGGCTAAAATTTTGAAATGCTCAATATATTGAGCGCCTAATTTTCCTCGTTTACGAAATCGAATTATACCCATGGGGAAACCTTCAACAGTACACAGTCCCCTACTAAGAGTTCAATGTGACATATTCTACAATCGGCATATGCTTTCTGTCGGTCTTCAGTCGCCTTTAGTTGAGCCCGAACAAGATTAATCTTTTCATTCGTCTTTGCCACTACATACTTGGGCGCAATTTATCTTTGACCTACTTCTCCCCAACATACGGGGGTTCTACATTTTGTTCCATACAATATTTCATACGGTGCCACCTGTATGCCATTATGGTAGCTATTGTTGTAAGAAAATTCTACTAGTGCAAGTGGTCATCCCAACTTCCCCCAAATTCAAGACACGTGCTCGAAGCTTGTGCACAAGCGTCTGAATGGTTCTTTCAGATTGACCATCCGTTTGGGGGTGGTAGGCGGTGCTTAAATGCATTTTGATACCCATTTCTTTATGAAACTTTTTCCAGTACCTGGAAGTGAATCTGGTGTTCTGATCTAACACAATGGACACCGGTACTCCATGACAAGATATTATCTCGTTCGGTAAATTTATGCCATCTTCTCCGAGAAGTAGGTTTCCCGAATGGATAGGAAATGGACGCTCTTGATGAGACGATCAACAATAACCCAAATAAGCTTGTGCCCCTTCCGTGTCTTAGGGAGCTTGGTTAAGTAGTCTTACTTTCTTCCAAACATGAATGAATTAGGTATATGCTTTTCATTATATCAATAAAGTTTTTATATTCCTAACATATTGTAAAAAAAAGTTAAGTGACAAAATAAGAATTTGAAATGTTTTCGAGTTCCGATGTATACTTTGTATAATTTATCTTTACATTTTATCTCTGAGTTAAAAAAAATATAGTTAGGGTGGACGGGACGTCAAACTTAGATAAACTCGATTTCAATCGAGTAGAGCCAGGTCGGTGGAGTGAATGATTGTATGTGGGGTAGGTAGGGCGTAGGTTGGTGAACATACAAAAAGAGGGGGGAATTGTTGGTGGCCAAGTAGTTTTGGTAGTAGGCTGAGCTAAGTCGTACGGTAATATATTAACGGGGTGATGATCTTAGGTTCAAGTCACATAGACAACATGGATTAAAAGAAATTTGTCGTTAAAAAAGTCGTACAATATTATTAGATAAAGTGTAGTGCCTCCAAATTGAGTAGTATTTGGTAGAATTGTAATAATTGAGGTGGTAAAATTTAATTGTATTTTTTAGGGTGTGAATTTTTGACATGACTCGAAAATACGATACAAATCTAACACGAAGTTTGCAGGTTCAGGCTTAGCCTAAATAGGTTCGGGTCAGTTTCAGGCTAAACATGCAAATCCGTTTAGCTAAATGAGTTGGGTTCCGGTTAACCTGGTCAGGTTGACCCGGTTAACCCATTTGTATTATATTATATTTTTACAATATGTTTTTTTGTCATAAATTAAAGTGGGTGTATATTTATACCATAGTTATAACTTAAAAAATAATTTCACATAACATTTTATGATTTAAATGTAATTGTACTTTATGCATTTGTGTTTTTAGTAAATTTTAATTTTAATATATTAATTTCAAAAGAAATAAAAAAATAAAAGAATTAGGTTGGAAGGATCGTGTTTCGATTAACCCGTAAATATTCAGGTCGTATTCGGGTTCATATGTATAACATAATTTTATGGGTTCAAATCATATTCATGTTCGTTTATAATTTTCTGTTTTGGGCCACGTTAAACCCGCCAATAAACAAACACGATTTATTTAACACTCGTATTATTTTAGGTTGTGTGGCCGCCTCCGTCCTTAAAAATATAATATAAAAAAAATTCAAGTGGTTTTACAATAAAAAAAGAGTTTTGAGTTGACGTAAACGCTTAACAGGCGCGTGTGAAGCATACGCCCAAATAAAAGTATGAAAATAAATCATAGTCTCTCTCTACGTTTACTTTTATGATGTAATATGAATCACGCCACAATCTTCCATTTATAATCAACCCCCCATCTCTCCCTCCACCACACCCACCACCCCCCTCTCTCTCTAAACCTCACCGGAGATATGCACGGCGCCCACGCCCACCGTCTCCGATCCTCCGGCGGCGTCCGCCTCGAACTCACCCCACAAGCGCCTCTCCTCTTTCCATCGACATCTCCGAATCCACCGAAATGAGGATCCAACGCCTCATAACTGAAAATCCGGTAATCATATTCAGCCGCCCATCTTGCTGCATGTGCCACGTCATGAAACGACTGCTTTCGTCACTCGGTGTCCACCCCACCGTCATCGAGCTGGAGGAGGACGAGATCCACGCGCTCTCCGTATCGCTCCCCGACGGCGGAGCTGAGGCAGAGACCGTTGCTCCGGCGGTGTTTATTGGTGGTGCGCGTGTTGGTGGGCTGGAAAGCCTTGTCGGACTTCACTTGAGTGGTCAACTTGTTCCAATGCTTGTGGAAGTTGGTGTGTTGGTGTTGTAACTCAAAGGGTCGTTTGGTAATTTTATATATAGTTTTGAACTTTTTTTTATTTATCTTTTTGTAATTTCTTTATGCAATGATCTTATTTTTCTAATTGTAAAAAATGCAAGATTAAGATATATGGTACAATTATGTATGCACAATGTACATGTTAAAGGATTAGGGCAAAACCATTAAAGTGAACAAACCATATGGGACAAAACGGAAGTTTACTCCAACTAAATTGTTTGTTATGTGAAAGGATATTTTGGTAACTTCAAGTATTAAACTAAGGGTATTTTAGTAAAACAACAAATAAAGATTATATTATATTAGAAAATCAGATAAAAAATTGCATCTTCATGGCTTCTTCCCTCTCTAAACTAATCTGATTCAAAACTCCAAAAAATTCATATAGAAAAGTTAGATTCAAAATAGCATCTTCATGGCTTCTTCATCATTGTTCATTCTTCAAAAATCAGATTCATACATTTCCGGCTTACACCACCTTGCACCAACTGCACCCAACCACCACCGCTATCACCTTTTCCATCATCTCCGACGACATAATTCAAACCCAAACCACCAGATCTACATACATATACATCACCTACCATCACCATTCACCACACCCTCTCCCTCTTCTAATTGACTAACCACCATCCGGCGACCAACCCATTTTTTTCAGACATTTAGAGTCAGTGAGCGGACAGAGAGACGATTTGAGGGAGAGAGATTAGAGGGGAGATTGGCGGTAAATTTCGGGACGGAGGTTTGGGACGGCGATTTGGGGGTTTTGGAACGGAGGTTTGGGGGGCGATTTGGGGGTTTTGAACAGTGGTTTGGGGCGGTGATTTGCGGGTTTCGAGATGGAGGTGACGGTGGTTTGCTATAGCTGTCAGGTGACGGTGATGGCGGCAGCGGCGTTAGGGTTCTGGCGAAGTTAGGCAGAGCGGAGAGGAGATGATTGATGTTACACCGTCTATGACATCTTCTTTTCCATAGATGCATTCTTTTTGGCAAGATTGTCAAATAGACTCAGACCTCTCGTGGCTTCTTTTGAGAGGAGAACTTCTTCATCTTTACCAATAGAAATATTTTATTTGTAGTTTTATTAAAATACCTTTACTTTTATATTTGAAGTTACTAAAATACACTTTCAGTTAACAAAAAAATTGAATGGAGTTAAAGACGAGAAGTGAAATCATGAAGAGCTTCATAGATCAGGGAGTAAACTGACTATTTTTAAAGGATTTTAACAAAACCATTAAAGTGACCAAACCACAGGGAGCAAAACAGAAGTTTACTCTTTCTAATTGTAAAAAATGCAAGATTAAGATATATGGTACAATTATGTATGCACAATGTACATGTTATGAAAATGGATGAAATATTGAAATCTCAACCGTCATTGAGTCAATACGCATGTTATGTAGATGATTCCTTCAAAGACGGACACACATGTTATTATTGTAAAAAAGAAATTTTATAGGATCGTGGATCTTACTCTAAATGTAAATGCGTGTATTTTAAGAAGAATGATATTTGTGTTAATTTAAGTATACTTTGATTTTCTTTTTATTAATAGAATAAAAAGTTAGCCGCCGTAACAATAGAATACGTTTGTAATGAGGTTACACATACCGGTGTTTATCTCAAATTAATAGATCAAGATTCATATTAAGTTGAAAGCAATGAGATGTGAATTTATGATGTAAATTTAGACAACTAAGTAGTTTAAAGATCTTTTTATACTAGAAAAAATAAATAAGAAATATATATATATATATATATATATATATATATATATGGAAGGGTTTAAATAAGAACGCTATAAATCGCGAGAACTGTGAGAACAAGTGAAAAAACCACTAGAACTTTGTCAAAAACAAGTGAAATTCAAATTTTTTTACACTTGTCATTATTATTTGAATACAATTCTAGAAATTTAATTTACACATTTAAATTTACGTGAATTCGGAAATAAAGAAAATTTACACAAATGTAAATTTGTTATATTTACACGTGTAAAAAATCTAATAAGAGAGATTTTGAGAGAAGAAATTAATTACTTGATGTTGTAATTTCTTTTTTTGAAGTTGTATTTTAATTAAAATGATGATTGTATTAAAAAACGGTTTTGATTGGTTTTCTCGTTCGTTCTCACGGTTCTCGCAATATTTAGCGTTTTCAAGATAACCTTCCCCTATATATATATAGGGTGAGGTTACTGTAAAAAAGATCTTTTTGTGAGAAGCCATAGGAATTGACATGTAAACATATTGTTTTGGACTTAGGCATGATGTTATGGGTTGTTTTGGCAAGAAAAATACCAAAACATAACAATTTAAAACACAATGCAACGTATTATGGGCATGAAATTTAAAACACACTACTTAACACTTAAACAAATACTTAACTTTTTAGCATGGTGTTTTAAGTTTTATGCCTATAATTCATTGCATGGTATCTTAGATTGTTATGTTTAGTATTTTTCTTGCAAAAACAACCCAAACGTCATGTTTAAGGCCAAAACATGATGCTTAGATGTCAATTCTTATGTCTTCTCACACTTCTCGCGAAAAATATCCTTTTTACAGGATCCTAAAGCTATATATATATATATAGTATATGAATGAAATGTTAGGATTATGATATAAATTTAGACAACAAAGTAGTTAAATATCTTTAATACTAGAAGAAATAAATAACAACTATATTTTTTAGAATTAAACGAAACGTTAGGATTATAAGTTTATTCCTCTTTCACCTTTTTAGACCATATTAAATCCATATATTTAATACAATTTTGGCACCAAATAAATCCTAACAATTAATTTAAAAGCAACAAATTGTGAGCTTTCTTTCCTCACATTCTTAGATGCTTTTTACGTGCATCTATTTAGAAAACTATAAATACGTCTGTTTTGAAGCCAAAAATATTGTATGTGCAAGCTTCAAAAACTTAGATAGTTGCTTTCAATATAATTTTTTCACCCATAATACTAACTTTTTTGAACTAACAATTTTATATACCTCAATACCATATAATTTTGTATTTGTCAAAACTTGTTCACAATTCACTTTTTTAGAAAACAAACGACATACCACTTGATCTTAGGTAATTGATAACTTTAATATTATCTAAATTTTTGATAGAAGCAGTGATGAATCTTTGTGTCTTGGTGGGTGAACGTGTGACAACTCGTATTCGAGGTTAGAACGTTCGTTTTCGTATTTATAATCGAATTATATACTTATCTTATTCGACGAATTTGATTTATACCTATTTAATTTAAGCGTGTAGTCGAAACCAAATCCATATTGTGTTGAACCGACCTAAACCGTTTCAACCAAAGGTGTGTCTCGCTTGTCGATTCAACCCACTCACGAAACCCGAAACCTAGGAGGTCCAAACGATAGCGTGTATACTATATATTATCATTCCTAATTTATTATACATATACATTAGTGTAAAAAAACAAATAAGTAGTTGAAACCCGATCCGCTAGTCCAAACCCGACCCACTATACCCACCATGTTGGCCCAAGCTAAAGCCCAACCCCCCAAACCCTTGCGGCCCAAGCTAAAGCCCAACACCCCCTTAATTTAGATGTACGTACATGCAACTCACAAAAAAACCCTAACTCAAAATTTATTCCCTCCTTCCCTCCCTATTGTCGACGTGATCAAGAGCCCAAGGACTTCAAGTAATCTAGGTTTTAAGGCTAATCGAATTCCTTCATCGCTAGGTATCCTAATCTTGTGTTTCATGTTAATTATAAATGTTCATGCTTGATAATATTATGTTATCTTGTCTGTGTTTTTCTGATTTCTTGATGTTCTTAACGTTTATGATGATTTCATGTAGTCTGGGTTGTTAGAATTCATACTTAATTGGTGCTTGATCGCTTATGGGTTCAGTTAGTCATTAGGGTTTCGATTATTGCATGACATTGGTTTGAACCTTGTTAGTTCTTAGTGAATTAGTTGATGTATAACATGATTTATAATGATTACCTGTTGTATATGATGCATATAGGTCGTTTTGTTTGCTAAGTAATCTTTTTGGGAGTTGGGTAACGGAACAGGAAGCTGTGCGACAGTTACAACCAACTTTAATCGGCTGTAACCGGATCATAATTAACGAAAATTTGACTTTATTGAGTCTATAATGTGCTATTTTTAAATACACTTCTAATGGCGCTGGAATCATGATTTTTGGACGTCGTTTGCTATTTTAAATAAATTATTTCGTTTAAGCTATGAAAGCTGCGTTTTTTTCTGCATATTTTATGCGATATGTTTTGCATCATAATTTGCTGCGTATCTGGAGTTTTCCTATGAAATTCCTACTGTAGATAGCCTTTGATGTCTAAAGAATTTTGCCACTGGTTTTAAGTCAATCGGATAAACGATGAATTTTAAGAAAATATTTAGTGGGCAGGGGTAAGATTTCGACGAATCTGACCACTGTTCAGTGTTTGATTGTTCACGGAAAATCCTTAATGAGTTTGGTCACCAAATTCTTACACAATAGTAGATGCTCCGATTGTCACGCCCTATAATTTTTTGGGAATTTTCCTGTACACGAGTTATTACGGATAACACTCCGAAAACTGTCCGAAAATGCACTATATTGCTGAATTTTTATTGAAGAGTTTTTTAAATCTTTCGTGACACTTGTGTGGTCGCTAATGTGTGTCGTGTATTTTATGACAAATTTGTGCTACGTGCTAGATACGTGTAGGATTCGTGTTTCCGCGTGAGCACGCACACTAACTCTTAAACGGTAATCATGTTAGGACGTGATTGACCGGTTCCATCTCGCGTATTTAATTCCATTCCTTAATCTAGCATTCAAATGTGAGTTCACTACTCTTTTACAGGCATGTATTCCGAGGGGACCAACTACTATTCCTTGAAGGAATACTTTTTATTAATGTTGTAGTTTAATTTCGATGTTAGTTAATAAACTCAAACTGTATCATGAAAGTCCCTACTTACTACCAAACTAGTTGCCTGGGATGCAACAGGGTATTAGTTGATAACGCTATTAGGCTTGACAAACTTCACACCGTGCTGGAGCAGGGCGTGAACTAAGGACCTTAAACACATGGCCAATGTTGATGGGCATTGATGAGGGCAAACAAACATACGTCACCCGGTATCGAGTTATTAACGACATGTTTTTAAACTAAACACCAACCCGTTTTCGTTAAGTAAAACTGTGAACTCGTCGGCTTAATCGCTAATACACTTTTCTACATGCTTGCAGGTTGTTAGATAATCATTGCATGGAAACTTACAGTCTGGGGAGCTTGAAGTGTCATGGGGCGTGTTACTTGATTGCAAATAATAAAACTTTACGCTTTAAAACAATTTGTTTTTTATTGTTTGAGATATTTACATTTGCTTCCGCTGATTATATACTATGTTTGAAATGATTTAATTGGAATTCACTTTTCATGTTGGACATGATGACCTTGTTTTTGAATATTTACTATTAGTTTGACATGATTAGTGGCTAGATCCTGGTACGTCGTACATCTCGCGGTAAAACTCCGCATGTGGATTTTGAGGGTGTTACAGAACGGGTGCACCCTTTAAAACAAATAGTGTATTTTTTAGACAAAAAACCTGACCGTACCCCAGGGGCGGACCTACCTTATTGGTAGGGGTAGCCTCCGCTACCCCTCGGCGCTCCGACGGTACTGTACATTTTTGAAAAATTTGCATTTATTACCCCTTTTCTATAAAACATTACCCCTACGAAGATTTTCTGAATCCGCCACTGCGTACCCCTTGAGAAAAATATGATTGAACCCTTCATCGGCACCTCAACAAATAAAACTTAGGTCCACTACCGGTAGAAGTGGGTTTTTAATGAATAATGAATTTTAATAATCCCAACTATTAGCCATTGGCCGACAACGGTCCCAATTAAAAAAAAATAGCTAGTGGTAGTCCTGCCTTTTCAAATATTGTAAACTAACAGAACTTTGCTAACAGAAAAGGAAAAGATGAAAAAAAGAAATTAAAGTTGTATTAGTAAGATCCTTGGTTTACAATATGTGAAAATGTGGGAGCATCGCTGATTATTTTTGAAGTTAAAACCGTTACTTACTAAAGGCTAATATTGGGATTATTAGAATCCATTACTCTTTTTATTATTATTTCAATTATCAAACGCTATTCGTTTTGCAACGTAGCCTTCTTTATGCGTATATTTACATTCAAAACACATCTTCAATCTTGTAACCACCTAATATGTATAAGATCAATTGTTTTCGACTATTTATATGTCTGCCTTTCATATGATTTTATTTATTCAAATTAGTTAAGCAGCCATTTAATTTATCCATAATCCTTACATCATCTAACTTAATCATTAGAAATAATTCAACTCTATTAGATATTTCTTTATATTCATTGTGCAAATCAATATACGTATAAACTATTGACATCATTTTTTTGGGTGGACCATCATTATTCACAAAATTAAGATCACTATAAACTAATAAAATAATGTATTCAAATTTAATTTTTAGGGCACCCAGTGCATTCGGATTGGGTTGGGTGTGTTCGACTAGAACTCCCCGCAACCCCCACCACTCATCCTCGTCTCAAGTGGTGTGACCAAATCAAAGTTGATGAACCCGTTTAAGATGGTGGAAGAAAGCGTGGGGAGTTTCTTAAGAAAACGTAGGGGTTTAAGTGATAAATTAGAACACCGTCCAAAGCCTTTGAACAGGTTTAACCAGAATTAAAAAAGCGGGTTGAATGAAAGTCCAATTGAATATAAGGGTCTTAACATCACAAAATAGGTGGATACCAAATGTCCACTGTCTACATTACTACGAATCAATCTGCACGTTTTTTTTCCAAAGTTAATGATATGAACACTGGACACCTTCTAGTTTTTTTTAAAGACACTATTAGCACCATACTTGAAATCATGATCGGTATTAGTATTCGATAATATCTCTTTGGAGTAGTATCAAATACATCACCTTTCGTGTATAAATTGTAATAACTATTTAAAAGTAACACGTGGTAACCAACCAATTATAGAGAAATGATAAAATAATAACCTAAATAATATCAATTATATTAATTCTCTATAATTATGCTAACAAGTAATTAATTCTTTATTTGGATCCTCCTTTTGTTTTCAATGTGCTAATATAAAGAAAAGTACTGATATCTTTCACATATGTGCTTAAATTAACTATCTTGATTAATTTTCATGTGTTAATATAATTCAAAAGTGCTACTTTTATGTACGTAGTTTTAGTATATGTTAATTTAACTTTTTTAAGTGCTATGATTTGTTCTCACGTTTTGTAGGATAACTATGGTTTGTACCGTAACTAACCCCTCGTATACAACTTTTATGTCTTCTTATATATAGTATTATACATATTATATATATTTTATAAAGGTGTGATGAATAGTGTTTTAAAATTTTTAAGTATTGTTTTTATTTTTTAGTAATATTTATTTATTATTTATTTGATTTTTTTAATAAATAATAGTTGATAATTTTTAGGTATTTGTTTTTTTATAGTAGTATTTTATTTAGTATTATACATATTTTATAAAGGTGTGATGAATAGTGTTTTAAAATTTTTAAGTATTTGTTTTTATTTTTTAGTAATATTTTATTTATTATTTATATGATTTTTTTGTAATAAATAATAGTTGATAATTTTTAGGTATTTGCTTTTTATAGTAGTATTTTTTAGGAATAACTTACATTCGTTAACTTATTGTTAAATTCTAAATCTATCTATGTTTATTTTTTAATATTCCAAGTTATTTGCCCGCGCATGGTGATGGTATGTTACCGTGAGTATAAGATTGCTTTCAGTTCAGATTGTTACAATATCAATACAATTCATGCAATCGGTATAGAAATCAACACGTATTATACATCGACTGAATACAACAAAAACGAACACCGGTACCTACACAATGTTGTTCAAACGGTATCGATCGGTTCAGATTGTCATGGTACGGGTACCGAATCACAAGCAGAGTTGTATAAAATCAAAAAAGTTTTGAAACCGGAAACAAAAAAAATGAATAAAGGTATCAGTACTGATGTTGTTTGGTACGATACACTAGCGACACGTTGTCAGTTTATCGAAAGAAAAACCAATAAAAATTAATACCGGTACCGAGTCGATGTTGTTCATCCGGTTTCAGTTTGGTTCACTATGGTAGCAGCACGATATTTGTTATCAAACAAGATACCATAAAAATTAACATATAGTGGTACCGATGTTGTTTGGTACGGTAGGTATGGTACCGGTACAATTTTAGCTTATCGAAAGAAAAAATAGTAAAAATAAATATCAATACCGCTACAGATGTTGTTTAGACGGTTTCAGTCCGTTTGGTACGATAACAACATAATACCCGTTTTCAATAAAGTTGATATGCCAATGTTGAAAAAAAAATAAAACATAGAACACAAACCAACAAAATTGATATTAACTAAACAACATTGGTATTGGTATCTGTATCTATATCATGTCCAGTGTTTTCTATGGATGTAAGGTTTCTTTTTTCCATTACTATAGTGAATGCCGATACCGTAACAAACCAACCAAATACCGAACGACTTCCCGCCGTAAAACGCAAGGGAATCTCACTAGTTTATATAATTTCTCACTACTTGAATCATATGGTATTGGAGTTAGGATCAAATACAAAGTCTCCTAGAAGTCGTAAGAAGGGTATCAAACGAACTCCAATTGACCTCATTCAAGTGTCATTGGATCTGTCTCATCGAACTTTATGATGTGAGATTTTTGGTTTTTGTTTTATAGGTTTAGCTTGTAGATTTTAGACTTCTTGTTTATATCATTGTGTCTTTTTATTTATCGTAGTTGAAGTTTCCGTGTATTAAACGAGTTACATAAAGAAAGCACTTCTTACAAATCTGTTAATAATTCTCATGTTTTGAGTGATGAGCTTGAGGAAAGCTAACCAAATATGCTTTTTGCTGATAAAGAAAACACGGAATAATCGTCACATGGGATCGTTCCGTCCAAGTCTAGGAGTTGACCAGTCCGAATATAACATATTTACTTGCTTAATTTTCAATATCAGATCAATTTTTATAGTTTTGATAATTTTGATAGTTGATTTTATTATATTCGGAATTAGATATTTAGATACTGATGAAAAAAATTATGTCTCGATTGATGATTTAATCATTCTTTGGAACTATAAATTATTCGCATTCGAAATTACATATTTAGCTGCATTCTCCATTATGATTATGATGATTTTAAGATTAATATTTTATAATTAATAAATACAAAAAAAAAACAAAGAATATTTAATTTGCAACACATCGGAAACAAAATTAATTAATATTAATACAAATTATAAAGTATAACAAATATAGATCTATAACCTATAATTCTATAATTGGTATTTAAATAATCAATATGATATATATATATATATAACACCTATTCATAATATATATATATTTTTAGTTATCTGTCATTAGTCATGTAGGCTTAGAAAGTATAGATATCATAGAAATGAAATATATTCTTTCATTGACATAGATTCAAAGTAGAATCGGAACCTACATCATCCTTTTCGTTAGTGTTCAAATAAATATGTATTAGACAATGTTTAATAACATAAACAAACAATAGATGTATTATAAAATAAACTCATTGTGTCTTTATTCTTCAAGTTATATTTTTCGGCATTGTGTTATATTTTGTCATCCATTGTGTCTTTGTACATTTCTTATCTTTAGGAGGCTTTATAAAATAACTTAACCCTAGAGTATCGACCATTGTTTTTAAAATTTACCAATGTCACATTATCAAATAATTTATCTTGAAAAGAAGATCTAAGTGAATCGTTGATGGATGGTGAAACTAGTTCTTTTTTTTGGGTCGAGTTGATGCCTTTGACTTTGTAAAACTAAGGTCAAGCTTCTCGAATTGATGAGGATCAAGTCAAATAAGTGTTAGACATGAAGTAAAGTGGAACTGAATAAATCACATGAAAGTTGGATGATTGGACCAAAGGGTTAGGCTTGTGAAGAGAGCGATTTCGGGGGAGGACAACGTGGATGAAGATGAGTATGAAGAGAAGGCGGAGTATGATTTGAAAGTTGTAGGAGAAGATAAGGCAAAGGTGATAAGTTGGAAGTGAAAGCGGATTTGAAAATGGCATATTGGAAGGGAAGACTGATAAAGACATTTTGGCTGTTTCTAGTTAACGGGTGGGATGGATTGAAGATGTAGTAACGATGAGAACAAGGATAAGGTGGTCTCTCGTGGAAGCGCTGATAGGGTAGAGTTGCGCAAACGAATGGGTGTCGCTGAGGATGAAGAAGATCTAACATGGGATACTGAAGAGGATGACGCTGAAATTCAAACATGTTTTCAAAAATGATTCGTCGATTAGTTGGTAAGTAAATGGACATGTTCTTTAGTTTTCATAGTTGCTTGTTCTTGGGTGCCTTTTATATATGTACATAACGTGACTAAATATATCTTACATACATTGCAACTTAATTTTGGTTCGTATGCATAATGCAGTTTTAATTCTTTTGAAGCTCTCCATCTTTCGTGCAGTTGCATTCACATCCATATTGGGAATCAAGATTCTTTACAGAAAAGGATATTGGATTCCAACCCATAACCCGAATATGTAACTGTACAACAGATACAATAACTAATAACTACCAGACCAATACCATTAATGAAATACAAACACTACATGAACATTTTTTTTTACAGTTTACTGGTTGAAATAGTCAACTAAAAGGAAATATTGATATAATCACATTTCAAGAAAGGATAATTAACAAGTGAGAGGCTATTAAAGCTTCTTGTAAACACCAAAGATGACAAGCAGAAGATACGCCATGGATCCGATGAAAGACAACAGCATTGCCACCGCCGCCTGGTGGCAAAACTTATCAAACACATTACACACTTCTCGCCATTGTACATGTGAGTTGCCGGTGTAGCCAATAAGGCCAACAGCACCACTAGCACCGATGGTGAGAAGAGGAGCGCTACCATTACTAGATCTAAAACGGTTACCATCAACGATATGTTCTTCTTTCTACCTCTAGTTGCCAAGGTAAGGATCAAAGAGATTGTTGTATAAGAACATGCTATTGCATTTATGATCACAAAGTACCTACAACATCAAATAACAGAATCAAATCGGATAATACTGATAAAGAGAATATAGTTGATCAATAATAAACAATACTTAAGTGCTTTTTATTATTCCATAATCACTATAGAGTTGCATATCACAAGTTTAAGGGGGGGGGGGGGGGGGGGGGGGGGGGGGGGCATACACAAAAGCAGACATTTGAATCCATTTTGCAGTGATTCGCATCTCGACTGGAGGTATGGAAGGGTTGATCTTCACGGGTATGGTCGTTGTTTGCTTATTTACTCCAAGAACGACGGCTGCTGCCAGAGTTAGCGCCAACGCTAAAAACCTCATGGTCGCATCCGTACGCCTCATCCTTGCTCCTCCATTCGCCACCATCATCTGCTCCTTGTACTGCATCTCCATATTTGTAAATTTAGTAATTGAAGAGAAAGTGTGTTGTGTGTGTAAATGAAGGTCCACAGATACATTTATATATAGGGGATCCAAGGCCTCAAAACAAAATACAGTTCTAATCTTTTTGAATGTAAACAAAAAATAAAATCTTAATTTTCAGTTTTTAATTCACATATTTATTTCTTTGGTCAATGGCAGAATCACATCGTCTTGATCAAGGGTGATCCGTTTCTCTACCGGTTACAATTATGAGGTCCAACTCATTTTTTTCTTCGGAAAACACAGATTATTATAATTTCTTTTGACGAATTCCGGTTATCCAACATTTATCATCACTTTTCTTATATAATTGCTTTTAAATAAAATCTGGATCATCTTCCATAAATGATTATAGTTAGAGAAATTAAAAAATGACATATAAATAGTTAGAAAATTTAAATCCATCTTATTAAATCTACTTACGAACTGACTAGTCCAAATAGTATATAGCATTCAGGTATATTTGTAATATAATGAAGAGAGTATTTTGTTTTCTATACTTCACTTTCATTGTTTTTGGTAATTATAACATGTTTTGATGTACTTATTAATTTAATTGTTTTCAACTATACAAAGTTTTATTTGATGCTTCGAGAGATACCAGATTAAAACTTTAGTGAGAAGATATGATTTCTTGTTTTCATTTTGTGCTAATCTTTCAACCCCACCTCCCTTTTTTAATGTGTAGAATATTCTGGAAAGGGAGTTTTCATATTCCACATATGTCTTTGTTTGGCATGTTTGAGATATGATGATTTCAAATAAAATTGAAAACTAAATTCATATTTTATTATTTAGCATTTTTGCCATTCTATTCATACACCCCCCTATATCTTATTTTCACATCCCCTATTGTATACGGGTCGTATAAGGTTATACGGCCTGTATGGAATGTTATTGCACATAGATGTTTGCAATGAAATGTTTTTTTGTTTTCATGTATACGGGTCGTATAACTTTATACGACCGGTATATAATGGTATACGAGCAACATAACCTTATACGACCAAGTGGATATATTTTGTGAGGTTTAATCAGGTTTTTGGGTTTTAAAACATATATACGGGCCGTATAAATATAAGTATATTTTTTTGACAGTTTAGAGGTTTTTGTGAAATTATTTGATTCCTAAAGTCATGTCACATGGTAAAAGACAGATAAAGTATGTGATTGCTGAAGTTTTTGTGAGAGTTCAAAGAGTATGACTGCTGATGTTTTTCAGTATTCGGAGTTTGTTAGGTTGTTTGCAGCTAGGGTTCAGAATGCTTGAAGTTTTATTATAAACCGTGTTATACTGAAATCGAATAAGAGTTCTTACAAAGGAGGTGGTTCAGTTGGGGAGAATGTTCTAGAAATGAAGGAAAAGTAAGGTTGTAGCAATTTAAGATTAACTAGTAACATTGCAGTCGGTATGTGTTCAAGCGAATATGTCCATACATGCATTTAATTCACTCACATCATTACAATTTGTAATGATGTGGGGAATTAAACGCATGTACAATAGTAGATGTTGCGCGATTGGGTCTGATGATTTTCTTGGATAATTTCCTGATAGCAATTTATGTACTTATTATTCTCCATAGCTATTTTCGATGTAGAATCTGCTTCCTGAATCTGAATAAGTTAACTTTGACATACGAGTTGAAATTAATTAGGTAGTTCCTTATATAGCAAAGTATATTTAGATTCTAGAGTTAGACTTATTATTATTCGGAATGTTTTGAATCATCACAGAAGTTGACTGTACATCTGGATTAAGCGGAATAATTTCTCTAATATTGACAAGACAGTGCTGCTTTGTGAAGAAACAAAAAGACATGTCGGGTTCTTCTGCTAGTGGGTTTTATGAGTCTAAGAGAGAATAAATTTCTTGCATGAATGATTGTAAGGAGAACGGTTGGGATTCAAGGGTTTGAGTAGTAATATATTTATAGAAGAAAAAGGTAAATACGAAAAGAAACGAAATGTAGCTCGGGGATGGGTACAGAAACCACCAAGGAATGTCTATGGAAACGATGGTTACGGAAACTATCAACGCGGTGATGGGTACAGAAACTACCAAGGGGATACACTACTATAACTTAATTTAAAAAGGAAGAATGATGGACAAAACCCTCATTACTACTCAATTTTGTGCTAGTCCAAATTGCAACTTTCATGTAGAATCCGCTTCCTGCTTCCTTAAAGAGAAAAGGCACTAAGAGATGGTCAAGGATTGTTCTAATAGATTAAAGAGAAAAGGCACTAAGAGATGGTCAAGGATCGTTCTAATAGATTAATTAAGTAGTTCCTTATATAGCAGAGTATATTTAGGTTCTAGAGTTAGACTTATTATTATCAGTATTTGGTATTTTGGTTGTTCGTACAGTAACTAGAAGTAATGAATTCACTCGTCGGGCTTCCAACATTCTTCCTTTTTAAATAAATTATAGTAATATCTTTAAAGAAGAAAAAAGGTAAATACGGAGAAACGGTGGTTACAGAAGCTATGGAAACGGTGGCTATGGGAACGTTGGTTACGAAACCCTATTCTCATACGTCTTCTTTCTTTCAGAATTCAAATCAAACTCACCGATCACATTATCCTACTGTGTAACGCCAAGCTTTTCATACCTTCCTTAATTAGAAGGGATTGTTGTATTTCTATTTTTGGAAACTTATATTCGTATTTCTTTTTCCAATCTTGTAATCCGAGACTTGAATTGTAATAAAATTTATACATGCTTGTCTTACATACATTCAATCATCAAATTCATGCTAACTACTTGTTATACGTGCAAAGATTCATGCATTTGACACTTATACACGTTATATACTTAAAACATGCAAAAATAGCAACTTACACTAAGTTCAAGGACTAAAAGTGATAAAAACCAAAGAATCTTCTGGAATAACCAGCCTCGCGGCCGCGAACGAACTCTTGGAATCCTCTCGCGTCCCGCCATACCTCTGCCGGCCCGCGACCGAGCCCTCTTCACCCTCTCGCGGCCCGCGAGAGGGTCATAATCCAGAAATGTTGGTTTCAAGCTCATGGATTGGCCAATTTTGTGTTTCTTACATTTATTATCCCCATCTAACACCCTCCCAATTTTACCTATAAATACCCCACTCCATCTCCTCTCATTTCACACCTCAATCTTCTCTTCCCTTCTCTCTAAAAGCTCTAAGAGCTCTTCTTCACTAAAAGATCAAGGCTTCAAAAAGTGAGTTCTAACTCACCTCTCTCCTTTTGATCTTTCTTCCTTCTTACTACTTGTCTAAAGGTCCCAAGAGTAAGAGCTTTGTTTGGTTTTAATAGGGTTTTACCCACAAGTGTTGTATCCTTCCAAGCTTGTTCTCGAAACAAGACTTGAGTTGGTAGAGTGTGATCACTTGGAGGCCTTGGCTATCCTACCTTCGATCTACCACCTCACTTGATGATTTCGATTACTTTTGTCTTTTACTTTTATGTTTAAGCGTACTCATGACCATCCTTGTGACGACTTGTGCATTGGTAAACTATACAAGAGAGGTTTTAAAAGGAAAGTTATCCTCCTACCTCCATGCGTGACTTCCATGAACTTCCATAATGTTTTTACTTATACGTATACTAAATGATATATATATATATATATATATATATATATATATATATACTAACCGAACTCTTGATAATAATCAAATGATTATCCGTCATGGTATTAGGTTACATCACCTAAGTACTTAATCTCTCGTTACGATTCTAATGGGTATCATAACCATGAAAACACATCAATCCGAATGGGTATTATAGTGTCAAAAATGAGTATTAAGTCTAAATGATTACTTTTCCGTATAAACTACTTTATTGTATTTTATTCCTAATCATCCGTTATCATTCGAATATTTACCAACCCATTTTTCCTCTTGTAGGATAACTCGGTGCCTCTTCCATCCTCCAAACTCTTCACGGGACTAACAAGTGGAAGCTTGCAAAACCGTGAGTACACTTGACCCATTTACCTTTTACACAATTTGGGTTGTAGCATGTTAATATACAAAAACACACAAATACACACACTACATGCTTTATACACTCAATCTTTCATACATGCTTATTGTTATGCTTTATACATGCTAAATTCATACATGCTTCTTGTCATTAACTTAGCTAGCCCCAACTTAACATATATAGCGCTATAGGAGTAGCACACCGCCTGTCGGGGTATTGTTAAGTCTCAAAGCTGATGCATTCTTGTTACTTCATACTTTAGTCTCGTTACTTCGTGTGACGAGGGGCACATTCATTCTTGTGGATACTTGGGCTAGCTTACCTCGTATACAATTGCCATGTGGATTTGAGTAAATTCTTTTATACTTATGCTATGTATTTCAAACTTGTGTACTTGCCAATACTTTTTGTATTGAACTATACTTTTAACATGTTGCAGGTTAGAGATGTTGATCATAATGGAACTTAGTAGGGATGGCTTAGAAACACATCTAGAATACTAAGAATTTTGTTGTTGTATTTAATTTCCTGTTGTACTTGTCGATTTATTGTGAAATGAAATTTGGTCTATCTAATTAATGTCACAAATAGTGTTATGTGTGATGAGCAATCTATTTCGTCTCACTCCGATGTTTCCGACATCGGTTGGGGTGTGACATACTGCTTGACCATTGTTAAACCAAATGGATTTCACTTTCCGAACAATTTATATATGCAGCAGCAGCACCACCACCACCACCACCAGTTTTCCAACCACCCCATCATTTGTATGTGTTCCGAGTGAATATTTCCATACATGTATTGTTTATCACCCTGTGTGAGCATTGGAAGCCCGACAAACAGTCTTGCAATTAGTCAGCAGTGATTACTTCTTAATGAACTCAAATTCAGGAAATTGTTCGTGATGAACTCAATGGCATCTTCAACAGAAACCACATCTGCAATGCCACCGTTTCCATAACTACTCAAACCATAGCGTCTAAACCCTTGAATAATGTAGGATTGTAGTTGTACGACACTGGAATTTCAGGGGATTTCGGTTTCACTACGTTAGAAGCAGCTTGGAGGTTTCATGTGTCTGTAAAAAGAAAAAATGGGATTTGTTTCAAAATAAAAACATTGCTGACATCAGTCGTGTAAGAATTCAGGTGCTTGTGATAAGAAAGTAAAGTTAGTGATCGCATACCAATGATGGGGTGGTTGGAAAAGTGGTGGTGTGCTGCTGCTGCTTATAAATTGTTCGGAAAATGAAGTCCATTGATTTAACAATGGTGAAGCAGTTTATGAGAATATGGTTCTGGTAGTAGGATTATGTGATCGGTGAGTTTGATTTGAATTTTGAAAGAAAAAAGACGTATGGCAGAAGATAAATGATGGTGATACAATCATTATCAATAAAGTAATGAAACTGAAATCCCCCAAAACGACACCGTGTTAAAATTCCATTTTTTATTATTGAATCTAAAAGTTAACTTTGAAATATCGACGTCAGCAATCTTTTTACTTTGAAACAAATCCCATTTTTTTTCTTTTTTTGTACCCATCCCCGCGTTGATAGCTTCCGTCCTCTGGTTGACTTTTCTTTACCCATCCCCTCTAGTTGAACTATATTTTGTCCAACATATGACACATGAAAAAAGCGCTTCTTTAGACAATCTGGGATTATGTTCCGTTTTATTATAGTAATAATAAAAATAAAAGGAGGAAGACATATGGAAGAAGATAAATGTTGGTGATACAGTGATTTTCAATAATGCAGGATTGTAGTTGTACGACATTGGAATTTGGGATTCAAGGGTTTCGACGTCATGGTTTGATCTTATTTCAAGCATTCTGAACCCTAGCTGCAAACAACCCAACAAACTCCAGATATATTGTAAGGAGAAGCGTTGGGATTCAAAGGTTTAGTCGTTAATATATAACAAAGATTAACATTGTTGGTTATTCACTAGGCTTCATGTTTTTTAGACAACATCTGTTTTGCTTAATGAGAAACAAAAAGACATGTCTGGTTCTCTGCTAGTGAGTTTTAAGGGTTCAGTAATATATTTAAGGTTTTAGTCACCATTTTTTTTTGAGTTAATATTCACAAATTAGGGTATTGATTTGTACTTTTTAAGATTCACGTACATGCATTTAATTCCAAGCATCATGATAAAAAGTAAGAAATTGAATCCAACACTATATATTTCATATTCTAACAATTTGTAAATGATATGAGTGAATTAAATGCATGTATGGACATATTCGCTCGGAACACATACCAACTGCTTTATCTTGAGTCCATACATGTATTAAATTCAATCATATCAATATATCATTACAAATTATTCAAACATGAAACAAACGAACAGTAAATCTTAAAAAGTACAACATTTCATTTCTTACTTTTTGTAATGATGCTTGGGAATAAATGCATGTACATGAATCTTAAAAAAGTACAAAATCGAAACCCTAATTTGTGATTATTAACTCCAAAAAAACAAAAAATAAATTCCGAAGTATACGGGCCGTATAACTTTATGCGACCTGCATAAAAGTATCGTATACATTGTATACGACCAAATAACTTATTCTCACATGGTGTATAACGTTATACGGCCCGTATACACCATATGAAAATAAGTTTTTGTCATGTATTATTATTAGGGCCTTTTGAATAAATGTGTTTCTTTAAAAAAAAATATAATATAAAAAAAGTGCTCTCTGACTTTGTGTTAAGTCATAGATATTTTAAGGAAGTATTTGGTTCATAAATTGTTTAACAATTAAATTTGAAATCACTGCCCACTTGTCACTGCCCACCACCATTCCCTATCATCACAAATCTGAGATACAAAACTCCAATCAAAACCAAAAATTGAAACATCCACAAGGGCCGGACCGTTGATAGAGTAGGAATGGTGAGACCGTAGGCCAAGTTTTTTCGAGGGCCCAAAATTTTTTGAAAGAACTATAATTTATATATAGAATTATTTTAAAACTAAAATTTATAAAGTTTAAAACCTATTTACCTTTTTCTTTTTACTAAAAGTAACCCAGTTAAATAAAGTTTTATAACCCAATAATCTTAACCTTTTATTGTTTGGGACATGACCAATCTTAAACCCAACTCCCAAGTGTCATATACACATTTAACCTTTTTACAATTATCCACGTACTATTGAAAGATTGGTATATTCTAGAGGGTCTATTTTTCTGCTCGTAGAGGACAACTGAATTCTTAGAGATGGCATTGTCCACAACATGAGCACAACTTATACAACAAGAGTTTTGTGTATCAAATTTAATACACATAAAGAAGCAAAAAAAAAAAAAAAAAAACTCAAGTAATAGAGTAGATGTATCTGTAGGAATTAGGAAAACATAAATCTAACAAGAGTTTTGTGTATTAAGCTCAAGAACATTAAAAGAAGTTATGAATCTGATATATAAGTTTAAGAGAGTTACAGGATGGAAAGACAAATTTTTTGTTACTTATATCGAATCTAAATCACCGAACTTTTAAAATCCCCACATTGAAATAAAAATTCCCAAGTTCCTGAAGGCAAAATCTAATCATACAACTCATGTCTTGTCAGCTGTGTTCAAGTAGGGATGATAATCGGCAAGGTGTGGCATGGGTTTACCAAAAACCCGATCTTTAACTCACGATTTGAAATACCAAACACTAGTCCAACTTTTGAAAATTAAATATGTTTGATAATTCTAAGTTACAATTAACTTCAAAAATGCTATATGTTACATTTCTAGAGATTAGATAAGATCTTATATTTTCCAATTTTGATGTGGGCAAACAAGTATGGATCAAGAAACACTAGCCGTTGGCACAACAATAATAAGTATACATGTTAACAAGAATGGGATTTATATTAAAACAACACAAGAAGTTACTCAAATTTCTAGTCAAAAATTGGAAAGCAAGTGTAGCAATATATAATACAATTCACATCATATATGCAAAACTGGCATATAATTCACAAGACATTGCAAAGTACACACCTTCAAGACAATCATGAACTATGCTTTCAGAAAATTGTTTGTTCACCTAGTTCTTGCCCTGCCATCCCTTCTTCAAGCACCTTTTTAAAGAAATCTTCCAATGTATCCTTCCCATAACTCGGCGTCCCCTCGTCGCTATATTGCTTCGTTTCAGGATCATAAATAAGCATACTTTCGGCCGCATAATACCTTCCGATCTTCCCAAACTCAGCTGCATCCTCCAATGACGGAAATATGTTCACAAGAAAATCGAGAACCCCGATCACAAAATCCATAATTTCAATCGGCACTTTAATAAAATTCGGTTTCTTTCCCGCAAGTTTAAACAACATTTCCCCTTGTTCCAACGGGGTCAATGCCTTACCCGGTCCACCAATTGGCAAAATCTTGTTAACCATATCGGGTTGCAACACGCAATCTGCGATAAACGAAGCCAAATCCGGCTCGCTAATCGGCTTACAAGCACACAACTTCCCATCCCCAAACATCACATAAGGTTTCCCATCTTTCACAAGCTCTACCTGCCCCCCTAAACTTTTGAAAAAAGCAGTTGGCCTAGCAATGCTGTAACTAAAACTATCATCTTTTTCGGCTTCTACAACCAATTCGGCTTCGAATTTCAGCTTCGCTCTTTGAAACTCAAGAAGGGGCTTCTGCACACAAATTGCAGACAACAAAACAAAATGTTTTCCCCCAAAATTCTTACCAGCTAAAGACTGTTCTTTGTGGCTTCATAATCAATCTTCCATGAATCCTTAACACCCCCAGTTCTACTAGCAAGACAAGACACCACAACATCAATAGAAACCCCTAAATTTTCAATACTTTTTTCCAGTATTTCCAACTGGGTCACATCTGAAAAGCATACATTAGCTCCATTGAGCTTATTCAAGGTGTCTTCTTTACTGTTTTTGCCTCTGATTCCACTCTTTTCTCTGCAAACTGCAATCACATTGAACCCTCTGTTAACCAGTTCTTTAACCACAAAGTTTCCAATGTAGCCAGTTGATCCCACCACTAAAACATTGATAGCTTTGGGGGGTTTGTCTCTGAATGAGGATTTCGGTGGGGATTCAAGAGCTGTGGGTGCTGATGCAGTCACAAGATTGAATCTTTTTTGGTTGAAAACAGAGGGTTTGGGTGGTGGATTTAGGGGATTAAATGAAAATGGGGATGAATTTGGTTGAATTTTATGTGGGTAATGAGAACAAAGAAGATTCTTGAAGGTTGAGGTTGAAGAATTGGGTGTGATGCCACAGAAGAAAGTAGAAGCGGACATGGTTTAAGTTTGAAGCTGTGAATGAAGTATGAAGGATGAAGCAGGAGTTGATGAAGGAAGCATTTTGTTTTTTCTTTTTTTTCTTTATCTCTTTTGCTATCAAGGAAGAATCCAAATGATTGGTTGATGTTTCATCTCTTCCATAACCCCTAAACCTCATATATATTATTTTACACATTTTTTTAAAATATTTTTAAATGATTTAATGTTAATTAGTCTTGTATTTGGATTTTTATTTGAGTAAACTTACGTTTTCTTTTCTTTGGTTTGGTCATTTTAAAGATTTTGTTCAAATTCTTTAAAAATAGTCATTTTACTCTCTGGTCTATAAAATTTATCTCTATTTCACTCCCCGCTCTTAACGCCATCCAATTCAACTGTTAAATCCCGGTCACATGCCCAGTCTTTTCCCATATTTTAGATATTTTGTGATTATATATAAATAATACATATATAAAACAGATATATACTCTTTTCTCTCTCTACATGCTCTCTCTACTCCATAAATCAGTCTTACCATCACAACCTCCCCATCGTCCTGCACCACCACAACCATCATCTACCAACCACCGCTAACCACCACCTGTCAACACCGACACTACCCACCACCCCACTAACCACCACCTGCTGACACCACCCACCACCACCATCACCTACCGACCACCATCGTCTCCGTTCGGTATTATGCCACACCACCATTGCAGATCTGATCCCCACACCACCACCTACAACCTTCACTTCCAACACCCCTTACACAACCCCGACCTCTGTATAACTCTCATCTCTCTCTCTCTTGTCACACCCGGACCCGCAGCGGAAAAAAGGTGATCGAGGGAGGATGGTTTTGACCATTACATACTTAGAAGGGGGTAAGAGTTCAAATTTTATTGGAGGCGGTAACGTTCCTAGTAACGGTTGAATACCCTGCTACAGGAATCGCTTTTTGATGCCTAAGATAAGAAATATTGATAAACAGAGTTGATTGACTAGGTATAATCTCATGCATAAGAGTTTTGAGAGAATTGATGCGTTTGGAAAGATAACGTTATATCCTAAAACAAAACTTCTACCACTAAAACCTACATGGAACCTCTCACAATCGCCTGACAATGCCTCTGATCCTTTGGCAAGAATACTTATATATAGGAAGTACCAGCGGCGTATCCACCATATTCTTGTCAGATTTTCATTGGTTTTATCAGTAAGTTATGATTAGTTCTATGTGACTCTAGAACATAAACAAACACAACAACCAAAGCTTGAGTCTTAATTCTGAACGTATACATGTTTGAATGATGACAGTACCTCTCTCGTTTGTTATGATGAAGAGGTTAGTCTATGTAGAAGTGAGACACAACCCAACTTCTTTGAATGCTGAGATTGAAATACGTTGAGATGTATGATGATATGAATGCTAAATCAGTGAGTATAAAACAAACTTCAACCATGACATTACTAAATCCTACATGGAATTTCTCATAACCGCCTGACAATGCCTCTGATCCTTTGGCAAGAATACTTATATATAGGAAGTACCAGCGGCGTATCCACCATATTCTTGTCAAATTTTCATTGGCTTTATCAGTAAGTTATGATTAGTTCTATGTGACTCTAAAACATAAACAAACACAACAACCAAAGCTTGAGTCTTAATTCTGAAAGTATACATGATTGAATGATGACAGTACCTCTCTCATTTGTTATGATGAAGGGGTTAGTCTCGGTAAAAGTGAGACACAACCCAACTTCTTTGAATGATGAGATTGAGATACGTCGAGATGTATGATGATATGAATGTTAAATCAATGAGTATAAAACAAAACCGAAATAGTAATTTGCATTAAGATTCTTGGATATATAAATTTCCAATTGAGATACGTAAAGATTGAGATAACATAAAGAAAACATAAAAACTAAACGGTTGGAGTTGAATCTTGATTTTTGGTGAAGGAAAGCTAGTTGGGTGGTTCGTTTGGGCCGTTATTATCTTCAACAGGATTGGCGTTGATGTTGTAAGCTCTTCCTCTTGCTGGTGGCCTAGTGGTTAGGTTTTCTTGATTTGCAGCTTGGGCGTTTATGATGTTAATGTAACGCCCCATGTTTTGGTTTTATATAATAATAATAATAATAATAATAATAATAATAATAATAACAATAATAATATTCCACTAAATTGCTCGGTAATTGGGTTCGAAGACGGGTTTTCAAAAATATAACTGGGCCGCTCAAAACGCAAGAACCAAACTAGCGGGCTTTAGACCCAACCTATCAAACCCTTACCACTTAACCCTACCTATATATACCTCCCCTAACCCTCATCTTCATCATTTTAGCCAAACCCTAATGCACACTCTCAACACCAGCCGTCACCCCTCCTTCTCGGCGTTTTTCGACGACCGGCGCCGTCTCTGGCGGTGCCCTTCTTCTCCGGTAACACCCTTACCTCCGACAACAACCCCCCAGCTCTTATCCCCCTCTCATCTCTCACCCTCTTGATTAAACGACAGCCGCACCACCATGAGCGGTGGTGGCGGTGCAGAGCACCTCGACGACACGACGATGAGATAGAGGCGAAGAGAGAGAGACGAGGATATGATGAGAGAGAGACGAAGAGAGTGAGAGACTAGAGAGACGAAGAGCAACGACGGCTGCAGCGCCGCAGTCTACGGCGGTGCCGGAGCAAGCGTGGCGGTGGCAGAAGCCGCATATCAGCGGCGACGACAATAGCATAACAGCGCCTTGGCCGCACTCTCCCCGCCTCAATTCAGGTTACGTTTCGTCTCAGTTTAGAGTTCGAGTCTTGATTCGGGTTCACGTTCAGGTTTGAGTCTCTGTCAGAGTATCGGTGCGAGTCGCCGGTTTCCCGCGGACTCGACGGCGACACCATCAGTTCCAGATTCAGGTTTGAGTTCTCGTTTGATTTGGTTTCCGATTTGGTCAATTTTTCATGTCCAAATTCGTGTACCAAATGTTTTGTCGTTCCAGTTGGCGCAGTTCCCACAACGCGGGTAACTTGGTTCAAGTGCCAGACTCGGGTCGGTCAACCCGGTTAGACCTGGTCAAAGCTCGGGTCTGGTCAAACAGTCAAACAGTCCACGGGGTAGCTCCGAGTCGAATCTCGGTTCAGTCAAGGTTAGTCTCAGTTCGGGTCTTGGTTTTGCTTCTATTTCGAATCCCGTTAATTCTTTTCATTCGGCAGGTTACGATTCGTTTCGGTGCAGTTCACGGCTCATGTTCAGCGGGTTCGGGTCTCGGTGCAGAGGTTCGGGTCAGCAGTGAGTCAATGACAGTTTTGGCTTCGGTTCGGGTCTCGTTTGGTGTTCGGTCAAACCTGGTCAACTGTTGGGCAACGGGTCAGATTCAAGTTCGGTAAAACTCTAAGTCTCGTAGTTCATTTTACTTATATTAATGATCTTGTATTCGCGAACCGAACTTGTACGAATGGTAACACTTGAACATAGAAATATATATATATATATGTTTCATGAATTAATATTTCGTAACGTCTCTTATAAAATCATTGTTGTAGAATTATTGCGTTTTGACAAATAATATCGACACTTGTGTGTCGGGATCGTCCAAAAACAAGGGGAAACTCTGGCCGTTTTTCGTCAAAACAAACGATTATATATTTATTACACCTTACGACAATATATATTACTTTAACGACAAAATATATATAAACATATTACACTTTGACAAAATATATTTAAAAACTTTACGATGGAATATATTTATAATTATTGTACATCTCGATAAAAAAAATATATGGGTTATTTGTATTATACTTTTCGACGAAAATATACCTATTTCTTTATTATGATTTTCGACAAGAACATAAATTTATTTATTATTTATAATTTTCAACAAATACATTTATCTAAATGACCAATTATATATAGATATATTATTTTTTTGACATATATGTTCAATGACACAATATTTGTACATTAAACCTTTCATCAAAATATATACATATTTATTTATTATACCTTCGACCAAAATATACTTATACATATTAAACCTTTTGTCGAGACATAGATGCCTAGCATGTTTTTCGTTAAAACATATAAACATATATACATGTTTCTATTTTGCTTTTCATCAAAAAGACTAAGGATACGTATCAGATTCGAATAATTATGATAATTATAAAGGTATATGTATCGTTTATTTTGACGGCACTCCTATATCACTTTTGACGAAATTAAATTTAGAATTGTTACGCTAATTATGTTAAATATACACGTACATCCAATTTCCATCTCAAATCCTCCTACTTAATTCCGTTTACTCATACACCTTCGTTTGCCGTATAAGGTGTCCTCGACGTCTCATTCTCCAACTCATTAACTCGTCGCGAGTTTTCAAGAAGACTTAGCAAATTTTGTGAGTACACTCGACCCACTTTTGTTTATATCACTTTTTGGGTGTAACATGTTTCCATATACAAAAATCACAAACACTTAAACTTTATGAAACGCACAAACAATCCTATACACATGACTACTTGAATCGTATACTTGTTGCTTGTCTGGGATAAACGTTATGCTATGCTTTAGTCATTAACTATTTTTTTAGCCTTTGTTTGACATGCTTAGCGCTATAGGAATTCACGCATCCACCTCCATCGTGTTATTCGTGAGGTCATGTTAAAACATCGTGATTGCGTTAAGGGTTTGATTATTAGTATTGCATGCCTTGATATTGCTCTTGTATAGATTTGGTTGCCATGAGGATTGTTAAAACTTTATTCGTATACGTATGTTATGCTTAAACTTGTGTACTCGTCTTTGCTTTTGCATTGACTTTATTTTAAAACATGTTACAGGTTGAAGGAGATGATGCTATGAAATCAAAATAGCAAGGACTTAGATACACACATTTTAGACGTTAGATTTATAAATGTTGTACCAAATTTTGTTATGTTTTATGAACTTATTGTATCGCTTCATGTTGTATTTGACAATGTTGTGAAATGAAATTTGGATTTAATTAAATATTGTCATTTATTAGCGTTGTGTAGCAATGAGCAATCTCGTTTTCGTCTCATCCCGATGTTTCCGCCATCGGTTGGGGTGTTACAGATTGGTATTAGAGCCATAACTATAGGGAATTAGGCAAATTGCTATGCTTTTGACCTAGTCTATAGTTAAGTACCATACTTGACCATACGTGATTCACATGCTAATTTCTTAAAACGTCCTTGATGTGCTAAATTCATGAAATGCTTTACGTGTTCATACTTGTTACATTATCTCGATCATACTCCTTTCCTAATGCATTTTACTCGATTATACTAATCTCGAAAACACTCGTATTACACAAGTGAGACGACTTCTCCAAAATAGGCGTGATATCCCCAATTTGGTGAACGACTCTCATTCCGCCAATTCTTTATTTATTTATTTATATATTTTCTCGAAGTTACACCATCAAGTTAGGAGTGACATCCACACCTTGATGGGAAACTCCTATTCAAACTCTAGTGGACTCTCGTCAAGTGTTGAAATTAAGTTTGACCCGACGAGTACCAGCCACACTTAGGGTACGAAATCGTCGAGTTAGGGGTGAAACCCGCACCTTGTCGATTAAGTCCCATTCCTCGAGTTTCAATCTCGCCAAAGTTTCGATTTTCCAATCGATTAGAGACGTGTAATAACTGGAAGGGTAAAATGCCGTTAATCGCTTCTCGACCAGAGCGTTTTACCTATAGGCCAAAGCACGTTTCTCTAATTCGAAAGGATCTTCGATTCACTTTGGAATAGTCTACGTTTCTCTACCCGAAACAGTTTAACGTTTTCTGAGACTCCCTTTTATACCATTTCAATTTATACATGACTTTTTATATACTTGTTACCAATCCTTTCAAAATTCCAAGTTATTATACGGTTTTTACGCAATTCATATTAAACCTTTTCATCCACTTATACATTATTTGCATACATGATTTCGAAACGTCATCAACTAGACTTATATTTCTCGAAAAGTCCGAAATGGAGACCGTCGTCGAGATAGGAGTGAATTCCTTACCTAGACGATCAAACTCCGATTCCTTCCTTCCTTAAAACGACCTCACCAACGGATTAAGGGTGATTCCCATACCTCGGTGATCGTTACCAACCCTCCTTCTTGGAGACTTTATTACACAAACCACATGTTTAAATTGTATACCTAAATCTTTTACCATGTTGTCAAAATTCTTACTTAGACGAATTTCAAAACGTACTATTTTATCAAACGTATTTCCCATCCGGTAATCTATTTCATATAAATCCCATACGCATATACTTGGTCACCACATGAAACGTTTTGTTTTACGATTTTCAAAGCTCGACAGAATGCTACCTACCAACTTAATCGGTCCAAGGAATACCTTGCCCACAAGTCTTATGTTTAACTTAATCACTAAAACACGCTCCCGCAATAACTTTATGTTAAAAATTTTCGTTTGTAAACAAAAAAAATCAAACCAATATCTTATAGGCATTATGGGATCGTTGTACTAAAGGTGTGTTTGGGATTGTTCTTGCAACCTAATATTTTTATTTTTGTGTTTGAAAGCGCAAATATTAAATAAATAAATAAATAAAAATCTATTTTTAGTGTTTGGTAAATAATTAATAAAAAAAATATAATAATAATATATAAAAAAACTGATTTGTTTTACGTATTTTAGAGATCAAAGCTCATCTATTTATAACTTTATATATACATGTATATATATTTTTCAAACACTCAAATAGTTGATTACCTGATTATTGTGATATCAAATAACATAATCAAATCCAAACACTATCTTCCTACAGTATGTTTTGTTACAACTAATTATCTGATTTTGATTATTCAGAACGCATAATCTATTTTCAAAACTCAACCACAAACACCCTCTAAATCTATCATCGCGATTAAGAAAACATTTTGCTAAACGTTTTTCAACGGTCATTAAATCAATTAACACGGATTTCCTCTCAAGGGTCAACGTTTCACAAGCACCACTAAATTTCAAATCTCTTATATCCTTTGAAAACAATGCGAACTTTCTATTTTAAGACCTTATCATACACCTCCCGAAATGTCACATGAGTTTCAAAACACGTGGGCAAGAAAACTTTATGAAGACCAACCATTTTCGACCTACTTAAATTCTTTTAAAACAAATGGTAGCACTCCCGTCCTTTACAAAATACGTAACACATAATCGATAAGTACTTTATATTCCTTTATATTCACACACTAGATCCTATATTCTAAGTTAAACTTAAGCCTATTTTAGAAGCGATAACCTCAAAGTTTTGCTCAAACAACAATACATGCGTATCCTCGTACATGGTTTAGTCAACTGTTGCATGACATTTTAATCATATCATTCGCTTTACACACCTGATCTCTCGACTATTTTATGTAAATAAATTCGTAGCATTCAATTCATATCATACGCACAATTATCGTCTGTTACACTTGTTGGCGTTCATAATTATACCCATAATCATATTCATGAACATACGTGCTATCATTCATACTTATACTTATATTTGCATTCATGCATCTACACCCTATATCCATACTTATACATACTTATGCTTATGCGTGTATTCATACATATCGTGCCTACACGCGCGCGAAACCCGAGGGATTCGCTTACGTGGGCCACATGCTTATTTACACGCAAACAGGCTTACACACTATATTCTTGCATGCACGCAAACTTATTTTCAGAATTTATGAATACCCTAATTCATACGCCGCTAATACAAGCTATGCGGATCATGCGACGATCGGTATAATCACTGGTGCACACGGGATTATAGTGATAAGCGCATGAGACCATAGGGTATACTACCACGTATGGTAAGACACGGAACGTAACATTGCATCGAGTAACGAAACGGTCGCAACACGGTCAAAACATGGTTGATACGCCGCTGGTACTTCCTATATATAAGTGTTTTCACCATGTTGCCAAACTTTCGTGGAACGTGCTATGAGAAATTCAGTGTTTTACAGACCATAGTAAGACCTAATATGCAAACCTTAAACAACTCACAACTGCATTGCTAAGTGCTCGATACCCGATTTCCACAACGAGTCTTAATTTATAACGCAACGGTTTCATTGTTCAAATAGATGCCATCCTGATACTCTTATTCATTATGTGACCATTCGTCCACCGTTATGCCTCCAGTATTTCATGATTAACCGTGCCTTCTATACGACCTCGTTTACAGTCTAACGGTTTAAACATTCGAACTTTAAACGCTTTCTTACTCTGGAAACTACCCTTCATTCTTATTAGGTGCAAACACACTTAGTTGGCCGATACCTCGATAACTGGTCTATTTTAAATCATCTATCCTTGAGCTGTTCAAACTTGTTTAAGCACTTGTCTATTCACGCAAACACGTCTTATTTATGCCTAATGTCTCAAACCATCTTAGCCAAACAATCTCGATTTTCAAAACCTATTTCATTGCTTTAAGCTCCTTGTCTTCCCTCACTTATCCAGAACTCCAAGTCCTGACCGTAAACCATCATTCTTTAGCCAAATCCTTCCGGTCCTCCTCTTGAATAAATTTCGGGACGAAATTTCCTAAAGAATGGGAGACTGTAACGCCCCACGTTTTGGTTTTATAATAATAATAATAATAATAATAATAATAATAATAATAATAACAATAATAATATTCCACTAAATTGCTCGGTACTTGGGTTCGAATACGGGTTTCAAAAATATAACTGGGCCGCTCAAAACGCAAGAACCAAACTAGCGGGCTTTAGACCCAACCTATCAAACCCTTACCACTTAAGCCTACCTATATATACCTCTCCTAACCCTCATCTTCATCATTTTAGCCAAACCCTAATGCACACTCTCAACACCAGCCGCCACCCCCATTCTCGGCGTTTTTCGACGACCGGCGCCGTCTCTGGCGGCGCCCTTCTTCTCCGGTAACACCCTCACCTCCGAAAACAACCCCCAGCTCTTATCCCCTCTCATCTCTCACCCTCTTGATTAAACGGCAGCCACACCACCATGAGCGGTGGTGGCGGTGCAGAGCACCTCGACGACACAACGATGAGATAGAGGCGAAGAGAGAGAGAGACGAGGATATGATGAGAGAGAGACGAAGAGAGTGAGAGACTAGAGAGACGAAGAGCAACGACGGCTGCAGCGCCGCAGTCTACGGCGGTGCCGGAGCAAGCGTGGCGGTGGCAGAAGCCGCATATCAGCGACGACGACAATAGCATAACAGCGCCTTGGCCGCACTCTCCCCGCCTCAGTTCAGGTTACGTTTCGTCTCAGTTTAGAGTTCGAGTCTTGATTCGGGTTCACGTTCAGGTTTGAGTCTCTGTCAGAGTATCGGTGCGAGTCGCCGGTTTCCCGCGGACTCGACGGCGACACCATCAGTTCCAGATTCAGGTTTGAGTTCTCGTTTGATTTGGTTTCCGATTTGGTCAATTTTTCATGTCTAAATTCGTGTACCAAATGTTTTGTCGTTCCAGTTGGCGCGGTTCCCACAACGCGGGTAACTTGGTTCAAGTGCCAGACTCGGGTCAGCTTCGGTTCGGTCAACCCGGTTAGACCTGGTCAAAGCTCGGGTCTGGTCAAACAGTCAAACAGTCCACGGGGCAGCTCCGGGTTGAATCTTGGTTCAGTCAAGGTTAGTCTCAGTTTGGGTCTTGGTTTTGCTTCTATTTCGAATCCCGTTAATTCTTTTCATTCGGCAGGTTACGATTTGTTTCGGTGCAGTTCACGGCTCATGTTCAGCGGGTTCGGGTCTCGGTGCAGAGGTTCGGGTCAACAGTGAGTCAATGACAGTTTTGGCTTCGGTTCGGGTCTCGTTTGGTGTTCGGTCAAACCTGGTCAACTGTTGGTCAACGGGTCAGATTCAAGTTCGGTAAAACTCTAAGTCTCGTAGTTCATTTTACTTATATTAATGATCTTGTATTCGCGAACCGAACTTGTATGAATGGTAACACTTGAACATAGAAATATATATATATATATATATATATGTTTCTTGAATTAATATTTCGTAACGTCTCTTATAAAATCATTGTTGTAGAATTATTGCGTTTTGACAAATAATATCGACACTTGTGTGTCGGGATCGTCCAAAAACAAGGGGAAACTCTGGCCGTTTTTCGTCAAAACAAACGATTATATATTTATTACACCTTACGACAATATATATTACTTTAACGACAAAATATATATAAACATATTACACTTTGACAAAATATATTTAAAAACTTTACGATGGAATATATTTATAATTATTGTACATCTCGATAAAAAAAATATATGGGTTATTTGTATTATACTTTTCGACGAAAATATACCTATTTCTTTATTATGATTTTCGACAAGAACATAAATTTATTTATTATTTATAATTTTCAACAAATACATTTATCTAAATGACCAATTATATATAGATATATTATTTTTTTGACATATATGTTCAATGACACAATATTTGTACATTAAACCTTTCATCAAAATATATACATATTTATTTATTATACCTTCGACCAAAATATACTTATACATATTAAACCTTTTGTCGAGACATAGATGCCTAGCATGTTTTTCGTTAAAACATATAAACATATATACATGTTTCTATTTTGCTTTTCATCAAAAAGACTAAGGATACGTATCAGATTCGAATAATTATGATAATTATAAAGGTATATGTATCGTTTATTTTGACGGCACTCCTATATCACTTTTGACGAAATTAAATTTAGAATTGTTACGCTAATTATGTTAAATATACACGTACATCCAATTTCCATCTCAAATCCTCCTACTTAATTCCGTTTACTCATACACCTTCGTTTGCCGTATAAGGTGTCCTCGACGTCTCATTCTCCAACTCATTAACTCGTCGCGAGTTTTCAAGAAGACTTAGCAAATTTTGTGAGTACACTCGACCCACTTTTGTTTATATCACTTTTTGGGTGTAACATGTTTCCATATACAAAAATCACAAACACTTAAACTTTATGAAACGCACAAACAATCCTATACACATGACTACTTGAATCGTATACTTGTTGCTTGTCTGGGATAAACGTTATGCTATGCTTTAGTCATTAACTATTTTTTTAGCCTTTGTTTGACATGCTTAGCGCTATAGGAATTCACGCATCCACCTCCATCGTGTTATTCGTGAGGTCATGTTAAAACATCGTGATTGCGTTAAGGGTTTGATTATTAGTATTGCATGCCTTGATATTGCTCTTGTATAGATTTGGTTGCCATGAGGATTGTTAAAACTTTATTCGTATACGTATGTTATGCTTAAACTTGTGTACTCGTCTTTGCTTTTGCATTGACTTTATTTTAAAACATGTTACAGGTTGAAGGAGATGATGCTATGAAATCAAAATAGCAAGGACTTAGATACACACATTTTAGACGTTAGATTTATAAATGTTGTACCAAATTTTGTTATGTTTTATGAACTTATTGTATCGCTTCATGTTGTATTTGACAATGTTGTGAAATGAAATTTGGATTTAATTAAATATTGTCATTTATTAGCGTTGTGAGCAATGAGCAATCTCGTTTTCGTCTCATCCTGATGTTTCCGCCATCGGTTGGGGTGTTACAGTTAACCAATCGAGGGCACGTGTTTCTAAAGTGGGTAGGGTCGCCACAATTAAAACAAGCTCGAACATATGGAAACATGGGGGTGTTGATATGTTTGGATCATGTTTTGAGTGGGGGGTGAGGTTTGGTTTTGAGGGGTGCGGCAAACCTTGCTCAAATGACCATAGCGTCCACAATTCGCACAGTCGACAAGGTAAGGTAGATGGATGGTGATAAAAACAGGTGTGGCATTGAGTGTGAGGTCCAATGTAAGGTTTCTTATTTGGGTAAGCTGAGTTGGGTGCTACTTGAGTGATTGGGATAGCTTGGAGGGGTACAACTTGTGAAGCTGGTTGATTGCGTTGGGTGACAGCGAAAATTTGCCCATCTCGTTTTCTCTTAGCAATGGGTTGAGAAGGGGATTCGGTTTGGGTGGAGTTTGAGGTTTCAGTTGATGCTTTATCCTTCTTCCTCTCTTCCTTGAAGTCCTTATTTCGTATGCGGTTCTCGGGGAGCTCTGTAGCTAACTCCATAGCTGCTTCCAAAGTTGCAGGTGTGGTACTTATTATAGGGTCTTGAATTTTTGAAGGAAGACCTCGAATGTAGTGCTCGATCAAACGGTAGAGAGGAGTGAACAAGTTGGGGACCATTTGATTTAACTCAAGGAATCTCTTGTTGTATGTGGTGTGGTCGCCCTTCTTTTGTTTCAAAGAATAGAACTCATCCTCTAATTTCTTGATTTCGCTTCTTGGACAGAAACGCCTTGTCATGATCTCTTTCAGCTCTTTCCAAGTCAAAGTCATAACATTCTCAGCACCTCGTTTGGCCTTCTCTGTATTCCACCATGTAAGTGCTATTCCAAGCAAACGACCGGTAGCATATCGCACCTTGCGATCATCGGGGCAATTGCAATTTAGAAAAGTGTTTTCCATTTCCTCAAACCAATGGAGGAGAGCGGTGACACCTTCAGTCCCTTCGTATTTTGGAGGGTCGCAGGATTTGAAATGCTTGAAGGTGCATTTAGTGGTATTTGGGGGAGGGTTGATAACATTTTGATCTTCGGGATTAGCGGTAAGGGCTTGTTGAACTTGAACTACAATGTTGGGTATTACGGCAGCCATTTGTTGAGCGATTTGGGCAGCCATGCGCTCGCGGGCTTTTCCTGATCTCATCTTCCTACGAGCGAGACTAGAAGACATCTACAAGGAATACGTATCAAGAGTATGAGTTGGACGTTTTAGGGGTCATGTGTCGTATTTAGGAATGAACATTCATAAAATAAATATAGAATAATAAATCTACTACATCCATAGGATGTCTTGGGCTTTGCTCGTAATTGGGCCTTGCATGCCGCCATACTTCACCTTCGTAATCATGTGGGCCCCCATGATTATCGGGTCTTTCATATGGTTCGCATGTGTTAGCCTGGTAACGTACACTAAAACCCGGAGAAAATCGAGAAATATGTATGTAACGTATGATATTCTGAGTGCATCCGGGTGTGGACACGGTGACAGCTCAAAGTGGGGTTAGTTCGAACGACGTTTGGTGTGGCATGCTTTGGCCTAATAGGTCCTTCGTACTCTCATCGTTGGTCCCCAGGTAGGCAAACTGGTCCGTTATATTGGATTTATACGAATGCCAACCTAGACAGGACGTTCCGACTACCGGTACTCGTACCCTTACAGTTACTACATGCCCGTCGTAGAACTCACTTTGATGAGATTGAAAAATGAAAAATGCGACAAAATCTTGAATATCGGAAGTAGGATGATTTGAATATGTGAACATTGAAATATGCGTGATGATTGTATATGTAAGCATGTTATGTTCGACTATAAGTATGATTCATTAAGTATCACAAAATATAATATTGGAAGTGTTTGCATGCATTTGTGTATGTAATAAATATGAAATAAATAAACATCATGAGTTTGCATGTAACCACATAAACAATTAAAATCTAATCAACTATAGTATAGGCTCTAAGGGTCTAATAACCTATCCTATATCCCTATAGTCAAAAGCTCTGATACCAATCTGTCACACCCCGACCCGCAGCGGAAAAAGGTGATCGGGGCATGATTGGGTTTTCATCAAAGCTCATGACATTTATTATAATGTTTCATATTTATTATTACAAATTGAAGGAGATCATACAATCAAATCATACAAGTACAACATGTTCTATACATCTTTCTAGTCTTCATTATTTTTCTTCTAAGGCAATTTCCTATGTGTTCCTTGCTTCATCCTGTCCACCTGTATCATGTGTAAAAATGGTTTTTGGGTCAACAAAAAAGTTGGCGAGTGAATCCTATGAAAACATTTAAACGTGTTTATTGTATTGATTATAAAATAAAGTGCATAACCACATATGAGTAAATGTAGATGTAAATTTATTCACAAAACACATAATATTAAATATTGCACACACATACAACAAATGATTGTTTTGAGGCACGCGTTGTTCAACTCGTCTCCCACGAGGAACTAATGGGCCTAATGAATGAGTTTTGAGGCACGCGTTGTTCAATGAACTGATGGGCCTAATGAATGTTTTTGAGGCACACGTTGTTCAACTCGTCTCCCACGAGGAACTGATGGGCCTAATAAATAATTTGCATACAACTTGACAATATGTAATACATCACAACAAACCATATTTACATTCTAAATTTGGATCATATAATGGTATAGCACGAGTTTGAATAAGCAGATTAATTTAAGCGACACATGATACACCCCAAAACATGAATAAAAAAGGGGAATTTGTAAGAATTCACTCACAGTGTTTGCGTTTCTTGGATTGATGATGAATGCGCACAATTTGGATTTAACCACGAGAGAAACTAACCTAAATAATAACATAATGGTTCGGTAAATAATGGATTTTATTTGAAATTAATAATTTTAATTCATAACCTTAATAGGATTTCTAGATTTATTTTTGTGAGTTTAAGGACATTTTCTAACTTTAAAAATATTATTTTTAAGTATTTTTAAATAATTTTCTGATTAAATAAATAAATAAATAAATAAAATGTTGACCGTTGACTTTGACCGTTGACCGGACCGCTGACCGGTCGGACGTGTGCGCTGAGTGAGGTTCGAACCCGAGACCTCTCGTACGCGTGCACGCAGCTCTACCAACTGAGCTACGTGTCTAACCCGAAATATTTCTGATTTTAATTATATTTATATACTATTTTGATTATTCCGAATTTTATTTAATTAAAAAGGTTTTCAAACCAATCGAACCGGCTGGCTTAGCGGGGATCGAATCGGTGACCCTTGACTTAACTTGCACCCAGCCCGACCAACTGGGCTGGGTGTCTAACCCGTATTATATAGTGTCTGTATTTTATTTAACAACATACTGTGGAACAATCTGTTTTGGTTTCGAAAAAATGGATTTTATTTCAGCCGAATCGGATATGTTCAAGACTCGAACCCGGGACGTGTACGTTATGTTTGAACACAGTCCACCACTGGACTGTGTGTCTAACCCGGTCATTATTCCGGTTATTATTATAATTATACACATTTCAAAACTTCATCATCTTCGATTTATAAAACCAGAGAATCCACCCGACTGTTTAATCGAAAATTTTTATTGAATTAGTTGATTGATCAATACTGTTAACGAAATAATTTAAACAGAACGGATTAAAGGTGCTGTACCGAACAGTTGTGATTTCCGACGAAGTTCCGGCGGCTGAGGTTAACTCCGGCGATGTTTATCTTGTGACTGAGGCTCTACAGGAAGTTTGAGGTGAGTGCGGTGCTTTCTGTCTGAGCTCTAGAAGTCTTATTTTAGGGTAAGGCAGAAGGGATGAAATGGATTCGGTTTTCCGGCGACTTGCAGAGAATTCCGGCGAGGTGTTTCTGGATGAATAACGACTTGTAGAGAGAGTGAAAATTGTGCGAGTGTGAGCAGGTTTTGAGAGAATACACATGGTATTATAGATTGACAGAAACTGCCCGATTTCAGTTTTCAAAACCGAGTATTCAAGATTTCCGGTGGTTACGACTATAATTGGGGCTAGACATCGGTTATAACCGATGTCGAGGTTAATACACGCGTTTAATCAAAGGAAACTGTCGACAATTGGCGAAATCGTCGGTATTTCCGGCGACTGCGAATTGGGCGCGCTGATTACTGAGTTTGAGTTTTATTATAAGTATTAATTGTTTCATTATGTTAACAAAGACAGCGTGTGGCGGAGCGGTAAAGTGTTTGTTTGGTTATATGCGAGACCCGGGTTCGAATCCCGGCGTCTCCTGTATATTTTTTTATTCAGTTTTTATTATAATTATAAATTATGGTTTTTAAATTCCAAAATGTTTATTAATTATGTATCGTTTAATGTTAAAATAAACAATATATACGCAACGAAAATTTATGACTGACTATTCGTTTAATAAACGAAGCGGGTTTTGGAAACCCGTTTTTTTGACGGATGTTACATCTCTAACAACCACCTCACAAGTTTGTCATCAGAACCACCATCGTCGCCCCGTCATAGGACACTGCCTCACCCCCGTCATCATCAACGTGGTTCGCGTGGAAACCCTAGCCGCCGCCCTTTACCCTTTATTAGATCTGAATCGATTTATGTTCAAGTTTGAAGATTGAATATGAAGCTTACCTAGTTTTGTGATATTAGCGGCGGATGGCGATGGTCCAATAGGCAGTTTTTGAACCGGCAACAAGATTAGCCGGAGTTTATGGTGGCAGCAGGTGGATACCACCAAGACTTCTTCAATCTGTTTGGTTTAGCCTTTAACAGATGTCATCGTCGATTCAAGTAGGCTGGTGGGATGGGCGGTGGTGGTGTCTCATGGCTGTGGTGGTGGTGGATGTTACAGAAGTTAGAGAGAGAGACAACGATAAGGGTGATGAATTGGGTTGAATGCTTTTCTAGTTTAAATGTATACATATAAATTAGTAAATAATTAATTATGTTTTTATATTAAAAGAATGAATTTTAGGCATTAATAATAAATAGTTAAGTAATTAAATTGGGAAATTAATAAGTTTGAGTGAGAAAAGACTAAAATGCCCCTCATGTGAGGGGCATGTGACCAGGATTTAACAGTTGAATTAGATGGCGTTAGGACAGAGAGTGAAATAGAGATAAGCATTATAGATCTGGGAGTAAAATGACTATTTTTAAGGGATTGGAGCAAAACTGTTAAAACGACCAAACAACAGGGAGCAAAACGGAAATTTAAAAATTTTTTTTGGAAAATTGTATGGTTAAATACTTTATTATTATATGATATCATTATTACAAAATAAGTTATTAATAAAGGAACTAGTAATTTTACCTGTCACGCGTTGCAACGGCGTCAAATCGTACAATACTCGAATTTATATTGTCGAATGAAAACGTGTAATATTTGACCCACTCATTTACATCGAAACGTTGACCAACTAAAAATGTACATAAAAATAAGCATGAAAACATACTATATCTGACCGACTCATTTCCAGAAAAATTACGTCGAAACGTAAACCAACTTGAATTTATGCCGACACATATATGAAATTAAGCACATAAGAAAATAGTGTTTTTTAAGGACTAACTGAAAACATACAAAAAAGTAAGCATAAAAATATATTATATTTGACTCGTCTAGTTTCCAAAAACAATTTATGTCGAAACGTTGTACATAAATATCAGTGAAATCAGTTTCAAACCGTCGTTTGTATAACTTATGACCTAAACCAGTTTCAACCCGATCCAACCTGATTTGAACTGTGTTCTAATATTTAACACACAAATCCGTTTATGACCCAAACAGGCTCTCCTCAAATTGGTTTAACCGGAGTTGACAAAATCTGAAACGGTTTTGAAACTGCAACTTTTTCCAAACAGAAAATGTTAAAAGAGTTGGGCCTCAATCCTTTTAATTTGAGGCCCAAAAACAAAGCTAGGCCCATAATCAGAAGAAGCGATGAAGCAAGGGCGACCACCATCACCAACCGTGGTAATAGGTTCAGAAACTGAAAGAGATCGTGAGGTCAAAATCAGGATCGAATTATGGCGTCAGGGTGGGGATAACAGGGAACAAGGGAAGATGCTACGACTTCTGGATGGATTTCAGCGAGTGTATGTCTCGTTGTAGAGAACCCAAAGACTGCTCTCTTCTCCGTGAAGACTATCTCGAGTGTCTTCACCACTCTAAAGAGGTAAAATCTCCTTTATTTTAATCCAATCGATATATTTTTCAACTTCATTTGTATATTGAAGATCGGTATATACATATATATGATTGATGCTGTATTTAGCCTTTTAAACCCTAATTTTGATGATTTGCACATTCCGCTGTTTTCTAAACTGTATTTATCAGATTCTGTTTGTTTATGTTCATGATGAATATATATAGATAATTATTTTAGAAAGGGAATGTACTTTTGGATTTCAAGTTGATTTTGATATACATTCTGTTTGTTGTAGATGTCATTTGTTTATATTATTTTAGAAGCTGATTAGTAACAAATCTAGCAATAATTTGCTACGCGCAAGGAGAGTATGATGGTTTTGAAAATTATTATAGTTTTCCGGATGTCGCACACTGGCAAATCCCTAGGCAAAATTTAGCTATACTTTTCGAGACGTGGTGTAACCCTAGGCAAATCTCACATCAGCCATGGACCAGTGATGTGTTTTGGACACATTGGCTATGGATGAGAGGAGAAACTCCACATTTAAGCGAGGTTGGCTGTGGATCCATTATCCAGCCAGGTATTTGTTTTGTTTGTTTGAGTGGAGGATTCACAGGTGGTTTGCCATCCTGGAATTACCCTCAGTCAAGCATACTTAACTGTGGAGTTTCTCATCCACAACCGATGTGCCCAAAATGCATCGGTGATATTTTGAGGTCGGACATTCTTAATATACCAATGATTCAATGACCTCTCATCATCTCATGTCTATGCCCCAAACTGGAATTGAATTTCTCATTACAACTATTTTGCTTCCTTTTTTTTGTTTAATGATATGGTACTTAAACGAGTGACCAATCATTGAGTGTGGTTGCACCAATGTTTTTGCTTATGGGGTATCACCTAAAAAGTTTTGCCAAATTTGATGGTTTATTGAATATATGAATAGGGTCGCTGCATAGTATTATACTGTTGAATTCTGGTGTTTGTTAATTTTTGTAGGAACAGTTGTGGTTCTGTTTGAGATGATCTCAGTTGAAACTCGATACACAATAGTTCAAACCAATCAATTTGTTTTCAGTTATACATTTCTTTTCTAGGTCACTGGTTTTATTCTAACATACTATTTCATTGATGATGTAAAGTTGATCAAACATCAAATAGCTTAGTAATACTGGTATGTTCTATGCTTGTTAGATTACTGTCAAAACTCAGAAGCATAAGTAATGGAACATTCATGCAAACAGTAAAGTGTATTTATTTTATATTTTAAAACCTTAACAATGCTAAAAAGTTTCTCAAGTTATACAATGGGGATGGAAGAAGAAACCTCCTTAAAGATGGATGTAATGGAATCCAAAACTAGACTTGTTGATTTTGACAACCCTACACTATACAAGTGCAGTCTAGGATAGCTTCACTTAAATGTATTGAGTATTTCACTGAAATTTATTTATAATTATAGTTTATGTCTTGGCCTGTTGTCTCCGTTAGTCATCTCTATAATGTGTATCTGTTTTTATAGTATTAATCATATAGTTCTGTAATTTACATGTCGCGAGAATTAGAGGGAAAAAATAGAAGGAACCTAGCCCCAGCTAGACCTATAGTTTCCATCAGACGAACCTCCTCAACCACCCGCTATCTTGTTGGTGACATGTATTTTTTATCGTATTTGTTATATACATATTACATATTCTATGTTATGTACAATAAATAACATAAAGGTTGTGGACCATAGTTGTTAATAGTGACAAGGGACCTATATGCTACGTAGCAAATAGCGACAAATAGCGACCGCTATTTTATAAATAGCGATACACTAGAAAAAGAATTTTGAAAATTTTTATATGTATATTACATCAAAATACCCTGGAATATATGCTATTTTGCATGTATATTTAACAAAAACCTATAAATCCAGCTATTTTATACCTATATCTAATTGCTATTTACATAAAAAAAACTGTCGCTATTCACGCTATTGGTTGCTATGACCCAAATAGCGACACTTGGTCGCCTCGCTACATAGCGCGCTATAGCCGCTATTGACAACTATGGTGTGGCCGTGTAGTTTCAAAGGTGTTTCTGAGAAATAGGAACACGTATAGTCAGTTTTTGAGTTTAGACTGGAGAGATGCAAAATAACATGTAAAAATTATTGGTATAGTTACAATATGGACTTCTGGAAATATGTATATGATGCTTTTTTATCAACCTAGTTTATAACCATTTTGAGAATTCTAATTTTTTTACTAACATATTAAATTAAATTTTGGTATTCGAAACAGTTTCAAAGGCGAAATCGGATCTACAAAGAGGAGCAACGCCAGATAAGAGCAGCTGCACAGAAGGCAAAAGGTGGAGATGGTGATGGAGTTCCTCATCATTAGTGTAAAATTCTCAATATTTCTGGTTTTTAATAATGATTGAAGTGTGCAATCTATTTATTTCTGGAGATTTTGTTGTTCCAAATGGTTTGAGTACCTGTTTTATCAGCAACATGCTCATGATTTGAATGTTTGAGCACATTTTGTTATAATGTTAATCATAGACCCTTTTTGTTGTATGTATGCGCGCACATGTGTTATGTGATCATATATGGTTAGAATTGGAAATGCATAAACAACCTGCAAATTAAAAGATGGTGGTCACTGGTGATGTGCGAGTCATGTTGGCAACAAAAGACGCTGTGTGTTCATGTGTACAGCACATTAACAACGATAACCCTTTTTGGTCACAAGATTTTTGAGTTGCTAAAAGCTATAGAAATATGTCATTTGATGGTTTCGTTTACACCAAATACTAGGCAACGAATGTTTGCATTGCCGATGTCTTAAAGGCGAAACCCTTGAATAGAATGCTCATAGAAATAAAAGAAGTCAAGCCTCATATCTATAAACTCTGTTTCTATACTAGATAATATATATTAAACTTTTGTTTGTAACTGAATAATATTTCATCAAAGACAGTTACGTAAACAAGTATCAGGAGTAGAAATGTATGTAACCTTTGCCATTTAAAAAAAAACGTAAACAAAGTATTTAATTATGTTTTTTTTTAATTTTTTTGTTAAAGTTGTCAAAAGAGAAATAATTTGTTACGAATAACCATTTTCATCTAATTATATAATAGTTATTATTAATAAATAATTTATTATAAAATACTTGTGTGAGAAATGAGACAACCAAATATCCAAGAAAAAGAAAGAAACAGAAAAAAAAAGTCGTGCTTATACCCAAATGTTGTGAAAAAGAATTTAAGGACGCTTGCACATTCATTTTTTTTTTAACAAGCGAAATACAAGCAATTAGAGAAAAAGTAAATTATATAAAAACTAAATGAGTTAAATGCATATATTATTCAAAGAATAATGGCTAAACACTTATAAAAATATATTTTATAATAAAGTTACTATTCACAATTCATTCAAATTAATAATGATAATGATAATGATCGTGTTTTTTTCGCTTGTCACGTGTCTCCACCAGATCCCACCGCTTTTCTTTTTTTTCCCTCTTCACGCATCACCAAATCCCACATGAGACTTAAATTTCTTCCAAGTTTACCAAAAACCTTTTATCCTCATATCAATCAATTGTATCGATAAAAAAAACCTCAACCGATTCAAGTTTTATATTGAGACTTAAATTTCTTCAAGTCTACCAAAAACCTTTGATCTTCATATCAATCGATTGTAATAGTAGAAAAATCTCAACTAGTTCAAGTTTTATATTGTGGTAATGTGGTGTTTGCGGATTACCCACCAAGTAGTGTTAATTTGGATATGGTTTCAAAAGATGCAAATTAGACCCGATTTTGAAAAATGCAAACCCTAGTTTATATAAAACAGGTTTTAAAAAAAAGTAAAACGCTCCACCATAAATTCGGTTATGCCTTCTTTGTTGTTCCCTAGGACTACCACAATCATCACCACCAGACGCCAACTAGTTGGTGTTAATGGGGGTCCTTTGAAGGGGTCAACCATGATTAATCACCAAGTCAACGACAATATGGCATTTGCTCATGAACTTGCAACAATAATCGATTCAAATATAGTAAACCTTAGTACATGACAATTGACACACAAGAAACATCAGTCCCAACTAAACTATGATAGTTCAAAAATCGTTTTCGAACCTAAAAGACCTACTATTAAACCACACAAACACGTTTTTAAAAATTTAAACTAAGGTTTTCAGTTAAAACCTGTTTGCGTTGGATATCTAATAATCATCCTTCAATTATCTTATATAGTAAATTTGTGCACTAATGAACTATGATCGTGTTTTTTATTTATTTTTTCGTTGCCCACGTGTCTTCACCAGATGCTATTATTTTTTTTCTCACCACGCTTCTCCACCAGTCCTACATGAAGCTTAAATCTTCTTCCATAGTCTACCAAAAACTTTATAACATGGTGTTTGCGGAGTACCCATTAAGTATCATGAATTTGTACCTGATTTTGAAAAATGCAAACTCTGGTTTATATGTAAAACATGATTGAATAAAAGTAAAACGCTCCATCATAAATTTGGTATGTTGGGTTTATGGAGGCTCAATTGGTTATTCAGCCATTTTAGAAGACAATTAAAGTGGCAGACTAAATCAAACTAAAGACGGAAGACAAGAAAGCAATAATACAACTATCTTGGTTGCAACTCATAGGTGTAGGTAACCACGGGGTGTCAGCCATTCTAAACGGGAGGACTTGGGTTCGAGTCCTGCTCGGCCCGAATAATCCTGCTGGGTAGTAACCGCCAGGCAGCTGTGGGGCTAAGCTAGCTTGGGGAGGGAGAACCCTCCCGCGATCAGGGGTACCGTGCATTTACCCCAACTCATAGGTGTCGGTCAACCGAACAAACCACATACATTCCTTGTGTTCTTCGTTTATATTTTTTCTTACAATTTAAGACAAATGAACATAAACGAGCGAACATAAATGAACACACACTACCAAACGTTCACGAGCATAAAGGAACAAACGCAACCTCTATGCATGTTCATTTGTTTAACTTACTGAACGAATTTTTTTGTTCGTGTTTATTTATTTACTAAACGAACGAACATAAACAAATTTCTCACCAAACGGTTTACAAACTCGCTAAATATTCGGTTCATTTACAGCCCAACCGCGGTCACCACCCACACCTAGTGATGTTAATGGTTTTTGAAGGGTCCACAGACAAAAAGAATTAAAAAGAAATTTGCCGTTAAAATTACCAAGTTAACGACAACATGGTATTTACTTGGTAGATGTTAGTGGTGTTTTTGAAGGGATCTCACAGACAAAAAGAATTAAAAGAAATTTACCGTTAAAAAAATATCAAGTAAACGAGAACATGGTATTTACTGATGAACATGCAACAATAATTGATTCAAATATAGTAAACCTTAGTACATGATATCAACAAATAGTCATGAGTATATACGCATTAATGTAGAATCAATTTTATGGTATTTACACACGAGAAACATGAGTCCTTATGGAACCATGATTGTTCAAAATTTGTTTTGGAACCTAAAAGACCACAAAAACACGTTTGAAAATTTAATATAAATGTTCTCAGATAAAATTCTGTTCAAATTTCGATATTTAATCTCTAAAATTCAAGTTTCAGCTTTGAAACTACTTGTAATTTTAACATAAATCAGTTTAGGAATAGGTGAATCAAAGATGAAAGTTACTTGTATCAAATACCAACTGCAGTCCAGAAATAAAACCAAACTTGCAAAAAATTGCAGATCCATATTTTACTAGAGAACAAAAACCAAACTTAAAGCAACAACTACAGCAAGCGCCTCAACTCTTTGCGGGCTGCGGTCACTGGCTCGAGATAATATTTCTTAACATTTAACCTCCTTCAACCCCACACCAAAATACAAAAATGTCGGGTCAGCTGCACCATCTTTGTAGTAAGCAAACACTATCGTACTGTCATCATGCATGCTCTCACCGACAAAACTGCAAAGCAAATAGCCATAATCACAAACAAGATCGTTTTTTTCAAAACATAGACAAACATATGAACACCAGACTTACAACTGAAGGTCACTGAGCTTTGAGAGGAGAAACTTTGTTGCAGCCTCGATGTTTTTCTTGAAGAACTCTTGCTTCTCTTCATCAAGCTTGGGAGTAAGAGTTTTGATGTACTTCTTGATGTAAGCGACAAACTGCTTCTTGTCAAAGGGGGTTGCTCCTACATGTGCATCGTTTTATAAATATTTATGAATATTTTGAAACTTGTTTAATATCTTATATTTATAACCAGACGAAACTATTTACCTGGAGCCTAAAGGTATCGACAATGTCGACCACCTTCACTGCTTGATCATCAACACCTTCATCTTCATCGGCTCCTTCAGCAGAAGGGTTTGCGCCAATGTCAACAGCCACTGCTCCTTGCACCACCCACTGCAAATTCATATAAATGTATTAAGTAAAAATCAGAGACCATTAAACATAAGCGTGATTAACGTATTGGTCACCCACTTCAAGATATACAAAATAAAGATCGGCGCAAGATATACCTTTCCTTCAACTTCCCATAGGATCCCATTCAAGAGTTCCTTGTAGGGGAAGGAGTCTGAAAGAAGCTCATCACCTAAAATTACAAAACACAATTTGAATCAGATATGCAACTCGAGTACAAAAAAATAGTCGAAGCATCCCTAAAATTACAAATACAATAGTCGAAGCATCGCATACAAACCTTCAAGATTTTGAAGCATTCAATTAATTAGAGTGATAAAAACCATTGATTAAGCAACTAATCACAGAACCAAAAATTCCCAAATGATCAAATTTTGATTTTAATTTAAAGTAGTATTTTTCATCAAAATCAACTTAAAATCTTTTCTTGAGTAACATTATTAATGTATAATAATGATATTAGTAAGAAATTATTCAATCCACTACATAACAATTAAGAGACAATAAATAAATAATTAATAACACAGTAAATAAAATCTGAAAACAGTTATGGCAAAGAATAAAGCTATAAACATCAGTCACATGACAAATAATAAAAAGATAAAAAAACAAATTAATAAAAGCTGATAAGAAAAACCCTAACAAAAACCAAACCTAAAAACCAATTCAGATCTAAAAAACTTCAAATCTGAACATCAAACAATAACCTAATGGATTATGTAACACGTAGATCTACATGAGTACAGCCAAATTAAACCTAATCAATAACCAAAAACGCTAAGTTTCGCAATCAAAGAGCTAATGACCCTAACTTCATAATAAACAATATATAAAAAAATATATGAGATTAAATTGAAAATATTACCAGTAACCAAATCTTGATAGACCAACATGATGATGCTACTGGAAATCGGTGGAAACAAAGAGAGCAAAAAAGGTAGCAACTTGCAAATGAAAGAGAGGGGGTTTGGGAAGTAGATATGCAGCGAGCGTATATAGGGCGATCGGGTTTTGGGGATGATGATGATATTGTCTGGAAATTACGAATATGGGTCTCTACTTTGGATGAATTTCCGAATTTGCCCTTTTTGAATTATTGGGTTTTATGTTGTTGGATTTAGAGCACTTGATTGTTCTGTTGTTTTTTCAACTCTTGACTTGTTTTTCATACATCGTTGGCCGACTTGAGAAAAGTCAATTAGAAAAGTTTGTAAAAGCGAGAATTTATTTCTTGCGTTTTGTGACGGGACTGTTGAAATGAACGAAAACTAATTGTGAAAATGTTGAACTATGCAGACTCGTTGTAGTGTGTTGACACATAAAACTTAGACTGAAATGTAGAACATAAAAAGGAACAAATAACTAAGTCGACTTAGGATCCGCGCGTTGCGACAAGGCCATTATACAAGAAATATAGACAAAAATACGTTGAACTACATACGCACGTTAACTCGTAAAATTCGGACAGAAATTTTGATACAGTCATCTTAACTCGTCTTTCACTTTCCTGTGTCTACTTAACAAATTTTGGGACGATTTTTCCTTCAACTTAGGGATGATGTCACAACCCGAATTCTCGAGGTAAAAACCATTAGTTTCGCATTTATATCTCAATTTATATAATGATCTTATTCGACGAATTTATTTTGTACTTCTTTAATTTATAGAAACCAGATCCGTATCGTGTTGAACCGACTCGAACTGTTTGAACCATTACATAACTCGAAACTCATGAAGCCAAACCATAACTTGATTATTATACATTATATTAGTTGGTTAATTATAATTTTGTAATTAGTTGATTTTATTGTTAGAAAAAATAAACATATAATAATGATAACAAATAATCAGACAACAAATTTTGACATGCTTTTAGATAAAGTTTGTAAAAATTGTCTTTCAAAATTATGAGGGAATTAACAATGTAAAGTCATTAGACTTTGTTAATTGAGATCTAAAATCAATCCGTTCAAAATAAAATTTCAATTCAAATTTTCTATTAATGAAAACCACCATCTCAAATATTTGTGGCAACACACTCCATATAAGATATAATTTTCTTGGTGATATAGTTGTGGAGGTTCCATGTCTCGGCCCAATCCCTTTTCCTTGTTTCCCCCTTTTGTTCTCAGCCCACACACACTAGCCAAAACTGCCAATTAGTATGGTATTTGGTTACGTACACATGAAAATTATAAGTCACCATAGTCCATAAAAACTCTAAAGAAAAAAAATTGCGATCATACTGCGCTCTTTCCCTCTCTTCATTGTACGCAAGCAAGACCCAAGAACAAGTTGAAACCGGCTCACTCTTGATCGCAAGGTATGTGTACATTGAGTGTTAGTTATGTAGGAATCCGTTCAATAAAAACTTTTATAAATTCGAATTACAATACGGAAATAAATAAAGCTGTAAATTAAAATACTTTTACAACTGAAATAAACGAAATTACAAGAACAAAATCAACAAAAGATGAAGATCTTGGCTAAGGACCGTGTTAGACACGGGTCCCTTAAAACAAATTTCGAGTCTCCCAGGAGAACTCGTTTGTTTCCAGGATACAACAGCCCAAGCAGTTGCACTGCCGGAGATGACGACATCCCGAAGGTGTACCTTGCTGCAAGAAAGGAGAAGAAGAAATTTCTGTAGAGAATTCGATGGTGTTCAAGGTGTGTCTTCTGGTGTTGAGGTGATGCTGTATTTATACTGCATCTGGGTTGAAACAGTCAAAAGGAATTAACTTAACGAATTAAATTGCATTAAACGTCTTTAATGCACTTTAATTCATCAGTTACATTCCTGGTCAAGACCCTTGACTCGTTTGTTTCAACTGCTGAAGTGTAACTGATCGTCATTAACTCTGGAAGCAGCAGGTCGCGCGCACGCCTTTATACGCCAGCCTGCTGGTCCGCGCGCCAGTGTGGCTCACATCCCTGCGCGAGCTTACTGGTGCGCAACCCCTTGCGTGCGCATCCTTGCTCCACAGTCCTATTGCGCGTGCGCCAGTATAGCTCACATCCTTGCGCGAGCCTACTGGTGCGCAAGCCCTTGCGCACGCATCCTTGCGCAGCTTACTCGTGCGCGCACGCCACGTCACCAGGGAACCCATCTGGTCACGCCACACAGTCGCGCCATACTGGTTTACTTTAATGCGCTGCGCGCGCGCACTTTAGGCATCTGCTGCGCAACCTGGACTGCCTGCACCATGCGCCACTACCTGTGTACCTGCGCGCCCCTTTGCCACGTTGCCTTCTAGGGTCTGCGCCACCTGGTACTTGCAGCCTTTGCTGAGCCACGCGTGCGCGGTAAAAAATACAAAGGCGGCTCTGCGAGCGTGAGAAGTGCAAAGTGCGCCATCAAAGGGCCACATTGCGCCCATCACCCACGCCACGCGCACGCGTGTGCGAGTGCGAGTTAGGGTGCTCCGCACCCTTCGCGAGTACACTTAGTGTGTGCTTCCATGAAACAATAAGGAAGGAGTGTTCCCACTTAAATACCCATTTAAGTTTCATCACTCCTCCTATGTGGGACAATATGCTACTTTCCCATTTATTTCAGCATTTAATGTTTCAAACACCAAACTTTGAGCATCGATATCTCATTCATCTTAGCTCCGTTTTGGACGTGGTTTAGTTTGTTGCGAAGCTCTTCCAACATAGAACACAAACCCGGAAATAAATATCTATATAAACCTCAATTTATAATATTTATTTATCGTCCAAAATTAGGAAATACCCATTTCCTATATTTGTGAAAAATGCTATTTTCACTAAATTTCCAACAATCCCCACATGAATGGAAATCGATCTTTCCCCTTTCAAGTTTCAACGATACAAATTCAACAGTCAAGTATTGCAAGATAGGTAGGCGTAACCTTTGAACCCTCTTTTGTGAAGCATACTTAGCCTCCTAGGGTCTTGTAGACGCGGTGTCTTTGAACAATCCCCCATTTATGTAGGCGACAATATACATTCACACAATACTCTCCCTAGTTTAGTCAACTCCTCATGGTTGTGTCCGTTCATGGTCATGGAACACTTTCCTGGTTCTGCGAGAGCTCTATGATTTGCGCCTCCCCACAAATCCATTCGAAGCGACCCCACTTCTCTCTAACATAGGTGATTCGTCGAATCATTAAAAGCATCATGGTTAATTTGATTTCCTCAAATCCTTAACCTCAACATGCTTAACCTTACTTCATGTCACTGATTGGAATGGACTAGGAAGTATATAACTCCCTTTATGAATCTTTTGGGCCACCCCCCACATTGACTCCCTTTGGGTTTATGATTAAATTTGCCTATTGAACCTAGATCTTGGGATCTCCAGTCAACTAGGTTAGGTTTCCCTCATATTCCCTTCATCCATGGGCTTTAGTCCCATTCCTCTTGACGTCGTATAAACTAAATCTTTGCTTAAGCCTTTCGTTAACGGGTCTGCAATATTCTCTTTTGACTTCACATAGTCAACCGAGATAATACCCGTTGAGATTAGTTGACGTACTGTGTTGTGCCTACGTCGAATGTGCCTTGATCTGCCATTGTACATAGAGCTTTGTGCTCTCACAAGCGCTGATGTATTGTCACAATGTATGCAAATCGCCGTCAACGGCTTTGGCCATCTTGGAATATCTTCCACAAATTGACGTAGCCACTCCGCCTCTTCACCGCTTTTATCTAAAGCGACGAATTCGGATTCCATCGTGGATCTAGCTATAACTGTTTGCTTGGATGACTTCCAAGCTATAGCTGCTCCCGCAAGTGTAAACACATATCCACTTTTCGATCTATGATCCTTTATATCCGAAATCCAGTTCGCATCAGTGTATCCTTCGATCACTGCTGGATGACGGGTATAATATAATCCGTAATCTCTCGTGTATCTTATGTATCTTAGCACCCATGTGATAGCTTTCCAATGATCATCATTTGGATTACTAGTGTATCTACTTAGCCTGCTTACTGCATATGTCACACACCCGACCCGCAGCGGAATAAGAGTCGGGGCATAATTGGGTTATCACCAAAGCTCATGATGTTTACTAAAATGTTTCATATTTATTAATTTCAATTACAACTTCAATATTCAAAACAAGTTCATACAATTACAAGGAAAAAGAAACTAAGTAAAATAATCCAAAGCCTAAACTGATTTATTCTTCTAGGCCTTGCTTCAACTGGATCACCTATATCATGTGTAAAAATGGGGAATTTTGGGTCAACAAAAGTTGGCGAGTGAACCTTGTTAAAAACACTTGTTATTGATTTCTTGTTGTATTTAATATGGAAAAATTGTGCAATAATCATATGTGAGCAAACGTAAATGAACAAACAACCACAAACCACCTTGCTTGAGTATATGACATGAATGATAATGTATTGTGAGATCAAGGCTTAATCAAACGGAGCCGATCGTATGTTGGCAACGTCACGTTCCTCTCATAGGTAATGGGGAACATACGAGCCTATGATGATGTATGTGAGATCAAGGCTCAATCAAACGGAGCCAATTGTATGTTGGCAACGCCACGTTCCGCTCATAGGTAATGGGGAAAAGACGAGCCTATGATGATATATGTACTGAAAATGATAAATTAAATCTAAACATTAACCACACAAACAATTGATACATATTGGATACACATTTGATCATGGATATGATGGATGCACAAGTGTTTTAATGTAATAAATAATAAGCGACACATGATACACCCCAAAATGTGATTAAAACGGGGAATTGTAGAGATTCACTCACATTGGGTGCGTTCTTTTGATGATGATGAATGCGCACGAGTTTCGGGATTTGATCGACAAGGATAAACTAACCTAAAATAATAACAAAATGGTTCGGTAAATAAGTGGATTTTATTAACAATTTTAATAGGATTTTTAGATTTATTTTTGTGAGTTTAAGGTCATTTTCTAACTTTAAAAATATTAATTTTAAGTATTTTTAATTGATTTTTAAATTAAATAAATAAATAAACAAAATAATTTTTTTTTGACTTTTTGGTTGACCGTTGACCGGCCGTTGACCGGACCGTTGACCGTCGGACTATGTTTATTCATGCGCTGAGTGAGGTTCGAACCCGGGACCTCTCGTACACGTGCACGCAGCTCTACCAACTGAGTTACGTGTCTAACCAGAAATATTCTATGTTTTAATTATGTATATATACTAATTAAATGTTAATTTATTTGGTTTATATTAAAAGGATTTAAACTGGTTGAACCGGTTGCAGGGAAACCGGATCGAACTTCGGTCCTTTGGTTTGTAAGCGCACAGCCCAACCAGTTGGGCTGTGTGTCTTATCTATGGTTTATATTAATCTTATAAACATACTGGGACCTGTTCTGATTCAGTTTTAAAAAATTGGTTTTTATTCGGAAAGTCTGTACTTTTGTAAGGTTCGAACTCGTGACGTGCGCTATTGTTTGCACACAGTCCACCGCTGGACTGTGTGTCTAACCCGGTTTAAGAAGTTGTTTTTATTATACTTATACACAATTTTGACTTCGTCTTCTTCATTCATGAACAAAGACAACAATATCCGACTGTTCTGGTTTAAATCATTCATCGGACATATAAGTGGTTGAAATGTAATGGATAAAAAGAGTTAAGGAATCGAATGTACCGAACAGACTGTTTTTCTCAGAATTCCAGCAATGGTCGTCGGCTCTGATTTGTGAATTCCGTCTAATTGAATAAATTAGCAGCTTTGATCGATGAGTTGTGAAATTGAGTTACTAAACAAGGATTATCAGAGGGTTTAGATGTTTGTACCGATTCACAGCGTGATTTCGGAAATTTTCAGAGATTTTCCGGCGAGTGCAGATTATCCGACAACGTCGTCTGGGACCGATTCTGGTTTAAGGATTGAAGTTAGTATAAGTCTAACAATGGATTGAAAACGAAAAATCGAGAAATTTACCGATTTGATGTATGTCTCGGTTTTCCGGCGAAAGTCCGGCAATACAGAATATCTCCGGCGAGTGTAATTGCTTCGAGGAATTGTGCGATTTTGAGCGAAAATATTACCAGAGGCTTGGTTGTGTATTTATAGGGAAGAATCAGGATGAATTGAGTCCGACTTTGGTCTTGATTCAAGGTCAATGTTTTCTGCGGCGGTTATGACTGAGATCGCGGCATTAGACATCGGATATAACCGATGTCGAGGTTAATACACGCGTTCAGTCAAAGGAAACCGTCGATAATTGGCGAAATCATCGGTAATTCCAGCGACTGCGGATTGGGCGCACTGGTGACTGAATTCGATTTCGAGTTTTATAATAAATGTTATTTGTTTTAATAGATTTCACAAATGAGTCAAGTGGCGGAGTGGTTGGGTGTTGCTTGGTTCTTCCGGCTGACCCGGGTTCGAAACCCGGCAGCCTCTTTTCTTTTTTATTTACTTTATTTTTACTTTTTAATAATTATAGTTTCTAAATTCTAAAATGTTTATTAATTATGTATTTTTAAAATTAAAATTAATCATAAATACGCAACGAAATTTTATAACTTGATATCCGATTAATAAACGAAGCGGGTTTTGGAAAACCCGTTTTTCGACGGATGTTACAGTATCCCCTACTTTTAGAAATTTCGTCCCGAAATTTAAGTAGTAGTGATAACAGGAAAAAGATGTGGGTATTTCTCGCGCATTGAGTCTTCACGTTCCCAAGTAAACTCAGGTCCTCGTTTCGACTCCCAGCGTACCCTGACAATTGGAATACGACTCCGTCTTAAACGCTTCTCTCCGAAGTCCATAATTTCTACTGGTCTTTCAATGAAATGCATAGATTCATCGACTTGAATGTCTTCTAGAGGAATATGGAGGTTTTCATCGGCGAGGCACTTCTTCAAGTTTGATACGTGGAATGTGGGATGAATTCTGTTGAGCTCTTCCGGTAGGTCAAGCTTGTATGCTACAGGTCCTGCTCTTTCGAGTATCTTGAAAGGTCCTACGTAGCGTGGTGCTAGCTTGCCCTTTTGGCCAAAACGAACCACTCCCTTCCACGGTGATACTTTTAAAAGTACTTGGTCACCAATGTTAAACTCCAAGGGCTTTCGTCGTTTGTCTGCATAACTCTTTTGACGACTTTGTGCCGCTAGAAGATTGTTTCGAATTTGATGGATCTTGTCTGTTGTTTCTTGAATTAATTCTGGACCGGTGATTTGTGCTTCTCCAATTTCGTGCCAACATATTGGTGATCGGCACTTACGACCATATAAAGCTTCGAAAGGTGCCATGCCGATACTTGAATGATAGCTGTTGTTGTACGAAAATTCAACTAATGGTAGATGAGCGTCCCAATTTCCCTTGAAGTCTATGACACATGCTCGAAGCATGTCTTCAAGAGTTTGGATGGTGCGTTCAGATTGTCCATCAGTTTGACGATGAAAAGCGGTACTGAGGTCTAATCGTGTACCCAAGGCGGCTTGTACGGCTTGCCATGTTCGTGAAGTGAAACGACCATCACGGTCTGAAATGATGCTTAAAGGTACACCATGACGGCTTACAATCTCGCCGATGTAGATGCGAGCTAACTTCTCGTTCTTGAAGTCCTCGCGGATCGGAATAAAGTGAGCTGATTTTGTAAGACGATCAACGATTACCCATATTGTGTCATACCCACTGGAGGTGCGAGGTAACCCGGTAATGAAGTCCATGGTTATGTTTTCCCACTTCCATACAGGTATTTCAGGTTGGGTTAGAAGTCCTGAAGGTCTCTGATGTTCAGCTTTTACTTTGGAACAGGTAAGGCACTTGGATACAAAAACAGCAATATCCTTTTTCATTCCAGGCCACCAGTATGTGTATCGAAGGTCTTGATACATCTTGTTGGCTCCTGGGTGTATAGAGTATCGTGTTTTGTGCGCCTCATTCATAAGGAAATCACGAAGGTTATTGTGATCGGGAATCCATATGCGATCTAGATAGTACAGAATACCGTCGGATTTGGTTTCGATTTTAAGTTCTGCTCCACAAGACAGCTCATTGCGTACGTCGTTTTCTGTTACAGAAACATGTTGAGCTTCTCGGATTTGATCTTTGATATTGGTTATGATTTGCGAACATAGAATACGAATGGAGTTCGCATAACCCTTTCGACTGAGCGCATTGGCCACCACGTTTGCCTTGCCAGGATGATACCGAATTTCACAGTCGTAGTCATTGAGAAGTTCGACCCATCTTCGTTGCCTCATATTCAACTCCTTTTGGTTAAAGATATGTTGGAGGCTCTTGTGGTCAGTGTATATTTCACACTTGGTACCGTAGAGGTAATGTCTCCATATCTTGAGAGCGAACACAACGGCTCCAAGTTCCAGGTCGTGGGTGGTGTAGTTCTTCTCATGAACTTTGAGTTGTCTAGAAGCATAGGCTATCACTTTTCCCCTTTGCATTAATACACAGCCTTGTCCTTGCCCTGATGCGTCACAATATACTACAAAATCATCGCAACCTTCGGGGAGTGTGAGGATAGGCGCGTCACAAAGCTTTTGCTTAAGGGTTTGAAAGGCTTCTTCTTGTTTAGGTCCCCATATGAAGGGTTTCCCTTTATGAGTCAAAGCCGTGAGTGGTACAGCAATACGGGAGAAATTTGAAATGAAACGGCGATAGTAACCAGCCAAACCAAGAAATGATCTTACTTCGGTGGGGGTACGTGGCGCTTGCCATTCCTGTACTACTTTGATCTTTGTGGGGTCGACATGTATTCCCTTGTCATTGACGACATGTCCAAGGAATTGTACCTCTTTTAACCAGAATTCGCATTTGGAGAATTTGGCGTAGAGCTTTTCATTCCTTAAGAGTGTAAGGATGAGTCGAAGGTGTCGTTCATGATCAGATTTAGACTTTGAGTAGATGAGGATGTCGTCGATGAAGACTATGACAGAGCGGTCGAGGTAGGGTTTGCATACCCTATTCATTTGATCCATGAATACAGCTGGGGCGTTGGTCAATCCAAATGGCATGACCATGAATTCACAATGACCATAACGAGTTCGGAAGGCGGTCTTTGGGACGTCTTCTTCATGTACTCTGAGTTGATGATAACCAGAACGAAGGTCGATTTTTGAAAAACAGGTGGCGCCTTGAAGTTGGTCTAGAAGGTCATCGATGCAAGGTAATGGGTAGCGGTTCTTGACCGTTAACTTGTTGAGTTCTCTGTAGTCGATACACATGCGAAACGTTCCATCTTTCTTCTTCACAAACAGAACAGGTGCACCCCATGGCTATGAGCTAGGACGTATGAATCCTTTGTCAGTCAGCTCTTGCATTTCTGATGGGGCTAACCTGTAAGGAATTTTGCGACTGGTGTAGCGCCAGGTATAAGATCAATGCGGAATTCGACTTCCCTCATGGGAGGAAGTCCTGAGATGTCGTCGGGAAAGACTTGTGGGAATTCTTTCACTACAGGTATATCTTCTAGTTTCTTCTCCTTGTTTCCCTTCTTGACGACGTGAGTTAGGAATGCGACATAGTTCTTGCGGAGATACTTTCGAGCTTGAAGGCAGGACATCAATTTGAGTCCTTTCGAAGGGGTTTCTCAAAGATTCGTAGGGTTTGACCGTCTGCAAGAGGAATGCGAATGAACTTTTCGCGGCATACTACTTCAGCATGATGTTGACTGAGCCAGTCCATTCCGATTATAATGTCGAAACTTCCCAACTTCATAGGAATGAGGTCAACTGGAAAATCGTGATCGTTTAAAGTGAGGGTGCAATTTCGTATAATAGAGTTTAATGAGACTGGTTTTCCGTCAGCAACTTCCACCGTTATGGATTCCATGAGATTATCACGAGTTTGGTTGAGGATGGTTCAAATTCTAAGGATACAAAACTCTTATCCGCGCCAGTATCAAATAACATGGATGCATAACTACCATTGATGAGAAACGTACCGTTAACCACGTTGTTGTCAGCCCTAGCTTGATTGGCGTTGATGTTGAAAGCTCTTCCTCTAGCAGGTGGAGGAGCTTGGTTAGCTTGGTTCACCGGATTTGCTTGAGCTTGGGCATGAATGATGTTCACCAAGCGTGGATAAGTGTTTCTAAAGTGGTTTGGGTCTCCACAGTTGTAACAAGCCCGCATGGGTTGCATCATGGGGTAGTGGGGTTGGTAGTAGGATTGGGCCGTATGTTGTGTAGGTGGTAGAAGTAAGGGTTGTTGGGCTTGACCCACTATCTGATGGTGGGTTTGGGTTGAGGGTTGGTTGCGGTTCATTCGCTGAAGTGTGCGACAGGTTTGGGTGGTGTGACCTGCACGGCCACAGCTGGTGCAATGTTGGCAGGGGTGTTCGGGAAAGTGATGGTATTGGCAACGGTTGCATTTTGGGTATGGGCCAGAGTATGGCTTTTTATATGGTGCAGTTGAGGGGGCAATTTGGGTGATGGGTGCAGCAGTGATTGGGGGGTTTGTTTGAGTGACAGCAAAGTTTCTGTTGTTTCGCTTCCTTTTACCAGTAAACTTCGAAGAGGAGCCAGAATGGTTTGAAGTTTGAGCCTCAATGGGGCTTTCTTTTTCTCCTCCTTGAATTTACCGTTTTGGATGCGATTCTCGGTAAGTTCGGTAGCTAGTTCCATTGCGGCTTCAAGTGTTGCAGGCAAAGTGCTTAGAACTGAGTCTTGAATTTTCGAGGGGAGGCCTCGAATGTAGTGTTCAACCAAGCGGTACACCGGGGTGAACAAGTTGGGGATCATTTGGTTTAGCTCGAGAAATCTTTTGTTGTAGGAAGTATGATCTCCTTCCTTTTGCTTTAACGAGTGGAATTCATCTTCTAACTTTTTGATTTCGCTTCTTGGACAGAAGCGTCTTGTCATGATCTCCCTTAACTCTTCCCATGTTAAGGCCATTGCATCTTCGATTCCTCTCTTGCCCTTCTCTGTGTTCCACCAGGTCAGGGCTACCCCAAACAGTCTCCCGGTTGCGTAACGTACCTTGCGATCCTCGGGACAATCGCAATTGAGGAAGGTGTTCTCCATTTCCTCAAACCAGTGGAGGAGAGCAGTGACACCTTCGGTCCCTTCATACTTTGGGGGATCGCAAGACTTGAAATGTTTGTAGGAGCACTTTTTGGAGGGAGGGTTGTCGATGTTATGGTTTTCTTGGTTGGGAGGGTTGATGGGATTCGCGGTGAGAGCTTGTTGGACTTGAATTACGATGTCAGGAAGCACCGCGGCCATTTGTTTTGCAATTTGGGTGGCCAAGCGTTCGTTTGACCTTCCTGACTTTCTACCTCCACGTAGTTGCCTAGCCGACATCTACAGGAACATACATAGAAAATTTTTGAGTTTAAGTAGTCTTTTTAGGTGTCATGTGTCGTTAAGAAAAAAAAATAACATAATCATCAATAATGCAACTACATCCATAGGACGTCTTGGGTTTGCTCATGTTTGGGCCTCCAATGTCCCCCATACCATTGCCTGTATAATCATGTGGGCCCCCATGACTATTGGCTTAGTAGGATTCACATTGGTGTTGGCGGTTTAACACTCGCATCACCCGAATGAAAAACATGAAATATGTTTGCGAGATGTATGGTAGGAGGGTGTCCAGGTATAGACACAATGACAACTCAAAGTGAGGGTTAGCTCACACGACGTTTGGTATAGCATGCTTTGGCCTAATAGGTCCTTCGTACTCTCATCGTTAGTCCCCAGGTAGGCAAACTAGTCCTTTATTTTGGATTTATACGAATGCCAAGCCTAGACAGGACGTTCCGACTACCGGTACTCGTACCCTTCCAGTTACTACATGCCCGTCCTGAGAACTCACTTTGATGTGATTTGAAAATACAAAATCGTTGTAAAAATCATAGGAATTGTGAGGTGTGTGCTCTCATGGATATGGTATGTTATGAGGATATGATTCATGATAAGCATTGTATAATAATATGTACTTATGAACATGCTTGCATAACATTGAATGTAACAATAAACAATAAGCATATAAACATCATGAATTTTCCATGTAACACATAAAAAAATAAAAAAAAAATTTAATCAACTATAGTATAGGCTCTAAGGGTCTAATAACCTATCCTATATCCCTATAGTCATGGCTCTGATACCAATCTGTCACACCCCGACCCGCAGCGGAATAAGAGTCGGGGCATAATTGGGTTATCACCAAAGCTCATGATGTTTACTAAAATGTTTCATATTTATTAATTTCAAATTACAACTTCAATATTCAAAACAAGTTCATACAATTACAAGGAAAAAGAAACTAAGTAAAACAATCCAAAGCCTAAACTGATTTATTCTTCTAGGCCATCCTATATGTTTCTTGCTTCAACTGGATCACCTATATCATGTGTAAAAATGGGGAATTTTGGGTCAACAAAAGTTGGCGAGTGAACCTTGTTAAAAACACTTGTTATTGATTTCTTGTTGTATTTAATATGGAAAAATTGTGCAATAATCATATGTGAGCAAACGTAAATGAACAAACAATCACAAACCACCTTGCTTGAGTATATGACATGAATGATAATATATTGTGAGATCAAGGCTCAATCAAACGGAGCCGATCGTATGTTGGCAACGTCACGTTCCGCTCATAGGTAATGGGGAACATACAGCCTATGATGATGTATGTGAGATCAAGGCTCAATCAAACGGAGCCGATCGTATGTTGGCAACGCCACGTTCCGCTCATAGGTAATGGGGAACATACGAGCCTATGATGATATATGTACTGAAAATGATAAATTAAATCTAAACATTAACCACACAAACAATTGATACATATTGGATACACATTTGATCATGGATATGATGGATGCACAAGTGTTTTAATGTAATAAATAATAAGCGACACATGATACACCCCAAAATGTGATTAAAACGGGGAATTGGTAGAGATTCACTCACATTGGGTGCGTTCTTTTGATGATGATGAATGCGCGCGAGTTTCGGGATTTGATCGACAAGGATAAACTAACCTAAAATAATAACGAAATGGTTCGGTAAATAAGTGGATTCTATTAACAATTTTAATAGGATTTTTAGATTTATTTTTGTGAGTTTAAGGTCATTTTCTAACTTTAAAAATATTATTTTTAAGTATTTTTAAATGATTTTAAATAAATAAATAAACAAAATAATTTTTTTTTGACTTTTTGGTTGACCGTTGACCGGCCGTTGACCGGACCGTTGACCGGTCGGACTATGTTTATTCATGCGCTGAGTGAGGTTCGAACCCGGGACCTCTCGTACACGTGCACGCAGCTCTACCAACTGAGCTACGTGTCTAACCCGAAATATTCTATGTTTTAATTATGTATATATACTAATTAAATGTTAATTTATTTGGTTTATAGTAAAAGGATTTAAACTGGTTGAACCGGTTGCAGGGAAACCGGATCGAACTTGGGTCCTTTGGTTTGTAAGCGCACAGCCCAACCAGTTGGGCTGTGTGTCTTATCTGTTTAACTTACGGTTTATATTAATCTTATAAACGTACTGGGACCTGTTCTGATTCAGTTTTAAAAAATTGATTTTTATTCGGAAAGTCGGTGCGTTTGTAAGGTTCGAACTCGTGACGTGCGCTATGTGTATGCACACAGTCCACCGCTGGACTGTGTGTCTAACCCGGTTTAATAAGTTGTGTTTATTATACTTATACACAATGTTTGACTTCGTCTTCTTCATTCATGAACACAGACAACAATATCCGACTGTTCTGGTTTAAATCATTCGTCGGACATATAAGTGGTTGAAATGTAATGGATAAAAAGAGTTAAGGAATCGAATGTGCCGAACAGACTGTTTTTCTCAGAATTCCGGCAATGGTCGTCGGCTCTGATTTGTGAATTCCGTCTAATTGAATAAATTAGCAGTTTTGATCGATAAGTTGTGAAATTGAGTTACTAAACAAGGATTATCAGAGGGTTTAGATGTTTGTACCGATTCACAGCGTGATTTCAGAAATTTTCAAGATTTTCCGGCGAGTGCAGATTATCCGACAACGTCGTCTGGGACCGATTCTGGTTTAAGGATTGAAGTTAGTATAAGTCTAACAATGGATTGAAAACGAAAGAATCGAGAAATTTACCGACTTGATGTATGTCTCGGTTTTCCGGCGAAAGTCCGGCAATACAGAATATCTCCGGCGAGTGTAATTGCTTCGTGGAATTGTGCGATTTTGAGCGAAAATATTACCAGAGGCTTGGTTGTGTATTTATAGGGAAGAATCAGGATGAATTGAGTCCGAATTTGGTCTTGATTCAAGGTCAATGTTTTCTCCAGCGGTTATGACTGAGATCGCGGCATTAGACATTGGATATAACGATGTCGAGGTTAATACATGCGTTCAGTCAAAGGAAACCGTCGATAATTGGCGAAATCGTCGGTAATTCCGGTGACTGCGGATTGGGCGCGCTGGTGACTGAATTCGATTTTGAGCTTTATAATAAATGTTATTTGTTTTAATAGATTTCACAAATGAGTCAAGTGGCGGAGTGGTTGGGTGTTGCTTGGTTCTTCCGGATGACCCGGGTTCGAAACCCGGCAGCCTCTTTTCTTTTTTATTTACTTTATTTTTACTTTTTAATAATTATAGTTTCTAAATTCTAAAATGTTTATTAATTATGTATTGTTTAAAATTAAAATTAATCATAAATACGCAACGAAATTTTATAACTTGATATCCGATTAATAAACGAAGCGGGTTTTGGAAAACCCGTTTTTCGACGGATGTTACAGCATATGCTAAGTCGGGTCTAGTACATGTCATTAGATACATGAGACTACCAATGATCCTTGAGTACTCTAATGAGCAACTCCTTCGCCTCTATTTTTCCTTAGACGTTGAGTATTATCAATCGGGGTTCGAGCTATACTCGTATCTTCCGAATTGAATTTCCCAAGGATCTTGTCCACGTAGTGAGTTTGACTTAAGATAAGACCATCTTGCGTTCTAGTGATTTTTACACCAAGAATCACATCCGCTAAGCCCATGTCTTTCATGTCAAACCTTACTTTCAACATGTCTTTAGTTGAGTTGATCATATGATCGTTACTCCTAATGATAAGCATATCATCCACAAAAAGACATAAAATCACATAACCTCTTGGTGTGTCTTTATAGTAAACACATTTGTCGCACTCATTTATTTTGAAACCATTGTCAATCATGACATGATCAAACTTTTGGTGCCATTGTTTTGGAGCTTGCTTCAAGCCGTAGAAAGACTTGACCAATTTACATACTTTTCCCTCTTTTCCTGGGGCGGAAGAACCCTCGGGTTGTTCAATGTAAATCTCTTCTTCTAAATCGCCGTTTAGAAATGCGGTTTTTACATCCATTTGGTGAACTTCCAAATTTCTTAAAGCCGCAATTGCAAGAACCAATCTTATAGAGGTTATTCGTGTCACAGGTGAGTAAGTATCAAAGTAATCTAGACCTTGTTTTTGTCTAAACCCTTTTATTACTAGCCTCGCCTTGTATTCATCAATACTTCCATCAGCTTTCATCTTCCTTTTAATATCCAACGATATCCAAGTGGTTTACAACCAAGTGGAAGATCTACTAACTCCCAAGTATAATTTTGCAATATAGAATTAATTTCATTCTTAATTGCTTCTTTCCATTGAGGCCCTTCCGCGGAAGAAACCGCTTCGCGATAGGTATTGGGCTCACCCTCAACCATATAGCTCATGAAGTCTGGCCCAAATGATTTTGCAATCCTTGGCCGTTTCCTTCGTCTAAGGTCACCTTGGTCGACCACTGGTCGATCATGTGTTTCATCTAACCACGTAGATGAACTTGGACCTGCTTCATCAACCATTGTTGGTGAGGTTTCATGTGGTTCTCCTAGCATAGGAAACACATTTTCAAAGTATGAGACGATGTTAGGATTTGCCTCCATGATAGTGTTTACGTGGACATCGGGATTCTTGGACTCATGTACAAGAAAACAATGTGCACTACTTTGATGTGCATATCCTATGAATACACAATCAACAGTTTTGGGTCCTATCCTAAGAGTCTTAGGAGGTGGTACAATCACCTTTGCTAGGCACCCCCACACTTTCAAGTATTTGTACGAAGGCTTCCTTTTTCTCCATAACTCATATGGAGTTTCGTCCCTATTTTTAAGTGGTATCTTGTTTAAAAGATAATTCGCTGAGAGAATCGCGTCCCCCCACATTTCTCGGTTCACACCCGAACTGATCAACATGGCGTTCATCATTTCTTTTAATGTACGGTTCTTACGTTCCGCAACGCCATTTGATTGTGGAGAATAAGGAGGTGTACACTCATGTACAATGCCACTTTTTGCGCATAAAACCGCAAAAGGTGCGACATATTCACCTCCTCGGTCGCTTCTAACCACTTTTATCTTCTTTTTAAGTTGATTCTCAACTTCGTTTTTGTATAAGATAAACTTTTCTATTGCTTCATCTTTACTTTTAAGTAAATATACATAGCAATATTTAGTACAATCATCAATAAATGTGATAAAGTACTTATTTCCTCCATGTGTGGGAACCGCTTTTAAATCACACACATCGGTATGAATTAAATCAAGGGTTCGGTTATTCTTTCAACCGATTTAAACGATGATCTTGTAAGTTTGGATTCTACACATGTTTCGCATTTGTAATCGGAATCAATATGGAATGTTGGTATCATGTTTAATTTAATTAAACGTCGTAATGAATTAAATTTACATGTCCTAATCTACCATGCCAAACATTTGAAGACTCAATCATGTAAGTAGAAGTAGAAATTTCATTCATGTTTTTCTTGGTGTTAACCACCGTTACATTCATTTTGAACATACCATTAAGGGCATAGCCCTTTCCAACATACATTCCACGTCTAGATAAAACAAATTTGTCCGATTCAAACACTAGACGAAAACTAAACTTGTTGAGCATCCAACCCGATACGAGATTCTTCCGTATATCCGGGACATAGAGGACTTTGCTCAACGTGAGCTCCTTGCCAGAAGTCATCTTCAAGATCACTGTGCCTTCACCCTTGATGTCGGCGGTAGCTTTATTTCCCATATAAAGCTTTTCTTCACCCGTTGCTTCCTTGAATGTTGAGAAAAGAGCCTTATCTCCACAAACATGGCTGGTTGCACCCGTGTCAATGAACAATCCTGGTGGGTTGGCGCCCACCATGTTGACTTCTTCGATCATAGCCGCTTCCTCGGTTATCATTGCAATTAGAGGCATAACATCCTCATCAACCATATGCGCACGCTCACGCTTAGGTTTCTTGCATTCGTTAGCACGATGCCCCGTCTCGTTACAATTGTAAAAAATACCTTGGAAAGGCGCAGACTTCTTTTTCACAGCCCCTTTTCTTGGTCCAAGGTTGTTAACTATTGCTTTCCCCTTGTCCTTTTTCGTTAGTTTACCCTTTTGCCTTTGGAGGAATCCCCAACTTCCACCATGTTTGCTTTAGCCGCAGCTTGCGCAATGGTGCCTTTTAGAGCGACCTTGTTGTCCTTTTCTATTTGAAGACGGACCACAAGTTCCTCCACTGTCATTTCCTTTCGTTTATGTTTTAGGTAGTTTTTGAATTCTACCCACGAAGGAGGCAATTTTTCAATTATTGCTGCCACTTGAAATGTCTCGCTAAGAACCATGCCCTCAGCGTGGATGTCATGAAGTATAATCTGCAACTCTTGGACTTGGTTCATAACAGTCTTGTTATCGACCATTTTATAGTCCAAGAAACGGGCGACAACAAATTTCTTTGTTCCCGCATCCTCCGTTTTGTACTTTTTGTCGAAGAGATCCCATAATTCTTTGGAAGTCTTGACATTGTAATACACATTATACAACGCATCCGAAAGGCCATTAAGCACATAGCCTCGACATATGAAATCCGTATGCTTCTAAGCATCAACCGCGCACTGAGCTTGAGCGTCGGTCTCCCCTTCCGCAGGTTGGGGAGCGGTTTCAGTCAAGAACCTCGCAAGGTTCATGGTGGTCAAGTAGAAGAACATCTTCTGTTGCCACCTTTTGAAGTGGAGACCCGTAAATTTCTCGGGTCGTTCAGCATGATTTGCCACTGTGGTCGCTCCCACAGTGTTGGCAGGGGTTTCAACGACAAGGTTGTTAACATTCGTGTTCACATTGTTGTTGTTTTCAGTCGACATTCTGAAAAGTAAAATGAAAATTTTAGTCCGAAATTTTGTTTTAAACAATAAAAACAGAAGTAAACTCTTAATTTTAATTTACCATGAATTTACCGTTTGGCTTCTAAGTCCAACTTTGAATACCAAAACAGAAAAATTCTTATAATTTTAAAAGTAATTTCAAGAACGAAACGAAGTAATCCGAAATCGTTTTCAACCAAAGTCGCTCCTTTGAAGATGAAAACGAAAAGAAAAAAAATGTTTTTAAAACACAAACTGAGTGAGACAAAACTTGTTTGAATCACAAACGGAGTGGTTTTGATTCTACACGAACGGTGTTTTAAAATTTGTTTTAAGATTGTAGGAATCCGTTCGCATAAAATACATAAAAACTTTTATAAATTCTAATTACAATACAAAAATAAATAAAGCTGTAAATTACAATACTTTTACAACTGAAATAAACGAAATTACAAGAACAAAATCAACAAAAGATGAAGATCTTGGCTGAGGATCATGTTAGACACGGGTCCCTTAAAACAAATTTCGAGTCTCCCAGGAGAACTTGTTTATTTCCAGGATAAACAGCCCAAGCAGTTGCACTGCCGGAGATGACGACAACCCGAAGGTGTACCTTGCTGCAAGAAAGGAGAAGAAGAAAATTTCTGTAGAGAATTCGCTAGTGTTCAAGGTTGTCTTCTGGTGTTGAGGTGATGCTATATTTATACTGCATCTGGGTTGAAACAGTCAAAAGGAATTAACTTAACGAATTAAATTGCATTAAACGTCTTTAATGCACTTTAATTCGTCAGTTACATTCCTGGTCAAGACCCTTGACTCGTCTGTTTCAATTGCTGAAGTGTAACTGATCTGTCATTAACTCTGGAAGCAGCAGGTCGCGCCCGCGCCTTTATACGCTCACATCCTTGCGCGAGCTATGTGCGCAATCCTTGCGCGCGCATCTTTCGCAGCCTACTGGTGCGCAGCCCTTGCCGCGCACGCCACGTGACCGAACCCATCTGGTCACGCCACACAGTCACGCCATACTGGTTTACTTTGGTGCGCTGCGCGCGCGCACTTCAGGCATCTGCTGCGCAACCTGGACTGCCTGCACCATGCGCCACTACCTGTGTACCTGCGCGCCCCTTTGCCACGTTGCCTTCTAGGGTCTGCGCCACCTGGTCCTTGCAGCATTTGCCGAGCCACGCGCGCGGTAAAAAATACAACGGCGGCTCTGCGAGCGTGCGAAGTGCAAAGTGCGCTACGAAAGCGCCACATTGCGCCCATCGCCCACGCCACGCGCGCGCGTGTGCGAGTGCGAGTTAGGGTGCTCCGCACCCTTCGCGAGTACACTTAGTGTGTGCTGCCATGAAACAATAAGGAAGGAGTGTTCCCACTTAAATACCCATTTAAGTTTCATCACTCCTCCTGTGTGGGACAAAATGCTACATTTATTTCAGCATTTAATGTTTCAAACACCAAACTTTGAGCATCGATATCTCATTCATCTTAGCTCTGTTTTGGACGTGGTTTGGTTTGTTGCGAAGATCTTCCAACATAGAACACAAACCCGAAAATAAATATCTATATAAACTTCAGTTAATAATATTTATTTATCGTCCAAAATTAGGAAATACCCATTTCCTATATTTGTGAAAAATGCAATTTTCACTAAATTTCCAACAAGTTATGGTTCTTTTGGTTTATATAAGATTTTGTTTTTTTTAAAACCCTTGGTTTTTGGCTGCGTTTTTATAACTCATGATGATGTTTATGCTAGTTGATGATACGTGTAGTTCGAGCAGTACAAATCATGTGATTATTATGTTAGGATCAACTATAAGTTCAGTTAAGTCACCAGGGTTGCAGGTATGGGTTAAATTTTCTGTTTTGGAAAAATTGCACATGGTTATGCATGATTCTTAATACACCTGGCCTGCATTTTAGGATTAGATGATGATTCTTGGAATTTGTGGTTGAACACGGGTGTTGATATGGGTTTAACCCGGTGGTTAGTGATGAATTAGTTAATATATGATCTTATCTATGATATAAACCTGATGTGAATTAATATTTATGTGTCACTGGTTCGCTAGTTAATCGTTTGCGGGATCGGGTAACGAAAACAAAATATGTCCAACTGTTACAGCCGACTTTAAACGGCTGTAACCGGGTCAAATCTTATTAAAAATAGATGTTACCTTCATTTTCATACTGGAATCGCATTTTTTGACATCTTTTGATATTTTAAATGATTTATTTCGTGTCAAAGGTTCAGGCTGCGTTTTTGTCAGAATTTTGCAGCCAATTACGAGAGTCATAACTCAATGTAGGAATTGAGTTATGATCTGAAAATTTTTTTACTTAAGTACTTCCAGGTGATTCCAAAAATCTCAACTGGAATTTCGTAAAAAGAATAAACGTAGATATTTAAATAAATAATTCGACAAACAGGGTCTATTACGAGAATCTGATCACTGCTTGCGCAAGATTTTTCATGGAAAATCCATAACAGAGTTAAGTCACCAAATTTATACATAATAGTCTGATGCCCGATTGACACGTCCTGTAGTTTTTCGGGAATTTTTCTGTACACGAACTATTTCGGATAACACTCCAAAAACTGTCCTAAAATGCACTATATTGCTGAATTTTTTTTGAAGAGTATTTTAAATATTTCGTGACACTTTTGTTGTGCTAAGTGATGTCGTGATAGATGCCATGATAATTAGTATTGTATGATAAAATGTGCTACGTGCTAGATACATGTAGGATTCGTGTTTCCGGTGAGCACACACACTAACTCTTAAACGATAATCACGTTAGGACGTGATTGCCCGTTTCTACCTCGCGTATTTCTTTCCATTCCTTAATTTGAGCATTCAAATGTGAGTTCACTACTCTTTTACAGGCATGCATCCCGGGGGACAAACTACTATTCCTTGGAGGAATATATATATTTTTTAAATATTGTAGTCTAAATTTGATGTTAGGTAATAAAACTTAAAGTCTATCATGAAAGTCCCTACTTACTATCGAGCTAGTTGCCTAGGAGGCAACGGGGTATTAGTTGATAGTGTTTTTAGGCTTGACAAACCTCACACAGTGCTGGGAACCGGGCGTGAACTAAGGACCTTAAACACATGGCCAATGTTGATAGACATTGATGAGGGCAAACAAACATAACACTCACATCGGTATAGAGTTTATTATTCATAGCATGTCTTTAAGCTAAACATTTATCTGCTTTACGTTAAACATAACTGTGAACTCGCCAGCTTTTTGCTGATACACTTGTCTACATGCTTGCAGGGCGTTAGGTACTTCATGCATGGGAATTTGCAGTCTGAGGAGTCTAAAGTGTCATGGGCGTGTTACTTGTGGCAACTATTTGAAATTTTGCACTTTGAAAATACTTTGGTTTTGGTTATGTTAAAACAATGCATTTGCTCCCGCTGAACATTACTTTGTTTAAATCGTTAAATTTGAATTACACTATTCATGTTGGACATGAAGTTGGTGTTTTATATTATTTACTCTTAGTAAAAAATGATTAGTGGCTAGATCGTGGTATGTCACACGCCTCACGGTAAATATCTGCTGGTGGTAATTTGGGGGGTGTGACAATTATGCCTAGTGGAGATGGATATGATCGGGTGGTTCCGTTGGTGGCATGATGATACTCCAGTGGTCCTAAATGACTTTTTTTTATAGAGTTAGCGGATTGGACAAAAATCATTACAAAATAAAAAACGTCAGGACCCACATAAAATTGGATTAAAGTGCTAAATATGTCTAAACCATAGGGGCTAAAGTGAGAAATGTACTCTAAATGAATAGTATAACTTTTAAAATATGATGTTTTTAATAAATTCCGAGCATGTTGTGGCGACGTGTTTATTTTTATCTACGACTCAATATAAATATCACTTAGAACCAATTTACGAATAGTAATGTATATGTGATCAAAGCACAACCGAATTATTTTATTATTATAGTCAGTACCGTTTTGGTGCCACTACAAAGAAAAATGATTCCGACCAAACAACATTCATACAAGTATCGATATTATTAAAACATGTATCATTATTCTTTTTTCTTATCTTTGATCGATGTAAAGCACATATCGATATTCTTTTGGGCATATCATGATTTATCTTTTGGGTTTTATCTTTCGGTTGCTACACTAAGAGGTGGTAACTTTCCGATACTCTAACTAACTTGATTAATATAAATTGGAATCTATAATTTTTTTCAAAACAAAATTCTTATTCGAAAAAAAGAGTTGTCTTATGGTATCATAAGCTATAGTGAGTGTTGGTACTGTATTGACGGGCTCTAACCGAACAATCTTGTGAAAACGTGGTATCTTCAAAGTAGAGGTTGTAACATTCATGTAAAACGGGTTCCACAACCCGCTCTATTTAAGAATCAAGTATTTATTAAAAGTTCTTTACGCATTTATTAGTATTTTTGTGATTTGTGATTAACTAATAAATTGCATAATTAAAATAATAATCAATAAAATAATAAACAAAATAATTAAATCTTAAAATGATAAAAAAATGAAATAAACATAAATAAAAGGGGCAGCCGGGTTTCGAACCCAGGTTCCAATCTAATTCACATACTGCCTTCACCGCTACACCACACACACTTGTTGTTTAAGCTTGGCAACAAATAAAATTTTTAATGAAACCCGCGAATAACCTACAAGATAAAGTCCGTAACCGCCCAAACCCATTCAAACTCATCACTGCAAATAACGGTTTTTCTTTGCACATGGTTGAGTGTAACTAATGTTAATATCAGTTATAACCTCAATTCAGACTCAATTAATTCAAAAACGTTTGCCAATTTGAAATCATTGACCATGATTTTGGTCTTGAAATTGAAACCGAACTTGTTTGTTTAGCCTATAAATACCCACTGAATTACCACTCAAACCTCGCCCACTCTTTCAAATCTTCACTCTAATCCCTCTGATCGAGTTCTTTGTCGCCGGAAAACATTACTGGAAAACCGAGACCTTACTTTTAGTCGGTGTAATTCTCTAAATCCTTCTGTTATCTATTATTCAGTATGTTCCAATCTTAAAACAATTACCCAAACCTGTTTAAACAGATTTCAGTTGAGATTAAATTCTGGGTTTTAGTTTTTTTATGAAGAAGATGAAGTTTTATAAGTGTATAAATATAATTAAAAACAAGTTTTTAAACGGGTTAGACACACCGTCCAGTGGTGGACTGTGTGCAAACACAACACACACGTTCCGGTTCGAATCTTGTGCATGTCCGGCTTTCTGAAATAAAAACCATTTTTTAAAAGTATTCAGAGCATCTTTCAAGAAGTTGATAATATAATATGATTTCAAATAATACTGGTTAGACACCCAGCCCAGTTGGTAGGGCTGGGTGTAAACAGAGTAAAGGTCGCGGGTTCGATCCAAAGATTATGCACCAGTTCAATGACTTTTAAAAACCTTTTTAAATTAAATAAATTTTGTATTAACCTAACTAGTATATATATATAATTAAAATTGATATTATTTCGGGTTAGACACGTAGCTCAGTTGGTAGAGTTGCGTGCACGTATACGGTAGGTCACGAGTTCGAACCTCATAGTGTCAATCCCCTTTTCCTTGTTTCCCCCTTTTGTTCTTAGCCCACACACACTAGCCAAAACTGCCAATTAGTATTGTATTTGGTTACGTACACATGAAAATTATAAGTCACCATAGTCCATAAAAACTCTAAAGAAAAAAAAAATTACGATCATACTGCCCTCTTTCCCTCTCTTCTGTGTACACAAGCAGGACCCAAGAACAAGTTGAAACCGACTCATTCTTGATCGCAAGGTATGTGTACATTGAGTGTTAGCTATAATTCTTTCGGTTTATATAAGATTTTGTTTTTTTAAAACTCTTGATTTTTGGCTGCCATTTTTTAACTCATGATGAGTGTTTATGCTAGATGATGACACGTGTAGTTCAAGCTGTACAAATCATGTGATTATTATGTTAGGATCAACTATAAGTTCGGTTAAGTCACCAGGGTTGCGGGTATGGGTTAAATCTTGTGTTTTGAAAAAATTGCACATGGTTATGCATGATTCTTGATACACATCTTGGCTGCGTTTTAGGATTAGATGATGATTCTTGGAAGTTGTGGTTGAACACGGGTGTTGTTTATGGGTTTAACCCAGTGGTTAGTGATGAACTAGTTACTATATCATCATATCTATGATATAAACCTGATATGAATTAATATTTATGTGTCACTAGTTCGCTAGTTAATCATTTGCGGGATCGTGTAACGAAAACAAAATATGTCCAACTGTTATAGCAGACTTTAAACAGCTGTAACCGGGTCAAATATTATTAAAAATCTTGAGTCCATGATTAAATTCCACAAAATACCTTTCAAACCCAATTGAAATCACATTTTTTCGATGTCGTTTGATATTTTAAATGATTTATTTTGTGTCAAAGGTTCAGGCTGCGTTTTTGTCAGAATTTTCAGCCAATTACGAGAGTCATAACTCAATGTAGGAATTGAGTTATGATCTGAATTTTTTTTACTTTAAGTACTTCCAGGTGATTCCAAAATCTGCAACTGGAATTTCGTAAAAAGAATAAACGTAGATATTTAAATAAATAATTCGACAAACAGGGTCTATTACGACGAATCTGATCACTGCTTGGCGTAAGATTTTTCATGGAAAATCCATAAGGAGTTAAGTCACCAAATTTATACATAATAGTCGATGCCCGATTGACACGTCCTGTAGTTTTTCGGGAATTTTTCTGTACACGAACTATTCCGGATAACACTCCAAAAACTGTCCTAAAATGCACTATATTGCTGAATTTTTTTTGAAGAGTATTTTAAATCTTTCGTGACACTTTTGTTGTCGCTAAGTGATGTCGTGATAGATGCATGATAATTAGTATTGTATGATAAAATGTGCTACGTGTTAGATACGTGTAGGATTCGTGTTTCCGCGTGAGCACACACACTAACTCTTAAACGATAATCACGTTAGGACGTGATTGCCCGTTTCCACCTTGCGTATTTCTTTCCATTCCTTAATTTGAGCATTCAAATGTGAGTTCACTACTCTTTTACAGGCATGCATCCCGGGGGGACAAACTACTATTCCTTGGAGGAATATTTTTTTTAAATGTTGTAGTCTAAATTCGATGTTAGTTAATAAACTTAAACTCTATCATGAAAGTCCCTACTTACCACCGAGCTAGTTTGTAACACCCCAAAAACAGGTTTGGTAATCAAACCACGTTAATATTAAAGAGCAGGTAAAAGACCGTTAGTAATAAAAGTGAACCCGTAAACAAAATAACTAGGAACAAATTAACCTAGTTAATAACATGTATATCAGTGATGACACAATGAGTTGTAGCTTGATATTTAATCGAAAATAAACTTGAGGGACCAAAGCTGCATAAAAAGGATACTTGTGTTTTAAAAACAAAAGGTTTAGACACAGCACACACTTAGTGTGTGTGTTGGTCGACCATTAGGAGAAAGAACAAGAGCAAACCCTTGTTCAAGCTTAATCCACCAAAATTGAAGATCAATTCGAGACCCAAATCAGTGCATGAACATGAATTAACGATCACCAAACAAGGGATCATAAGGTATGTCTTAAAACCTAGATTGATGAAAGTTGCGAATTGAGACAAGTAGATTACTTGCAATTAGATTGTTGGATGATGATCCAAAGATGAAATTAAGCGTATGTGTATGCTTAATTTCGTTAGACATAAAGAAATTATGCACTAGTTGATGTAAGATCATTTGTAAGAGATTAACAAGTAGATATTGAAGTGGGTTTTGATAATATGATGAAGTTGATGATATATCTATGTTTAGAATCATCATGCATAGTAATAATAGGAAAGGTACTTGAACAATTGATGAGTTTGAGTACATATTCATACTTGCTATGAAATGGTTTTGTACAAAATGATGAAATAGATATAGAGTTAATGTTAGTAAGTATTTGAGATCAAGTTGTATAATAGTTGTATATAAAACTTGATTATATTAAGTATTCAGGTGAATATCTAAGTAATATGGTGGAATGAGTTTTCACATAAAGATGAAACTCTTAGTCCTAGTACAATGAATGGATAAATTGGTATCGATAATCGAAAGCTAAGTTAACCTTATGTTAACAATTGCTCAAACCTGTTTAAGTGAAAGAAATGATATAACTTAGATGAGGAAAGTAATTAAAATGGTAGCTTAAGAATAATAACTACCGGAATTTGATAAGTTGCTTAAATGAGTTGTTAAACTTAATTGCGCATTCGTGTATGTTAATAGGTAGTTGACTTTCAAAAGTCAAACCGACCTATAATAAGATCAATGGTGATTTTGATATAAAGTCCGTAAGGTGGAATGGTTTTGATAAATAATGACAATCTAACCATTTTGCGAAATGATAAAAGGTAGTTTGAATCTTGACAAACTAGGAGGAAGCTTGGAGAGAAGCGGGTCAAACGGATCGAATACGCAGAAAAAGGCATAATCGGACTTCAAGGTAGTAAAGCTTACATCTTTAAATTAGTAGATTTACTTATGTAGTTGAACAAGCATTTTGGGTATTCGAGACGAGATTTTGAAATATAAAGTTCCAACACGGATAGATACAAGTTGGAACAACTGAATATGGTATTAACCATGATTTATGGTAAAAAGGGTAAAACGATAAATTAGTCATGTGATGATGAATAAATAAGGAGTTTTGAAATATTACCTTATGGTGTAAACCGTAATGGATAATAAGGGGTAAAATGGTAATTCGGTCACGAGTTGATGAATAAATAAAGAGTTTTGAAAAAAAAGACACCATATGGCGTAAGTTATAATGAGTCAAGCGAATTAAGAAACGATTTTTAAGCAATATGATCGCACAGTGTAAAATGAAATGGATTAAATGGTGAGATGGCAAATAAACGCCATCTCATAATAATAAATAGTTATTTAGGCCAAACGGGTCAAATGGTGATATTATCACCATTTGACGATGATGACTAATGATCGTTTTGTTGAGTTTTGTGCTCATAGAAAGAATAGAGTATGATTAGCATCGCTATTACATAGCAACTAATAGAGCATAGTATGAGAACAGATCAATGCTATGAGCCGAGCCAGGTACGTGTAATGGGTCAAACTCTCAAAGAGGACTTACGGTTCGTTGAGAGTTAAACAAGTCATGAATGAGTATTTGATTACCTAAGGTAAGATAAATCTAATGATCTAAATTGTAGACATTATAATCTTTGGAACATGATGTTCTAGATTATGAGTAAATGTTCATATTCGATCAAAACATGATAATGAAAGCCCTTCCTCGTAAAGAAGGGCCTAAGTTGACCAAAATGTCCTCATGTGGTAAAACAAGTAAACGACCCTAAGGGTAGCTTAAAAATAAGCTTTATAATTTAGTAGACCTTTTCGGTAGTGCAAAAGAGAGAAGCATAAGCCTTTTTGGTTTAATGCCTTTTAAAGGGTATTTTTCGTAAAATGTCAAACTAAAGGTAGAAATTGAATAAAATGAATCTACGATAACAAATCCACCACAAACATAGTTTTGGTGGAAAGTAAATCGGTATCTTAGCATGGAAATGATAAAATAGATAAGGTTTAATCAAAATAAGCGATGGTTTTCGCTAATATAACCAAATGGGTCAAAACGATAAAATAAATAGAGGTTTGGTTGAATAAAGCGATGTATTTCGCTAAGGAAACCATATGAGTAAAAATGAAGTTTTAATGCACCCGAAATGGATGCATAAATTCGTAGTGTGGTTTAAATGAGGCTAAAGGGTAAAATCAGAAATTATGGGCATAAACCGGGAATAGATGCATAATTCATAAGAAATAAGAATCCGGGTCAAGGATTTTGTGTTAAATATGTAAGAAAATATTTTTACGGATATTTAAAAACAAGTTTCATAAGAAACGGAGAAAAATGCAATAAGTTACGAAAGTTTTCGTAACAAAAACGACAAAAACGGAAAAGTTCTTATGACGGCCATATTAAACTACGATGGCCAGCCGTAGCCCACAGTTAGCAACCATTGAATAAAACTAGAAATAATGTTTTACGGACGTGTCGTCATAAGTTCCGAGTTGTGTTTTAAATGTTTGGTACTTGAAACGGGTCGAAAGGAAGATTAACCAAATCTGCAGCAAAACTGCTGCAGAAGGTACCGTCGCCGACGGTACACTCAGCCGTCGCCAACGCAATACCTTTATTCGGACGTGTTAACCTATACTGCCTACGGCAGTCTTGACCCGACGCAGTTATTCGTGTGACATCGCCGACGCAGCTATATGCCGTCGTCGACTGTAACACCTCGTAAAATCGTGTCCAATAGTATAGAGACACGTGTTGTATTTTAATTTAGTCTATTAGAAGACTAATAAGGACTAAAGGTGTCAACATGCTCAAACTGAGCCTCGGAGTGATGGTCCGATGTCAACATGTATAAATAACAGCTACTAATTGACTGATATGTCAACATGCTTAAATACTTGGCCTCTGAGTGACTGATATGTCAACATGTCGAGCCTCTGAGCGACATCGGAGTCAACATGCTTATAGTGGGCCTCTGAGTGATCCTTACGAAGTCCTAACTCTCATACGTGCCATTTGTTGGACGAGAGGGTTCAAATCTGTAAATATGTGAAAGTTGGATAATGGATGGACTAAAAGTGTCAACATGTTAATTTATACCTCTGAGTGACCTTTTAACGAACCGAGAGCTTGACAATGTCCGGGCATAATCCCGGTTAACGCCAAATATTGGCTACTGAGGGCTAAATATGCTAAAAGGGTGTTTTAGAAGGTTTTAAGCATGTTTAATAAGTTGAGGGGCTAAATGTGGCAAATTTTGAAATCTGACATGGGGCGCTCGCGGGGCGCGAGAGGCCTATGACTGCAGAAAGTTTGCTTGGCCTCCACACATATTGCCAAAAAACCATTAAATTGAAATCAGAGACTTTCAAACAGCTATGCCATGTTTTAGGACACTTGTAAGCTCCCTCTTACACCCCTTAGCACCTGGCATCACCTCCTTCAAGCTCTCCAACTATAAATAGGTGCAAAGGTTCAACCTTTGAACTTGCACCTTTCTCATTTTCAACTCTATCTCCCTCCTCTGGAAGTTCCTAACTGAAAGGAGCATCCAACTTAGTTCTATTGCATTCTAGGAACCTCTTGTAAGTGTTCCTTCCTTGTGCATTTTCGTTTATAGGCTTTTATAGCCAAAAGTTAAGCGTTTTACAGAAAACGCTTTGACTTTCGGTTAAGACCATTATGGTCCAGCCATTGTTCGTAACGAACATGACTAAGTGATCGTAATAAGGAAGGTGTTAATCCCTGTAAAGGGCACCTCTTGAAGATCACGTTTGCTAGATCAATTGACGGGTCAAAGTTAAGTTATTAAAAAGTCAAACAGGCAATTTTTCGGAAAAATCATAAATTGATCTTTTATATGTTATGAAACCTGTTTTGACACTTAAACAAGTTGGTAATAATTATTAGAACATGTAAGAACATGTTCGGCTAGTCAATTTCAGTTCTAGGGTCGGTTCGCAACCGAAAGTCGGAAGTTTGACTTCTGCTTTGACTTTTGATTCTAACCTGATTTAGATTAGTTACCTACTAATCTAAAGTTGCATTATGATCGTAATATAATGTAGCATAACCCTCTGAGGTTATATTACATGATCATAATCAGAATCTAAGTTTATGCGCAAGTTCCGTAATTATGCCATTTTTGACTAAAATGCCCTTTTTGCATAAATCAAGGTTTTAATGGTAATGAACTTGAAAATAAATTTCCTACTGATATAATATTATAAGTGGGATTATTTAGGATGTCAAACCAGATTATAAACTGAGTTCACAAACAGGTCCTTGAATTATGTCAATAAATGACGATTTAGCCCTTGTGGCTCATAAAATGGTTTTAATCAAATCTTTTCAAGGTGAATCTTTTACCTACTGATATGTTTTATTTATAACATATCTAAGACATTTAATATGACCTTAACATCAGTTTTCATTAAACTTCGTATAAAACGTCATTTTACGACATAAGCGCCTTTTCGGCGCATAGTATGGTTTTAAACCATATTATTTGTCCAAGACTTGTTACCTACTGATTTTAAAACTTATTTTAAATATTTTTACAGTAGGTACATATTATAAACTCAGAATCCCAAATAATTTATAAACTATGTGTAAAATGACCAAAATTCCCCTTCGGTGCATAGTTTGGTCATAAAAGATAAATTACGCATATAATTGACCTCCTACTGATATTATATCATAACTAAATCATTTTTCCAGAATACTTATGGTTATAACATTAAATTATAATCAAGTTCCTTTTATACGATATTAAATTACCAAAATACCCTTATAAGGCATAATTCCATTTTAAAACCTTAACGGGCATATAAGTTGATATCCTACTGATATTATAACTTATTTAAAGTATAATGGCATATAGAACTTGTCCATGACTTATCCGGTTACCCGATATCGCTAATAAGCGTACGGTTAAGTATACGTAACTAGTTTACAGAAATTAACCGAAACGGGTTTAACTTTGTCATTTAAGTCTCAAAATCCAGAATTTTTATAGTTTATCCATATTACACAAGTCAAGGTACTTGTTGGTTTAAACTACATTCTATCCAATCACCTTTTAATCAAGCGTTATATATGTTGATCATGTACACTACACGGTCTGAGTCTATGACTTAAATAAGACGGTTAGTATTTAATTGGTTAGTTTATGCCATAATCCAGACTAGAGACTTGCCGGTAAATGCTATCTGCACTTAGTACTTTTGTGTACGGTTGAGTTATAAAAATTAAAAGAAGACTAGCTCAGGTAAATACTCTCGACTTATTTCCCTATACGGGCTTGGGTTACGGTAAATTATTACCGCTTGGTCGGAAATGGGATCATCGAATACGGGTGCAGCTAGTAAATCCGCATATTCTGTTTTAATCAGTTTTGTTTGATAACTTAAACATCGGGGGTTAACTATCGTGTCCTGGATATCCTCGGCTCATTACAATAGAAATGGCCACGACCTTAGCGCGGGTGTAGGCATACACCCAATAATGCATTCTCACAAGGTTGGGAAGAATTGACTCCTTCGTGAGTCCAAAGTGGTGTGTACGTTAATCATGTCTCGGTCTCCGTACCGGGCCCTATATGTATGGACAAACATGTAAATCTGTTAACAAGGTTGGACGGTCAACTTTCCCAAGTATAAAAAGAATTTTTGTGTTGATACGCACTTAAAACATTTTTAAATGTTTTCAAAATGAGTCAGTTGGATGTATTTACCAGCGAAAGCTGACGTATTTTCAAAAGACTGAGCTTGCAGGTACAATACGAAAATAGGCTGGAAGTGATCGGTAGTGATAGAGGATCTTGCAAATCCTAGATCTGCTCAAAGTCTGTTTTATATTCTTTCCATGTACAATTTATGATCCGCCTGTGGATCTTCTATTGCGAGCCTGTATATTATTTTGTATTTCGAACATTTGGTTTGTAATAGTAATTTTTACTCCAAGACTTCCACCGTGCCGTGTTTAATTGACTATGATGTTATCAACTGACGTCACGATACTCCCCACCCAGGCCAACCGGTGTATGGATTTGGGTTGGAAATCCGGGGTGTGACAGGTTGGTATCAGAGTCAACATTTAAGAGAATTAAACACTAGACTTTTGTCTTTAATCTCAACCTTACACGAGCACATTCCTTAGACTTCCGAGTCTAGGCATTGACCTAGGATTACTCATTTCATTATTAAATTATTAGTATTGTTTTGAATTGATTTTAATAGGAAAATGCCTCCACGTGTACGAGGACGAGGAAAAGGACCAATGAGGGGAGGACCTTCAGGACATAATCCCCTACATCCACATCACCCGAACCCCTATGAGGATTCGAGAGATTCATGGCCATTTGCCCAACATTCGCCTACTCACACTCAAAGTTCTTACCACTCGTACCTTTCACATCACTCTCACCACTCTCATCATTCTTACCATGATGAGTTTAATCCAAACCAATATTTAAATACACCTCCAGCCGATCAAAATCAGTTGGACCAACCAAACCCCATGGACGAGGACTTCGACCCGGAGATGCCGCCGTCGGGATCGCATACGCATCCCATAGAAATCTCAAGCGATTCGAACTCTTATGCCGGATCGCCTTACCAAGGTCCTAATGACTAGGGCCAATATGGGAACCAATTTACCTTCGCCAATACTCCTTCCCATCACTCCCAACCACCTCCCATGCAAGAAGATGTGCACATGGAACCGGTGGACCAATCTCAACCACCACCTGAACCACCAAGGAGGAAGCATGGAGCACGTATGTTGGTACGTGCAGGATAAAGGTCGGGATCGTTGCCACCTTTTTCCCAATTCCTACCCCACAATTCAAGAGGACCCACAAATGGGTGGACCCTCTAATGTTTCACCAGTGATAGAACCAACACCTACAGTTCAACCACCACCATCGGGTTATAGTAACCCAATCCCCACATATCCAGATACGTCCGGATATGATCCTTTTAACCCGTCTACACCAGTAGACTATCAAGCATGGTCGCATGACCCCTACATGCAAGCGGTGATGCATAACGCACTTTACCCATCTCCTTTCCCACCTGCTTATCCACCAACTGGATATCCAACTTATGGGTACCAGTATTCGGTTATGCCACAACCACAACCACAACCTCCGCCACCACTCGAGGCTATTAATGAGGCCTTGGAACGAATGAAAGAAATGCAACAACAAGCGGAGAAAACGAAGAAGAAGACAAATAAGTTCTTCAAGAAACTCTCCAAGCTGGTTAAGGGAAAGAAGGACGAGTGAAGTCTCTTCTAATATATGATTAGTCCCTGCGAGGACATTGTTATTTCCTTAGTCCCTTCATGGACATTTTTGTTTCTGTAGTCCTTGCATGGACAATTTATTTCAATATTTCTAGTATTGTAATTTCTATTTGGAATTTAATGAAGTATTTTTGGAATTATATATATGTATTCATCCTCTTCAAAATGAGTGTCTCGATTTTATTCAAAATTTATGCTCTGCTATATAATTCCAAAGGACCTTAATAGATTTGATTATGCTAAGTGGCGTAGACCACACATTGGCCAAGAAATGATAGTTAAGTACGAAGGGGTCTTCTATCAGGATAGTTAAGGGAAGTTATCCTTCTATCCAGAGGTGGGGAACTAGGTTCAAGCCTCCAAGTTCGTTAAGGTCGAAGGTGACCGGCACCATCAATCAATCATTAAGGTACTCTTATGATAACATTAAGAAATGTTCATACCTTGGTAGTGTGACTTGAGGAACCATACTAGCCGTCTAGGTAAAAGGACTATGTCCTAAGACCTATTATATAGCTTATGTGATCAATGTGATCCCAACTAACATCATCAATGTGATGACAAATGACAGGCCAAGGTGCCCAATTTATGTCCAATGTGACAGGCCAAGGTGCCCAATTTATGTCCAATGTGACAGGCTAATGTGCCCAATTTATGTCCAATGTGATAGGCCAAGGTGCCCAATTTATGTCCAATGTGACAGACTGATATGCCATGAATTACATCTGTTATGATGTAGACCAATGTGCCCAATTTATTTCCTTTATGTCCAATGTGACATGCTGATATGCCATGAATTACATCTGTTATGATGTAGGCCAATATGCCCAATTTATGCCCAATTTATGCCCAATGTGACAGGCTGATATGCCATGAATTACATCTGTTATGATGTAGGCTAAGGTGCCCAATTTATGTCCAATGTGACAGGCTGATATGCCATGAATTACATTTGTTATGATGTAGGCCAATGTGCCCAATTCATGTCCAATGTGACAGGTTGATATGCCACAAATTTACATCTGTTATGATGTAGGCCAATGTGCCCAATTTATGTCCAAGGTGACAGACTGATATGCCATATGTATTATGTCCTATGTGACAGGCTGATATGCCATGAATTACATCTGTTATGATGTAGGCCAATGTGCCCAATTATTATGTCCATTAGTGACAAGCCTATGAGCTATATAATTATCAGTTATGACAATGACAGTTGTGACCTTACGATCCACTGTCCAATAATATATGGACTATGTCCAGATTGTAATTTGCCTATGATGGTCCTATTAAGACCTAGGCCAAATATAGATATGTTAAGCCTAAGAGTTGTGATGTTATTCACACTAGTTTAGGCAATGGATTGTTATATCCAATGTTTAAAGACAACATGGTTGTTGTACCATGGCTAAGAGAAATTTTATTGGTGTATAGAACCAAAGCTCAAAGATGGCTAACTTGGATGAGGCACAAAGTAGCCACCGAGATGTTGACTCTAACAAAGCCGAAGACAGAAATATGGATAATGATAATTTTCAAGCTCGCATTGATGCGGTTGTTGAGAAGGCCATGGGAATGGCCATAGAAAAGCTTAAAGAGTTGAGTGCTACTTGCTCTAGACCATTATCGATTACCCCATCTTCAGCTCGTAAGGATAGCTTAGTTCACTCTTCGAATGCGAAGAGTGAACCAAAGAAAATAGATTTCGATGATAGGTCCCGTTCTTTTAAAGACGGGTGTACCTATAAGTATTTCGTCTCCTGCAAGCCCCGAGACTTTAATGGGGGAGAAAGGAGCTATGGAAGCCTTAAGGTGGCTGGATGAGATGGAGACGATCGTAGATATCAGCGGTTGTGCTGATAAGGATGTGGTCAAGTATGTATCACAGTCCTTCAAGGGTGATGCCCTAATATGGTGGAAGGCAGTGATCCAATCTACGGGTAAAATCCACCTGTACAATTTGGGATGGTCCAAATTTGTAGACCTTGTTAAGGAAACATACTGCCTACCCCATGAGGTGGAGAAACTAGAGACAGACTTTTTGTCTCTTTCAATGAAAAACCTAGATTGTCGGAAGTATGTTTCCGATTTTAATTCCCTGTCTAGGTTGGTTTCCTATCTAATCACCCCTGAATCCAAAGGCATTACGCGTTTTATAAATGGATTGGCGCCTGAGATAAAGGGCATGGTAAAGGCTGCTCAGCCTAGTACCTATAGGTCCGCTATAGACCTATATTTCCTCACCCTTGATTTTGTTAGGCAAAGGTCAGTTAGGACTGAAACTGATGGAAAGAGAAAACGGGAGGATAATAACTCCCAAAGATTCAAAAAGAAAGGAAATTTCGGGTTCAAGAAGAACCAGCACGCGTCAAATGCAAACCTCTGTGCAAGAACTGTAAATATAGGCATTGGGGACAGTGTAGTATAAATCCACAGACTAAACCATGTGGTATCTGCAAAAGAAAGGGCATAAGACCCTAGATTGCAAGGATCTTAATGATGCAGTTTGCTACAACTGTAATGAAAAAGGGCACATTACGTTCAATTGCCCCAAAAACCCCAAAAGTAATGATGTAAAGCCTAGAGAGGCTAAGAAAGGGAATGCTCATGCCTTCCAGATGAATGCCAGGGAGGCCGTTAATGACAACAATGTCATAACAGGTACATTCCTGATTAACAATATTTACGCTAGGGTTCTTTTCGATTCGGGTGCGGATAGATCATTTGTTGATCATAAGTTTAGTAAACTATTAAACTTGCCCATAAGAACTCTAGATAAAACTTATGAGATAGAACTTGCTGATGGAAGTTTAGAATCAGCATCTTCCATTCTTGATGGATGTTCTATATCAATTAAGAATCATTCTATTCCTATCTCTTTGTTGCCAATGAAATTGGTGGGGTTCGATGTAGTTTTAGGCATGGATTGGTTATCTCATAACCAAGCCCGCATTGCCTGCGATAAGAAACTCATTGAAATTAAAACCCCATCCGGTGAAATGATCACCATCCCTGGAGATTCACACTATGGATTGCCAAACAAGGTGTCGTTATTTAAGGCATCCAAGTGTTTAGGGAAAGGTTGTGTCATTTACATGGCACAAGTCACTATCAACGAGCTTTAAACCAAGTAATGAACACCTTCTAGTTATTTCAGAGTATTTTGATGTCTTTTGTCACACCCCAACCGATGGCAGAAACATCGGGATGAGACGAAAACGAGATTGCTCATTGCTCACAACATTATTAAGTGACAATAATTAATTAAACCATATTTCATTTCATAAGAATTGTCAAATACATCAATGTAACAAAACAAAGAACAACATAACATTTTCAAAGTCATAACAAAATTGATACATCGACATTAAACCTAACGTCTAATTTGTGTGTATCTAGTCCTTGCTATATTGTTTTCATAGCATCATCTCCTTCAACCTGTAACATGTTTTAAAATAATGTCAATGCGAAGGCAAAGGCGAGTACACAAGTTTAGGCATAGCATACGTATACGAATAAGTTTAAACAATCCACATGGCAACCAAATCTATACAAGAGCAATATCAAGGCATGCAATACTAATAATCAAACCCTTAACGCAATCACGATGTTTTAACATGACCTCACGAATAACACGATGGAGGTGGATGCGTGAATTCCTATAGCGCTAAGCATGTCAAACGAAGGCTAAAAATAGTTAATGACTAGAGCATGGCATAACGAATATCCAAGACAAGCATCCAGTATAAGATTCAAGTTTTCATGTATATGGGATCGTTTGTGTGTTTCATAAAGTTTAAGTGTTCGTGATTTTGTATATGGAAACATGTTACACCCGAAAAGTGTTATAAACAAAAGTGGGTCGAGTGTACTCACGGTTTTGCTAAGTCTTTTCTACACTTGACAATCCTCGAAGACGTTGGTTCGAGGATGACGCCGAATTATCCTACAAGAGGAAACAAGGCGTATGAGTATAGAGTTTCAACGGGAGATTAGGAGTATTCAAGCATGATTAAAAATAAGTTTGATAAAGTATTATGATACGAAAGTATTCACTAAGATGTAACACTCGTTCTTGACACTATAGTAACTCTTACGAGTTGGATGTGATTTCATAGGTTCGGGACCTATTAGAATCGTGACAAGGAATTACATACTTTAGTGTTAAACTTAATCACTTGATAGGTGATTATAAGTTCATTATCAAGGTTTCGGTTTTAGAATTATAATATATTTATATATATCATTATAATCATGTAGGAGGTGGGAGGATGAACCATCTACTTTGTAACCTCTAGTGTCATGTATGTCAAGTATGAGGTGGGAGGTTAAACCATCCACTTTGAACCTCGGATTATGTTCACCACTACACAAGTTACCATTGGTAACAAGGAGGGTACAAGAACTATATACTATACAAGAATGATAAGGTGTCATCTAGATACCAAGTAGTCAAGTATTCAACAACCCGACGAGCACACGAGGACAATCGTCAACGGCTTTGTGGGGTTGTGACACTTTAAGTCTAGCAAACTATCTTGGGATCTTGATGAAAATCATCAAGTGATGTGTGGTCTCAAGTATTCACTAAGATGTAACACTCGTTCTTGACACTATAGTAACTCTTACGAGTTGGATGTGATTTCATAGGTTCGGGACCTATTAGAATCGTGACAAAGAATTACATACTTTAGTGTTAAACTTAATAACTTGATAGGTGATTATAAGTTCATTATCAAGGTTTCGGTTTTAGAATTATAATATATTTATATATATCATTATAATCATGTAGGAGGTGGGAGGATGAACCATCCACTTTGTAACCTCTAGTGTCATGTATGTCAAGTATGAGGTGGGAGGTTAAACCATCCACTTTGAACCTCGGATTATGTTCACCACTACAAAGTTACCATTGGTAACAAGGAGGGTACAAGAACTATATACTATACAAGAATGATAAGGTGTCATCTAGATACCAAGTAGTCAAGTATTCAACAACCCGACGAGCACACGAGGACAATCGTCAACGGCTTTGTGGGGTTGTGACACTTTAAGTCTAGCAAACTATCTTGGGATCTTGATGAAAATCATCAAGTGATGTGTGGTCTCAAGTTAGGATAGCCCAAGCTTCCTTGGTGGACACACATGAACAAGTTTAAGAACTTGCATCACTTGTGAGCCCAATGCTCTTCAAAAACAGAAAGTTTGGAGTGATTAAACACTCCTATTTACAAGTTTAACAACCTAGGTTAGTCCCCATAATCATACATGTGATTAGGAGTTCAAGAACACTAGGATGAATGAGAAAAGTAAGAGATTAAACAAGTTTATGAGAACATAAAGTAAAACAGTCCACTTTGGAACCTTTTTCTGGTCATTCCAGAGCTTGGTTTTCCATGGAAAACCAATGGAAATGATCCTCAGGTTAATCCAAGCAAGTGGGAAAAAGAATGGAAGGATTTTGTTAAGAAATGAGTGAGTTACACTCACTTTAGTAAGAGGTATACACTCTGCTCGAAAATCTGATGTTGCAAGGATCATGAGGTGATTTGAGGTGATTGAGAGAGATTAAAGTGTAAAAATGCTTGGATTAGAGGTGGTTTTTATAGGGATGAGTTAGGTTAGTTGTTAGGTGAGTTTAGGTGGGTTATTAAGTGTTAAAAGTTGATAAAAAACTCAAAAAACCAACCCAATCCCGCCCAAAACCCGCTGCTGCCGCCCTCCTTTGCGTCTGGAGGAGTGGTTGAGGCTTTGTTTGGTGAACCGGAGGTCCCGGGTTCGAGTCCCGCGGATCCGGTTTTGTTGAATTATTATTATTTTTATTTAAAAACTCATTAAATCAGTTTATATGTATGACAAGAATGGCCCCTGTAGTTTGAGAATCCAAGAATTACACTTTAAACCTTGGACTTTATTAAAGAAAGATATATATTAACATTTAAATTCAAAATGTTAGTTATTATATATATATATATATAATTAGCATTTTAATTAATTTTATTAATTAATTTAATTAACTTAATAAATGAATAGGTAATTATATTTTCGTAACGAATTTAGTTTAACCATTATGAGTTTCACGTTTGAGTCTCGTTTACGCATACAAACCATGTTTGCGAGTTATCACACGTTTACGAATAAGAGTATCACGAGTATGTTTATATGTTTAAGGTATGAACAAGTATAAGTGTAACAAGATTATGATTAACACAACATGAATAAATACGATTTTCTCATTACGGTCCAAGTCTCGGTTTACAACGTTTACAACAAAAGACGAATACAAGATAAACGATTACAGAAAATAGAAGTACGGTACAAGGTTTCCAAATATATAAAGTATAGAAACGCGGGGCGTTACATCTTTCCCGAAGAACTGCCAGGCCTACCTCCAGACAGACAAGTAGAATTTAGAACTGATATCCTGCCAGGATCAGCACTTGTTGCCAGAGCTCCATATAGGCTAGCACTAATAGAAATGAAGGAGTTGAGGACACAATTAGATGAACTCTTAGAAAAAGGCTTTATACAGCCTAATTCCTCACCTTGGGGAGCTCCTATCCTTTTCGTTAAGAAGAAAGACGGTTCAATTTAGATGTGCATTGATTACCGTGAACTAAACAAGATAACAATCAAGAATTGTTATCCTCCGCCCAGGATCGATGACTTGTTCGACCAACTTCAAGGGGCTAGTTATTTCTCCAAGATTGATTTTAGATCTGGATATCATCAGCTGAAAGTTAGAAGTGAAGATGTTCCTAAAACTGCCTTCAGGACCCGATATTGTCATTTTGAATTCTTGGTGATGCCTTTTGGACTCACGAATGCACCTGCAGCATTCATGGATCTCATGATAGAGTTTACAATCCATATCTGGATAAGTTTGTCATTGTCTTCATAGATGACATACTTATTTATTCTCGTAATCAAGTTGATCACGAGAAACATCTTCGGTGCATCTTAGAGCTGCTAAGGCAAGAGAAGCTTTATGCTAAATTCTCTAAGTGTGAGTTTTGGCTTAGAGAAGTCCAGTTTCTTGGACATATGGTAAGTGAGTGTGGTATCCAAGTGGATCCCGCCAAAATAGAGGCCATAATGAATTGGGAAGTACCCAAGACCCCATCGGAGATTCGTAGTTTTCTAGTTCTAGGATTGGCTGGTTACTATAGGAGGTTCATTGAGAACTTCTCGAGGATAGCCACTCCTTTAACTACCTTGACCCGTAAGAATGTTAAGTATAATAGAGGTCCAAAACAACAAAAATCTTTTGAGATTCTGAAACACAACTTGAGCAATGCTCTTGTGTTATCTCTAACTGAGGGTATTGGGGAATTTGTAGTCTTCTGTGATGCATCGCACACTGGCATGGGTTGTGTGCTAATGCAAAAAGGCAAAGTGATTGCCTATGTATCACGACAGATAAAGGTGCACGAAAGGAAATACACCACCCACGATTTGGAATTGGGTGCCATTGTATTATGCACTAAAACTGTGGAGACATTACTTGTATGGCACAAAGTGTATTATATACACTGATCATAAAAGTCTCCAGCATCTGTTCAATCAAAAGAAATTGAACATGCGTGCAACACCCTGTAAAATCGTGTCCAATAATATAGCGACACGTGTTGTATTTTAAATATAGTCTATTAAAGACCAATAAGGACTAAAGGCGTCAACATGCTCAAACGAGCCTCTGAGTTTAAATATAGCCACGTTTTGGGACACTTGTAAGCTTCCACTTACACCCCTAAACACCTGGCATCACCTCCTTTGAGTTCTCCAACTATAAATAGGTGATCAAGTTCACCATTTGAACTTGCACCTTTCTTATTCATGCTCTTCTCCCTCCTCTGGAAGTTCCTAGCTAAAAGGAGCATCCAACATAGTTCTTTTGCACCCTAGGAATCACTGGTAAGTGTTCCTTGCTCTTGCATTTTCGTTTATAGGCTTTTATAGCCAAAAGTCAAGCGTTTTTTGGAAAATGCTTTGACTTTCGGTTAAGACCATTATGGTCCAGCCATTGTTCGAAATGAACATGGCTAAGTGATCGTAATAAGGTAGGTGTTAATCCCTATAAAGGGCACCTCCTGAAGATCACGTTTGCTAGATCCAATTGACGGGTCAAAGTTAAGTTATTAAAAAGTCAAACATGCCATTTTTCGGAAAAAAACACACACCCGAGGATCAAACCTGGGCTGATGGAAAGCTATTCGTGTGCCTGTAACAATGGACGAGTGTCTCATTTGGGTTTAAACCTTTCAATTTATTTCCTTATACAAACATTAAAATCGGTGGAAAGCAAAAAAAAAAAAAAGAGAAAAAGAAAACTTTTGATTTTCTTGTCCAATATAAATTGATCTTATATGTATTATGAAACCTGTTTTGACACTTAAACAAGTTGGTAATAATTATTAGAACATGTAGGAACATGTTCGGCTCGTCAATTTCAGTTCCAGGGTCGGTTCGCAACCGAGAGTCGTGAAGTTTAACTTCTACTTTTACTTTCGATTCTGACCCGATTTAGATTAGTTACCTACTGATCTAAAGTTACATTAGGATCTAATATAATGTAGCATAACCTCTGAGGTTATATTTCATGATCATAATCAGAATCCAAGTTTATGCGCAAGTTCTGTAATTATGCCATTTTTGCATAAAACAAGGTTTTAAATGTCAACGAACTTGAAAATGAGTTTTCTACTGATGTAATATTATAAGTAGGATAATTTGGGAACTGAGTTTTCAAACAGGTCCTTAAACTATGTCGATAAATGACGATTTTAGTCCTTGTGGCTTATAAAATGGTTTTAATCATATATTTTCAAAGTAAATCATTTGCCTACTAATATGTTATATTAAATAACATATTTAAAACATTTTAATATGACCTTAACATCAGTTTTCATTAAACATCGTATAAAACGTCATTTTACGACATAAGCGCCGTTTCGGCGCATAGTATGGTTTTAAACCATATTATTTGACCAAGACTTGTTACCTACTGATTTTAAAACTTTTTTTAAACATATTTACAGTAGGTACATGTTACAAACTCATAATCCCAAACAATTTATAAACTTTGTGTAAAATGACAAAAATGCCCCTTCGGTGCATAGTTTGGTCATAAAAGATAAATTACACAAATAATTGGTATCCTACTGATATTATATCATAAATAAAGTATTTTTCCAGAATACTTATAACTATAACATTAAATTATATTCAAGTTCCTTTTATATGGTATGAAATTACCAAAATGCTCTTATGAGACATAGTTTCGTTTTAAAACCTTAATGGGCATACAAGTTGATATCTTACTGATATTTTAACTTTTTTAAAATATAATGGCATATAGAACTTGTCCATGACTTATCCGGTTACCCATTATCGCTTATAAGCATACGGTTGATTATACGTAACTAGTTTACGGAATTCAACCAAAACGGGTTTACCCTTGTCATTTAAGTTTCAAAATCCAGAATGTTTATAGTTTACCCATATTATGCAAGTCAAGTTACTTTTCGGGTTTAAACTACATTCTATCCGACCATCGTTTAATCAAGCGTTATACGTTTTGATCGTGTACACTACTCGGTCTAAATCTATGACTTAAATAAAGACCGATAGTATTTAATTGGTTAGCTTATGCCATAATCCAGACTAGAGCCTTGCCGGTAAATGCTATCTGCACGTTCGTACTTTTGTATACGGCTGAGTTATTGAAATTTAAAAGAATACTAGCTCAGGTAAATAATCTCGACTTATTTTCCCTTTACGGACTTGGGATACGGTAAACTATTACCGCTTGGTCAGAAATGGGATCAATCGAATGCCGGATTGTGGCTAGTAAATCCGCATATTCTGTTTTAATCAGTTTTTTTGATAACTTAAATATCGGGGGTTAAATTACCGTGTCCTGGATATCCTCGGCTCATTAGATTAGTTAATGGCCACGACCTTAGCGCGAGGTGTAGGCATACACTTGACAGACGCTCAAATGCAAATTACCCAAGACGTTGGGGATAACTCCTCTCTGAGTTCTAAGTGGTGTGTCTTTAATCATGTCTCGGTCTCTGTACTGGGCCCTGTACGTATGGACAAACATGTGAATCTGTTAACAAGGTTACAAAGTAACTTTCCCAAGTTATAAAAGATTTTATGCCTTATGCACTTAAAATCATTTTAAAATGTTTTCAAAATGAGTCAGTTGGGTGTATTTACCAGCGGAAGCTGACGTATCGTCCAAAGACTAAACTGCATGTACAATACGAAATAGGCCAGAAGCTGCTCGGTAGTGAATAAGAGGATCTTGCAAATCCTTACATCTGACCTAAAGTCTGTTTTATATTCTTTCTTGTACATTTTAATGATCCGCCTGTGGGTCTTCTATTACGAGCCTGTATATTATTTTATTTTGAACATTTGGTTTGTAATAGTAATTTTACTCCAAGACTTCCGTTGTGCCGTGTTTAATTGACTATGTTGTTATCAACTGATGTCACGATACTCCCCACCCGGACCCACCGGTGTATGGATTTGGGTTGGAAATCCGGGGTGTGACAAGTTGGTATCAGAGTCAACGTTTGAGAGAATTAAACACTAGCCTTTTGTGTTTAATCTCAAACTTACATGAGCACATTCCTTAGACTTCCGAGTCTAGGCATTGACCTAGGATTACTCATTTCATTATTAATTTATTAGTATTGTTTTTGAATTGATTTTTAACAGGAATATGCTGCCACGTGTACGAGGACAAAGTGGGAGAGGAAAAGGTCCAATGAGGGGAGGACCATCGGGGCGCATTCCCCCTCAACCTCATAACTCAGATGCTTACCAAGAATCAGGAGACTCATCTCCTTGGCAACCAGCGAGACGCTCTGTCTCTCATGGACACTCGCCCCCACATTCCCAAAATTCTTACCACTCTCACCACTCCTATCATTCACACCATTCTCACCATTCCCATCATTCTTACCATGAGGAATTTAACCCTAACTACTACTTTAGCACGCCTCCATCCGATCAAAATCAGTTGGATCAACCAAACCCTATGGACGAGGACTCCGACCTGGAGATGCCGCCATCGGGATCGAATACGCATCCCATAGAAATTTCAAGCGATTCGAACACTTATGCCGGATCGCCCTACCAAGGTCCTAATGAGTGGGACCAATATTGGAACCAATTCACCTTCGCCCACACTCCTTCTCATCGCTCTCAACCACCCCCAGTACAAGAAGATGTCCACATGGAACCGGTGGACCAACCTCAAACACCACCTGAACCACCAAGAAGGAAGCGTGGAGCACGTATGTCGGTACGTGCCGGATAAAGGTCGAGATCGCTACCACCTTTTCCCAACTCCTACCCCATAATTCAGGAGGACCCACAAATGGGTGGACCCTCTAATGTTTCACCTATAGTGGAACCAACACCAACACCTGCTGTTCAACCACCACCATCGGGTTATACTAACCCAATCCCACATATCCAGACATGACTGGATATGATCCTTTTAACCCACCTACACATGTAGACTATCAAGCATGGTCGCAAGACCCATATATGCAAGCAGTTATGCACAATGCACTTTACCCGTCTCCTTTCCCACCTGCTTATCCACCGAATGGATATCCAACTTATGGGTACCAGTATCCGGTTATGCCACAACCACAACCTCCGCCGCCACTAGAGGCCATTAATGAGGCCTTAGAAAGAATGAAGGAAATGCAGCAGCAAGCGGAGAAAACGGAGAAGAAGACAAACAAGTTCTTCAAGAAACTCTCCAAGTTGGTCAAGGGAAAGAAGGACGAGTGAAGTTTCTTCTAATTATATGTAGTCCCTGCGAGGACATTGTTATTTCTTTAGTCCCTACGTGGACATGTTTATTTCTTTAAAGTCCTTACATGGACAGTTTATTTCATTTTTCTAAGTATTGTAATTTCTAATTTGGAATTTAATGAAGTACTTTTGGAATTATATATATGTATTCATTCTCTTCAAATGAGCATCTCGATTTTACTCAAAATTTATGCTCTGCGATATAATTCCAAAAAGATCTTAATGGTTTTGCTTAGCCAAGTGGCACAGACCACACATTTGGCCAAATTATAAGTGATAGTTAAGTACGAAGGGGTCTTCTATCAGGATAGTTAAGGGAAGTTATCCTTCTATCCAGAGGTGGTGGACTTAAGTTCAAGCCTCCAAGTCGTTAAGGTCAGTGCGGCCGGGACTATTAATCAACCATTAAGGTACTCTTATGTTAACATTCAAGAATGATCATACTCCTGGTAGTGTGACTTGAGGAATCACACTAGCCTTCAAGGTAAAAGGACTATGTCCTGACCTTATATAGCCCATGTGATCAAAATTGATCCCGGCTAATATCATCAGTGCGATGATTAAACATCCATTAGTGATGTATTGTCCTTGGGGCTATGATTAAACATCCATTGTATTGCCCTTGGGGCTATGATTAAAACATCCATTAGTGATGTATAACCCTTGGGGCTATGATTAAACATCCATTAGTGATGTATTGCCCTTGGGGCTATGATTAAAACATCCATTAGTGATGTATTGCCCTTGGGGCTATGATTAAACATCCATTAGTGATGTATTGCCCTTGGGGCTATGATTAAACATCCATTAGTGATGTATTGCCCTTGGGGCTATGATTAAAACATCCATTAGTGATGTATTACCCTTGGGGCTAGGATTAAACATCCATTAGTGATGTATTACCCTTGGGGCTATGATTAAAATATCCATTAGTGATGTATTGCCCTTGGGGCTATGATTAAACATCCATTAGTGATGTACTGCCCTCGGGGCTATGATCAAACATCCATTAGTGATGTACTGCCCATGGGGCTATGATTAAATATCCATTAATGATGTAGTGCCTACGGGCCATATTTCATGTCCATTAGTGACAGGCCTATGTGCCATATTTTATGTCCATTAGTGACAGGCCTATGTGCCGTATTTTATGTCCATTAGTGACAGGCCTATGTGCCACATTTATGTCCATTAGTGACAGGCCTATGTGCCATATTTTATGTCCTTCGAGACAAGCCTATGAGCTAAATAAAAATTGTCAAATTAAGACAACGACAGTTGTGACAATGCGATCCACTGTCCAATAATATGTGGACTATGTCCATATTGTAATTTGCCTTTGATGGTCCTATTAAGACCTAGGCCAAATATAGTTATGATAAGCCTAAGAGTTGTGATGTTATCACACTAGAATAGGCAATGGATTATTATATCCAATGTTTTAAGCCCAATATGGTTGACATACCATGGCTAAGTGAAGCTTTATTGGTGTATAGAACCAAAGCTTAAGGATGGCTAACTCAAATGAAGCACACAGTAGCCACCGAAATATGGAATCTAACAAAGCTGAAAACAGAGATGTCGATAATGATAATTTTCAAGCTCGCATTGATGCGGCAGTTGAAAAGGCCATGGGAAAGGCCATAGAAAAGCTTAGAGAGTTGAGTGCTACTCGCTCTAGACCCTTATCTATTCCACCATCTTCAGCTCATAAGGAGAGCTCTGTTCACTCTTCAAATGCGAAGAGTGAATTAAAGACAATAGATTTTGCTGAAAAGTCCCGTTCTGGTTAAAGACGGATGTACCTATAAGTACTTTGTCTCCTGTAAGCCCCGAGACTTTAACGGGGAGAAAGGAGCTGTAGAAGCCTTAAAGTGGCTAGACGAGATGGAAACGATTGTAGATATCAACAATTGTGCTGATAAGGATGTGGTCAAGTATGTATCACAGTCCTTTAAGGGCGATGCCCTAATCTGGTGTGTCACACCCTCAATTTCCACTTGCAGAGTTTTACCGCGAGGCGTGTGAACAAACCAGAATCTGAGACACTAGTAATATCGAACGACTCTATATGATTTATTTAAACGTTTTCCAAAAACATTTGTTTACCCATTCATAATTATTTTCAATTTGTCTTAGTTTGGTTTCAAAGTTTAGCGGAAGCATTAGTTTCTAAGTTGTGCGGAAGCATTAAAGTAGAGTAAGGTAAAGTAACGGGCGCCAACACAAACGCCAAAAACCAAAAATCCCAAACAATATTCGTAAATGAGACTCGATAAAAATATGTCTTGGTCAATGCAAGTGAGTGCACCTAGCTCTCCTAGCGTCCTGAGAAACATGTAAAGAAACAAGTGTCAACATTAAAGAAGAGTGAGTTCACAGGTTTTTATAAGTTCACAAGTTCGGTTAAAAGTTTGTTTCCCCAGTTATCCCTAACCCGGGATAACGATATAGTTCCATTATCCCTAACCCGGAATAATAATATTGGTTCCATTATTCCTAACCCGGAATAATAATGTTGGTTCTATTATTCCAAACCCGGAATAATAATGATATTGGTTCGTAATTAAGTTCAATGTTAACATGTAGGTAGCGAGCCTAAAGTTACGTCACATAAGTGTTCGCGATCGAAGCTGACTGTTGTGCCTCCGTGTTGCCAGGCCTATCACTGACCATGGTGAAAGTTAGGCCAAATTAATCACCCGTTGACCATACCCGGTCGGCTAGCGCGACTAGCTCGGGTGGGGCTTGTCGGGCCCAGTAGTACTACTTATAATTTCCCCGCTATCTAACCCAATACTAACGATCCGAGAGTTTGTCGAGGACTTCCGTGATATAGCTGCTTAGTGACCATAACGTACATTAACATTAACTTAGTTACCGAGTAGTTTAACGACGTTAATTTCGCATAGCGTAAAAAGATAGAGTTATAGAATGTATACATGTTTATCCCCCTGTTGTTTAAAACCGGATAAAATAGGGGCCGTGAACTCACCTTTAATTGCTCGGTTAGTGTAACACAGAAGTAGCAAATGATGGGACCGCTAATTGCGTCCTAACATGTCAATCGATTTAAAGTTAGTGTGTGAACACACTGATACAAACCCTACGCATAACTAACACACAATGCGGCACGCATAATAAAAATTTCGAAAACACAATCATGCATGCAAAGTATCATCATACTAAAATAGTGATCAAACCAACTTGTCATAAACACAAATCAACTCATACAACACTTTGGTACACACATACGCAAGTTATCATGTTTCAGCTTGTACGCTCATAACTAGGCTGTTTTCGAGGATTTCTATAAAATAGTTCCAACGTTCTAAAAATTCCAATTTCTTTACAGGAGATGTCAACTAAACTGTAGAATTTTATGTAAACTTTTCAAGTCCTAAAACTTTACCAATTATTTATAAACATTTATATACTAGGCTGCAGTCAGATTCGTCACTTTCTGACTGCAGTCCACGGGAAAAATTATTTAAAAATCATCGTTCATCCAATTAACAAAATTCCAGTGAGAGTTTTCCAGAATTCCCGTCTCCAGTTACTGTAAAAATTTCGTGACCCAACCCTCTACAGATTATGAGATCCGACTCGATAAACAACTAGCAAATTTTCAGAATTTACGCAGCTTCAGCTGCTGCACTTAAATGACCATTTAAAAAATAGCAAACGATCTCAGAAAAATATGAATCCAGCGCCATTAGAAGCTTTTTTCAAAAATATACGTTTTAGGCTTCAGAAATCCACTTTTCGATAAATAATGACCAGGTTACAGCCAATTGAAGTTGGCTGTAAATACCATTCAGCAACCTGTTTTCGACTTTCATCGCAATAGAACACGCTTAAACGATCAAGACTCTAATTAACAATGATCAAGAACAGGTTTATTTGTCACATATCATCATGTACATCAATACCCATGCAAACCCTAATCATATGATATGATTTTTATCACAAAAACGCAGACTATGATTTTTGTATTCATCCAAACATCACAATCGCAAAAACTCGCACAATCAACCGAACTAAACATAAATCATAACACTTTTCATAACAATGATTCAAACAATACATACAATCATAATCAAGATTTCACAAACCCTAATGTGATTTGCAAAACAATTAAAATCCTAACCTTGATACGATGAAGATTAGCGAACCGGGAACGAGATTGGAATCAATCCGGGTTGAAGGCTTGTGCGATCGAGAGAGGGGGGGGCTGCCGTCGGCTTCTTAGAGGCTAGGGTTTGTGTTTGTTTTTTTTATCATATAACCCATGCATGCCCTTATTTATACAAAACAAGGAAAAGAAGGAGAAAGGGGTGGGGTGGGCTTGCGACCGCAAAGGGGGGGGGGGGCGGTTTGGGTGAGTAACTTGGGCCTCAAGTTTAGGCTAGTTCCTTGGGCCGCAAGGAGGTGAGGTTGATCCGTTTCGTGGTTCGGTTCGGTTATTTATTTATTTATTATATATATATATATATATATATATATATATATATATATATATATATATATATATATATATATATAATATATATATATATATATTTTAAAACTAATAATCGCGAAATCAAAACGTGATATAATAATTCACAAAATTCACAAACGTCTAATAACATATAGCACGTAATTTGCCCAATGCATTCAAAAGTTAGCGTAGTTATTGCGAGCATGTAATTAAATTCTCCGAATCAACTTAGCGTAGGAATGAATAACCGTGAAGTAGCGCGTTAAGATACCTGAAAAGCCGGGATGTCACATTATCCCCATGTTGAAAGAATTTTCATCCCGAAAATTGAGTAAGCGCAGTTTAGAATGCAACGCACAAAGATTCAGTTTGTTAGCAATGGTACAAGAAATTCCCAGGCTGTCACATCATTCCCATGTTGAAAGAATTTTCGTCCCGAAAATTTAGTTGGTGGTAACGTTAGATTGATGCTCAGCTGCAAAAAGGTGTGGGTATTTGCTTTTCATTTGGTCCTCTCTTTCCCACGTGAACTCCGGTCCACGCTTAGAATCCCTACGTGTGACAGCCTGGGAATTTCTTGTACCATTGCTACCAAACTGAATCTTTGTGCGTTGCATTTCTTGTACCATTGCTAACAAACTGAATCTTTGTGCGTTGCATTCTAAACCGCGTTTACTCAATTTTCGGGACGAAAATTTTTTCAACATGGGGATAATGTGACATCCCGGTTTTTTAGGTATCTTGAACGCACTACTTCACGGTTATTCATTCCTGCGCTAATTTGATTCGGAGAATTTAAATTACACACTCGCAATAACTACGCTAACTTTGTAAACTCATCGAGTGAATTACGTGCTATGTGTTATCAGACGTTTATAAGTTTTGTGAATTATTATATCATGTTTTGATTTCGCGATTATTAGTTTAAAAAATATATTAAATAAATAGTCGAACCGAACCGAGCCGCGAAACGTGTCGACCTCACTTCCTTGCGGCACAAGGAATTAACTTAAACTTGAGGCCCAAGTTAATGACCCAAACCCCCCCCCCCCTTGCGGCCGCAAGCACCCCCACCCCTTCCTCCTTCTTTTCCTTGTTTTAAATAAATAGGCATGCATGTGTTATGTTTCAAAAAAAAAAAAAAAACAAGAAACCCTAGCTCTAAAGAAACCGACGGCAGCCCCCCCCCCTCTCTCGATCGCAACTTCCTTCAAACCCGAATTGATTCCAATCTTGTTCCCATCATTTGCTACTTCTGTGTTACACTAACCGAGCAATTAAAGGTGAGTTCACGGCCCCTATTTTATCCGGTTTTAAACAACAGGGGGAGAAACATGTATACATTCTATAACTCTATCTTTTTACGTTATGCGAAATTAACGTCGTTAAATTACTCGGTAACTAAGTTAATGTTAATGTACGTTATGGTCACTAAGCAGCTATATCACGGAAGTCCTCGACAAACTCTCGGATCGTTAGTATAGGGTTAAATAGCGGGGAAATTATAAGTAGTACTACTGGGCCCGACAAGCCCCACCCGAGCTAGTCGCGCTAGCCGACCGGGTATGGTCAACGGGTGAATAATTTGGCCTAACTTTCGCCATGGTCAGTGATAGGCCTGGCAACACGGAGGCACAACAGTCAGCTTCGATCGCGAACACTTATGTGACATAACTTTAGGCTCGCTACCTACATGTTAACATTGAACTTAATTACGAACCAACAATATTATTCCGGGTTAGGAATAATGGAACCAACAACAATATTATTCCGGGTTTGGAATAATGGAACCAACATCAATATTATTCCGGGTTAGGAATAATGGAACTATATTGTTGTCTCGGGTTGGTGATAACGGGGGAAACAAACTTTTAACCGAACTAATGAACTTATAAAAACCTGTGAACTCACTCTTCTTTAATGTTGACACTTGTTTCTTTACATGTTTCTCAGGACGCTAGGAGCTCTAGGTTCACTCACTTGCATTGATCAAGCCATCTTTTTATCGAGTCTCATTTACGAATATTGTTTGGGTTTTTCTTTAGTTTTGGCGTAAATGTTGGCGCCCGTTACTTTACTTTACTTTAATGCTTCCACTCAACTTTAAAACTAATGCTTCCGCTAAACCTTGAAACCAAACTAAGACAATTTGAAAATAACTATGAACGGTTAAACAAATGATTTTGGAAACGATAAACGAATCATATAGAATCGTTCGATGTTACTAGTGTCTCAGATTTTGGTTTGTTGACACGCCTCGCGGTAAAACTCCGCAAGTGGAAATTGAGGGTGTGACAGATTGGTATCAGAGCCTCTAGCTATAAAGAATCAGGTTTGCATTCAAAGTAGACCTAAACTATAGCTGATTACACGACACTAGACTTAGTTGGCACCGAACTGTGATATCTTGTTATGTGTTGTACTACAACTGTGTTATGTAAAATATAAATGTATATTGTGATGAACGCAACTCGTAACTAACTACACAACCCAACAGGCAATGTCTTCATCATCATCCGACAAACCTTTACAACCAAGGGCGCCGGGAAGGCACCTATGGTCGAACCCTCACCACCTCATGGCGTGGAGACACGCTCAGCTGCTAGGAAACGACTCGCTCTAGGAGAGGAGTCGTCCTCCCGTCCGACCACCGGTATGCCGGTCGAACCGGTCAATTCGTTAGAGGTAGGGGACGACCTACTTAGGGATATGATAAGGAAACAACAGGAACAACTAGAGAGAATGCAGGAAACTATCAAAGCTCAGGGATGGATGATACGTCAACTAACGGGTAAGACTGGAGAGCTCGAGGAAGAGCAATATGAGAATAAGATAGCTCGTAACATTTTAGCTAAAGATCTTCGTGCTTAGCAGCTGAGGGCTGATTAGCTCGAAGACAGAGTTCTTGAGTCCAGTTGGAGGATTCAAGAACTAGAGCAGAATCAGGCACCTGTACCAGTACCCGCACCAGCACCGGCCCCTCCAGCGCCGGTAGAGGAAGAAGAGAAGGATACAGAGGAGGATCCAGAGGAGGATCCAGAGGAGGACCCGGCTGTAGAAGCTGGAAACGCCGCGGAGGATGACGGCAACGATAGCGACTTGGGAGATGGAGACGTTGAAGACTGACTCGTCTCGTCAATTCCCCTTTTTGATTCCTTTAGTCTATTTATTTTCTACTTATGTTTGAACTTGAAATTTTATAATTAAACTGATATGTTTGGTTGGCATTTTGTGAGACGTTGCAATTTATTTAATCGAATATTCCTTTTGATTGTTTAATTTATTGGGCTGACATAATTTGAGGGATGATTTAAGTGTGGAGTATGATAACTATATTGGATATATATACTTATCGGTGTGTGTTTATGTTGTCTTGCGAAGATCTAAAATGGCAACTGGACGTCGCGGAAACCTCAACATGACGCCTGAAGAATTAGCCGCAATGATCCAAGAACACGTGAATGCTGCTCTGGCAGGTGTTCAAAACCCACCAGCAGGTAACCATTATTAAATTTTCATGGGAAAATCTAATAGTTGGGCTAGTAGACTTTCTCGCTGACTACCTATCCTCTGTCAGCAGGAGGGGTCTTAACCCCTACAAGATGTTCCTCGATGCGAAACCGAGCAAATTCACGGGTGCAGAAGGACCCATAGGACTGGTCCGTTGGATTGAAAACTCTGAATCGGTGTTCGAGATGTGCAATTGCCTTGAGGCCAATAAGGTCAAGTATGCTGCCTCAACGCTGGAAGATGGGGCATTAACCTGGTGGAACGCGCAAGTCCAAACGCGTGGACTTATTGCTGCAAACGCAATGGCTTGGGCCGAGTTTAAGGCCCTAATCAAGAGTACTGTCAGCGGGACAGAGTTCAGCAGTTGGAGCAAGCGCTATGGAACCATAAGATGGTAGGATCTGAAATTGAAACGTACACGGCGAAACATCACGATCTGGTGTTCCTATGTCCCGATCTGGCTAACACCGTTGAAAAACGACTTGAGTTTTATCTTGGGGGTCTGGTCCCTGAGATCCAGGGCATGGTGATGTCTAGTAACCCTGCGACGGAACATCAAGCGATCAGGTTGGGGCACAAACTCACCGATAAGGCGGTGGAACAAAGGAAGTTGCCATCTCGGGGTGCAACTGAAGTTGTCCCTGATAATAAAAGAAAATTTGAAGACTCGCCTGCTCGACAGTCTTCGTCAGCCCAGCCACAACAAGGAAACCAGAAACGGTTCAACAATTTCAACAACAATCGGGGTCACAATAATCAGTCCGCCAACAACACCCAGAACACCAGCGGCTATGTGGGTCGAAAGCCGCAATGTAATCGTTGTAACCTCCATCATCACGGCCCTTGTGCCGAAAATCGCTGCCAACGATGTGGCAAAACGGGACATGCAGCAAGGGATTGTCGCGGGGAAAATGGTGTCTCGACAAAATCAAAATCAGCACCAGATTCAACAGCAAGGTATTAACCGGGGGTGCTATCAGTGCGGTAGCACTACCCATTTCAAGCGAGACTGCCCGCAACTTCTCAACAACAACAACAATGGTGGGAATAACAACAATAACAACAACAACAACCACAACAACAACAATAACAACAACAACAATGGAAATGGTGGCACAGGAGGTGCCAAAGGTCGTGCATTTACGCTAGGCCGCGGAGAGGCCAGAAACGACTCGAACGTGGTCACCGGTAAGTTTCCCCTTAACGAACATTTTGCTACTGTACTTTTTGATACGGGTGCGGATAGGAGTTTTATATCTGAGTCTTTTAGGAAGAACCTAAATCTCACGCCTAAACCCCTAGAGACCCCTTACGTCATAGAACTAGCCGATGGTAAATCTGTAGATGTGACCCATTTAGTAACCGGCTGCCAACTTAAACTCGCGGGTCACACCTTTACCATTGATCTGATGACAACTACCCTGGATAGTTTTGACGTGGTAGCCGGAATGGACTGGCTATCCGACGTCCGAGCTGAAGTTCTCTGCTTCGAGAAATCTATCCGTATTCCGCTCTCTAATGATGAAGTCTTGATGGTGCAAGGCGAGAAGGCAGGCGCCGTCACAAACATCATCTCTTACATGCACGCACAGAAGTATCTTCGGAGGAAGAACTCCTTCGCTTTGCTCGCACTGGTCACCGAGCAGCCTAAGGACGAGAAGCGTATAGAAGATATCCCCGTCGTCCGTGACTTTTCCGATGTATTTCCAGAGGAGTTACCTGGTCTTCCACCACATCGACAAGTGGAGTTTGAAATCGAATTGGCAAACCATGCAACTCCTATCGCCAAGGCCCCGTACTGCCTGGCTCCAGCAGAGCTGCAAGAGCTGTCTACCCAACTTCAGGAATTGTTAGAAAAAGGATTTATCCGACCCAGTACTTCACCATGGGGAGCTCCGGTCCTTTTTGTCAAGAAGAAGGACGGGACCTTCCGCATGTGCATCGACTACAGGGAACTCAATAAGGTTACTGTCAAGAACTGATACCCATTACCTCGCATCGACGATCTCTTCGACCAACTTCAAGGGTCAAGCTACTACTCCAAGATTGATCTACGGTGCGGTTATCACCAGTTACGCGTCAGGGAGGAGGATATCTCTAAGACGGCACCGTACTCGGTATGGCCATTATGAGTTCTTGGTCATGCCCTTAGGTCTCACCAACGCACCCGCGGTGTTCATGGACCTCATGAACCGCGTGTGTAAGCCGTATCTCGACAAGTTTGTCATCGTGTTCATCGATGACATACTCATCTACTCTAAGGGTGAAGAAGAACATGCTGAACATCTACGATTATTGCTGGAATTACTTCAACAGGAGAAACTATATGCCAAGCTTTCAAAGTGTGATTTCTGGATTCGGGAAGTTCAGTTCCTCGGGCATATCGTGAATGAAAAGGGCATCCACGTTGATCCCGCCAAGATCGATGCTATCAAGAACTGGGAAGCACCCAGGACACCGACAGAGATCCGCCAATTTTTGGGTTTGGCTGGTTACTACAGACGTTTCATCAAGGGATTTTCAAAGATCATGCAACCGCTTACCACTCTCACCCAGAAAGGCACTAAGTATGCTTGGGGTGACAAGCAGGAAGCGGCATTTCAATTGCTGAAGCAGAAACTTTGCAGTGCACCCATTCTGTCCTTGCCGAAAGGGACTGATGATTTTGTGGTATATTGTGACGCTTCCATTTAGGGATTGGGATGCGTACTCATGCAACGTGGTAAGGTCATCGCGTATGCGTCCCGACAATTGAAGGTTCACGAGAAAAACTAACACAACACATGACCTGGAATTGGGAGCAGTGGTGTTTGCGCTTAAGATTTGGAGACACTACCTATATGGAAAAAACTGCACAATCTATACAGATCACAAGAGCCTCCAGCATATCTTTGACCAGAAGGAGTTGAACATGCGACAGCGTCGCTGGGTCGAACTCCTGAACGATTATGAATGTGCCATTCGGTATCACCTGGGTAAAGCTAACGTGGTAGCTGATGCCCTTAGTAGGAAGGAGCACATGAAACATCGTTGGGTACGAGCATTACAATTCACCATTCATTCGGGGTTACCCGAGATACGCGATGCGCAGCTAGAAGCAGTTAAGGAAGAAAACATTAAGGCCGAATCTGTGGGAAAGATGGAACGCGATTGGGAAGTAAAACCCAGTGGTGCCCGGTATTTCATGAATCGTATATGGGTACCTCTCTACGGAGACCTTAGAAAACTAGTTATGGACGAAGCTCATAAATCCCGATACTCTGTCCATCCTGGTTCAGATAAGATGTACCAAGACCTTAAGGCCGCGTACTGGTGGCCCAACATGAAAGCGGATATAGCCACCTACGTGAGCAAGTGTTGTGCGAAAGTCAAGGTGGAATACCAGAAGCCATCAGGGCTACTTCAACAACCTGAGATCCCAGTGTGGAAATGGGATCAGATCTCGATGGACTTTATCACTAAACACCCGCGAACTCCGGGTGGTTGCGATACCATCTGGGTGATCGTGGATCGTTTAACTAAGTCCGCACACTTCCTAGCGATCAAAGAAACAGATAAGATGGATAAGTTGACTCGCATCTACATTAAGGAAGTAGTTTCTCGGCACGGAGTGCCAACGTCCATCATCTCAGACAGAGATGCTCGTTTCACGTCCAACTTTTGGCAGTCACTTCAGAAAGTGTTAGGTACACGCTTAGATATGAGCACAGCTTATCACCCTCAGACGGATGGCCAAAGTGAAAGGACCATTCAGACCTTGGAAGACATGCTTAGGGCATGTGTGGTAGACTTCGGGAACAGTTGGGAAATCCATCTGCCTTTAGTGGAATTCTCGTATAACAACAGTTACCATACGAGTATTCAAGCGGCACCGTTTGAAGCATTATACGGTCGCAAATGTAGATCACCGGTCTGTTGGGCAGAAGTCGGTGATAGTCAACTCACAGGTCCTGAGTTGATACTTGAGGCTACTGAAAAGACTGTGCAAATCAGAAACCGCATGGCAGCGGCACGAGATCGATAGAAAAGCTACGCTGATCAACGACGCAAACCGCTCGAATTTCAAGTAGGCGACTGCGTCCTACTAAAGGTGTCACCCTGGAAGGGTGCAATCCATTTTGGGAAACGAGGCAAACTAAACCCACGGTACGTAGGCCCATTTGTGATCTTGAAGCGTATCGGGCCCGTAGCTTATCAATTAGACCTTCCTGCCGAACTCAGTGGAGTTCACAACGTTTTTCACGTGTCAAATCTGAAGAAGTGTCTATCAGATGAGACCCTAGCCATTCCATTGGATGAGATTCAAGTGGATGAACAACTGCACTTTGTGGAGCAACCTATCGAGATCATGGATCGTGAGATCAAACTCGAAGGCACAGCAAGATACCGATCGTCAAGGTTCGTTGGGATTCTAAGCGTGGACCGGAGTTCACGTGGGAAAGAGAGGACCAAATGAAAAGCAAATACCCACACCTTTTTGCAGCTGTGTGCAGCAAGCTAACGTTACCACCAACTAAATTTTCGGGACGAAAATTCTTTCAACATGGGGATGATGTGACAGCCTGGGAATTTCTTGTACAATTGCTACCAAACTGAATCTTTGTGCGTTGCATTTCTTGTACCATTGCTAACAAACTGAATCTTTGTGCGTTGCATTCTAAACCGCGTTTACTCAATTTTCGGGACGAAAATTCTTTCAACATGGGGATAATGTGACATCCCGGTTTTTCAGGTATCTTAAACGCACTACTTCACGGTTATTCATTCCTGCGCTAATTTGATTCGGAGAATTTAAATTACACACTCGCAATAACTACGCTAACTTTGTAAACTCATCGAGTGAATTACGTGCTATGTGTTATCAGACGTTTATAAGTTTTGTGAATTATTATATCATGTTTTGATTTCGCGATTATTAGTTTAAAAAAATATATATTAAATAAATAGTCGAACCGAACCGAGCCACGAAACGTGTCGACCTCATTTCCTTGCGGCCCAAGGAATTAACTTAAACTTGAGGCCCAAGTTAATGACCCAAACCCCCCCCCCTTTGCGGCCGCAAGCCCACCCCAACCCTTTCCTCCTTCTTTTCCTTGTTTTAAATAAATAGGCATGCATGTGTTATGTTTCAAAAAAAAAAAAAAACAAGAAACCCTAGCTCTAAAGAAACCGACGGCAGCCCCCCCCCTCTCTCTCGATCGCAACTTCCTTCAAACCCGAATTGATTCCAATCTTGTTCCCGGTTCGCTAATCTTCATCGTATCAAGGACGCAATTAGCGGTCCCACCATTTGCTACTTCTGTGTTATACTAACCGAGCAATTAAAGGTGAGTTCACGGCCCCTATTTTATCCGGTTTTAAACAACAGGGGGAGAAACAGGTATACATTCTATAACTCTATCTTTTTACGTTATGCGAAATTGACGTCGTTAAACTACTCGGTAACTAAGTTAATGTTAATGTACGTTATGGTCACTAAGCAGCTATATCACGGAAGTCCTCGACAAACTCTCAGATCGTTAGTATAGGGTTAGATGGCGGGGAAATTATAAGTAGTACTACTGGGCCCGACAAGCCCCACCCGAGCTAGTCGCGCTAGCCGACCGGGTATGGTCAACGGGTGAATAATTTGGCCTAACTTTCGCCATGGTCAGTGATAGGCCTGGCAACACGGAGGCACAACAGTCAGCTTCGATCGCGAACACTTATGTGACATAACTTCAGGCTCGCTACCTACATGTTAACATTGAACTTAATTACGAACCAACAATATTATTCCGGGTTAGGAATAATGGAACCAACAACAATATTATTCCGGGTTTGGAATAATGGAACCAACATCAATATTATTCCGGGTTAGGAATAATGGAACTATATTGTTGTCCCGGGTTGGGGATAACGGGGGAAACAAACTTTTAACCCAACTAATGAACTTATAAAAACCTATGAACTCACTCTTCTTTAATGTTGACACTTGTTTCTTTACATGTTTCTCAGGATGCTAGGAGCTCTAGGTGCACTCACTTGCATTGATCAAGACATCTTTTTATCGAGTCTCATTTACGAATATTGTTTGGGTTTTTCTTTAGTTTTGGCGTTTATGTTAGCGCCCGTTACTTTACTTTACTTTAATGCTTCCGCTCAAATTTAAAACTAATGCTTCCGCTAAACCTTGAAACCAAACTAAGACAATTTGAAAATAACTATGAACGGTTAAACAAATGATTTTGGAAAATGTATAAACGAATCATATAGAGCCGTTCGATGTTACTAGTGTCTCAGATTCTGGTTTGTTCACACGCCTCGCGGTAAAACTCCGCAAGTGGAAATTGAGGGTATGACACAACGTACCTTGACGATCGGTATCTTGCTGTGCCTTTGAGTCTTGATCTCACGATCCATGATCTCGATAGGTTGTTCCACAAAGTGCAGTTGTTCATCCACTTGAATCTCATCCAATGGAATGACTAGGGTCTCATCTGATAGACACTTCTTCAGATTTGACACGTGAAAAACGTTGTGAACTCCACTGAGTTCGGCAGGAAGGTCTAATTGATAAGCTACGGGCCCGATACGTTTCAAGATCACAAATGGGCCTACGTACCATGGGTTTAGTTTGCCTCGTTTCCCAAAACGGATTACACCCTTCCAGGGTGACACCTTTAGTAGGACGCGGTCGCCTACCTGATAATTCGAGCGGTTTGCGTCGTTGATCAGCGTAGCTTTTCTGTCGATCTCGTGCCGCTGCCATGCGGTTTCTGATTTGCACAATCTTTTCAGTAGCATCTAGTATCAACTCAAGACCTGTGATTTGACTGTCACCGACTTCTGCCCAACAGATCGGTGATCTACATTTGCGACCGTATAATGCTTCAAACGGTGCCGCTTGAATACTCGTATGGTAACTGTTGTTATACGAGAATTCCACTAAAGGCAGATGGATTTCCCAACTGTTCCCAAAGTCTACCACACATGCCCTAAGCATGTCTTCCAAGGTCTGAATGGTCCTTTCACTTTGGCCATCCGTCTGAGGGTGATAAGCTGTGCTCATATCTAAGCGTGTACCTAACGCTTTCTGAAGTGACTGCCAAAAGTTGGACGTGAAACGAGCATCTCTGTCTGAGATGATGGACGTTGGCACTCCGTGCCGAGAAACTACTTCCTTAATGTAGATGCGAGTCAACTTATCCATCTTATCTGTTTCTTTGATCGCTAGGAAGTGTGAGGACTTAGTTAAACGGTCCACGATTACCCAGATGGTATCGCAACCACCCGGAGTTCGTGGGAGTTTGGTGATAAAGTCCATCGAGATCTGATCCCATTTCCACACTGGGATCTCAGGTTGTTGAAGTAGCCCTGATGGCTTCTGGTATTCCACCTTGACTTTCGCACAAGTCAAACACTTGCTAACGTAGGTGGCTATATCCGCTTTCATGTTGGGCCACCAGTACGCGGCTTTAAGGTCTTGATACATCTTGTCCGAACCGGGATGGACAGAGTATCGGGATTTGTGAGCTTCGTCCATAACTAGCTTTCTGAGGTCTCCGTAGAGAGGTACCCATATACGATTCATGAAATACCGGGCACCACTGGGTTTCACTTCCCAATCGCGCTCCATCTTTCCCACAGATTCGGCCTTAATGTTTTCTTCCTTAACTGCTTCTAGCTGCGCATCGCGTATCTGTTCGGGTAACCCCGAATGAATGGTGAATTGTAATGCTCGTACCCGGCGAGGTTTCATGTGCTCCTTCCTACTGAGGGCATCAGCTACCATGTTAGCCTTACCCGGGTGATACCGAATGGCACATTCATAACGTTCAGGAGTTCGACCCAGCGACGCTGTCGCATGTTCAACTCCTTCTGGTCAAAGATATGCTGGAGGTTCTTGTGATCCGTGTAGATTGTGCACTTTGTTCCTATAGGTAGTGTCTCCAAATCTTAAGCGCAAACACCACTGCTCCCAATTCCAGGTCATGTGTTGTGTAGTTTTTCTCGTGAACCTTCAATTGTCGGGACGCATACGCGATGACCTTATCACGTTGCATGAGTACGCATCCCAATCCCTGAATGGAAGCGTCACAATATACCACAAAATCATCAGTCCCTTCCGGCAAGGACAGAATGGGTGCACTACAAAGTTTCTGCTTCAGCAATTGAAATGTTGCTCGGTGACCAGTGCGAGCAAAGCGAAGGAGTTCTTCCTCTGAAGATACTTCTGAGCTTGCATGTAAGAGATGATGTTTGTGACGGCGCCTGCCTTCTCGCCTTGCACCATCAAGACTTCGTTGTTAAAGAGCGGAATACGGATAGCTTTCTCGAAACAGAGAACTTCAGCTCGGACATCGGATAGCCAGTCTATTCCGGCTACTACGTCAAAACTACCCAGGGTAGTTGTCATCAGATCAATGGTAAGGTGTGGCCGCGAGTTTAAGTTGACAGCCGGTTACTAAATGGGTCACATCTACAGATTTACCATCGGCTAGTTCTATGACGTAAGGGGTCTCTAGGGATTTAGGCGTGAGATTTAGGTTCTTCCTAAAAGACTCAGATATAAAACTCCTATCCGCACCCATATCAAAAAGTATAGTAGCAAAATGATTGTTAAGGGGAAACTTACCGGTGACCACGTTCGAGTCGTTTCTGGCCTCTCCGCGGCCTAGCGTGAATGCACGACCTTTGGCACCTCCTGTGCCACCATTTCCATTGTTGTTGTTGTGGTTGTTGTTGTTGTGGTTGTTGTTGTTGTTGCGAAGTTGCGGGCAGTCTCGCTTGAAATGGGTAGTGCTACCGCACTGATAGCACCCCCGGTTAATACCTTGCTGTTGAATCTGGTGCTGATTTTGATTTTGTTGAGACACGATTTCCCCGCGACAATCCTTTGCCGCAAGTCCCGTTTTGCCACATCGTTGGCAGCGATTTCCGGCACAAGGGCCGTGATAATGGAGGTTACAACGATTACATTGCGGCTTTCGACCCACATAGCCGCTTGTGTTCTGGGTGTTGTTGGCGGACTGATTATTGTGACCCCGATTGTTGTTGAAATTGTTGAATCGTTTCTGGTTTCCTTGTTGTGGCTGGGCTGACGAAGACTGTCGAGTAGGCGAGTCTTCAAATTTTCTTTTATTTTCAGGGACAACTTCAGTTGCACCCCGAGATGGCAACTTCCTTTGTTCCACCGCCTTATCGGTGAGTTTATGCGCCAACCTGATCGCTTGATGTTCCGTCGCAGGGTTACTAGACATTACCATGCCCTGGATCTCAGGGACCAGTCCCCCAAGATAAAACTCAAGTCGTTTTTCAACGGTGTTAGCCAGATCGGGACATAGGAACACCAGATCGTGATGTTTCGCCGTGTACGCTTCAATTTCAGATCCTACCATCTTATGGTTCCATAGCGCTTGCTCCAACTGCTGAACTCTATCCCACGGACAGTACTCCTCTTTGATTAGGGCCTTAAACTCGGCCCAGGCCATTGCGTTTGCAGCAATAAGTCCACGCGTTTGGACTTGTGCGTTCCACCAGGTTAATGCCCCATCTTCCAGAGTTGAGGCAGCATACTTGACCTTATTGGCCTCAAGGAAATTGCACATCTCGAACACCGATTCAGAGTTTTCAATCCAACGGACCAGTCCTATGGGTCCTTCTGCACCCGTGAATTTGCTCGGTTTCGCATCGAGGAACATCTTGTAGGGGTTAAGACCCCCTCCTGAAGACAGAGGATAGGTAGTCAGCGAGAAAGTCTACTAGCCCAACTATTAGATTTTCCCATGAAAATTTAATAATGGTTACCTGCTGGTGGGTTTTGAACACCTGCCAGAGCAGCATTCACGTGTTCTTGGATTATTGCGGCTAATTCTCCAGGTGTCATGTTGAGGTTTCCACGACGTCCAGTTGCCATTTCAGATCTTTGCAAGACAACACAAACACACACTGATAAGTATATAGATCCAATATAGTTAACATACTCCAAACTTCAATCATCACACAAGTTATGTCAACCCAACAAATTGTCACACCCGACCCGCAGCGGAAATAAGAGTCGGGGCATAATTGGGTTATCACCAAAGCACATGACATTTACTATTATGTTTCATAATTAAATGAAGTCAAAGTTACATTTCTCAGACCTTCAAACATGTTCATTCATTACAAAGGAAAATAACCAAACATAATAATCCAAACACTAAATCGTTTTATTTCTTCTAATCCAGGCCCTACGTGTTCCTAGCTGCTGCTGGTTCACCTGTATCATGTGTAAAAATGGAGGTTTTTGGGTCAACATAAGTTGGCGAGTGAACCTTATAGATAAACATTTAATAATGATTTTCTGGTTAGTTTATCAATAAAATATTGTGCATAATCATAAAAGGGCATACGTATGAAATCAAGCAATGGCAACATCGGTTACAATTATAACATACATTAACAATTGATAACATACATGATCATACCAACATCATATGATAATTAACATAAATGAACTGTGAGATCAAGGCTCAATCAAACGGAGCCGATCGTATTGCATGAACTGAAAATGTAAATTGAACTGTGTGCTCAAGGCTCAATCAAACGGAGCCGAGCGTATTACATGAACTTGAAATGTAAATTGAACTGTGCACTCAAGGCTCAATCAAACGGAGCCGAGCGTATTGCATGAACTTGAAATGTAAATAACCGATCAAGGCTCAATCAAACGGAGCCGATCGTGCGGGCACGCCCTGATCAACCGCATAATAAAATGGGGATCAAACTCAACCTCGAGGGATGGGGAGCTACGGCCTCAGCAATTGCATGTACTGAAATAATAACTTGCAAACAATTCTAACTACTGAACAGCAACAACTAACACACATGTCATGATATGATAAATGCACAATAACTTAGTTATAATAAGTAAATGAATAAGACACATGATACACCCCAAAAATGTGATTAAAACGGGGAATTTGAAGGGTTCACTCACATTGGGTGCGTTGGATTTGAATTGGTGAGATGCGCACGATTTAGATGAAACGAGTTAACGAGGAATCACTGACCTAAATAATAATAGGAAAAAATATATTAAATGGATGGATTTTATTAAAGATTTTTAATGGAATTTTTGGATATATTTTTTTGTGAGTTTATGGCTATTTTCCATCCTTAAAAATGTTATTTTTAAGTATTTTTAATTGATTTTTAATTTAAATAAAACAAATAATTATTTAAAAAAATAATATTTTTTTACTGTTTGACCGTTGACCGTTGACCGTTGACCGGTTCGGTCAGCGGTAATTCTTGCGCCGAGCGGGATTCGAACCTGTGACCTTCCGTTCACGCGCACGTAGCTCTACCAACTGAGCTACGTGACTAACCCGTTAGAAATCTAGTTTTAATTATATTAATACACTTATTCGAATTTACCGAAAATTCCTTTATTTTACAAAACGTTTTATTCTCATTGAACCGGTGTTGGTGTCGAGACTCGATCGCGTGACGTGCAGTTTGTGTTGCACACAGTCCACCGCTGGACTGTGTGTCTAACCCGGGTATATTCTTGAATTATATTATACTTAACAACTACTCAATCTAACCCGGTTAGTTTTATGAATAAAAAGGAATGTTATTACGCAGCGTGTGTGAAGCAAGGATCGAACTCGGGACTCGTATATAAACTTTGCACACAGTCCACCACTGTGTGTCTAACCCGTTAACTATCCGAATTTTATTTATTCTTAACCCGTTGTTATGCTCGTCTTCTTCACCGGTTTTACACAGATCACTGGTTCAGGGTTCTACTACTTAAATAACATGATTACTAGTTTGAATGAACAAACCGAACAGTTTGGGGGAAGGAATACCGGACAGGTCGTCTTCTTCAGGAAGTCCGGCGAGAACAGACAACTCTGTTTTTGAAACTTCGGCTGAGAGGGCTAATCAATAGAATTTAAGAGTTAGATTTGAAATTGAACCAGAGTACATGGGTTATTAGCACGATTGAATGTGTTTACCGTCAACTAGCGTGGTTCCGGCAAATTCCAGAATTTCTCCGGCGAAACCAGAAATCCAGCAAAATCTTCTGTGACTGACTTTGAGTGACGGAATAATGTTAGTAGTGTCCTAGCAATAGATTGAAACAGCAAGAGAAGAAATTCTTACTGGTTTATGTTGAATACGGTTTTCCGGCGAGAATTGCAGAAAATTCCGGCGACAGTTTTCTTGTGCTCAAATGACTTGAAAACGCGACGAAAATGGATTTGAGTGTATTTGAAACAGTTCTGAATCGTATAAATGATTGGAGACGGAATTATTTGAAACTTGAATGTCTTTCGGTTTCAAAACTCAACACTTGAAGTTCATTAAATCTAAACTTTAATTAAAAACCGATATGCGTCGGTTATAAGTTAATTAAACGAACGAAAACTGATTTGGCGATTTGGCTTACCGATTTCCGTTATTCAAATACCAGTAACCGTTCATCCGAGTTTGCGTATAAAATTCAATTGTTTTCATAATACTAACAGAAAACAATTGGTGGCGGAGTGGTTTGGAGACGGAAAGTTAAGTCATTGGAGCAGTTGACCCGGGTTCGAGTCCGGTCAGCTCCAAACATTTTTTATTTATTTTATTTTAACTTTTTATCAAATATAACTTTTATAGTTTAGCTTATATATTAATTATGTAACGTTTAAACTCAAAATACTCATAAATACTTAATGAAATTTCGTAACTTGATATTTGATTACAAAACGGAGCGGGTTTTGGAGACCCGATTTATACAAATGTTACACAAATTAAACAATCAAAAGGAACATTCGATTAAATAAATTGCAATGTCTAACAAAATACCAACCAAACATCTCAGTTTAATTATAAAATTCCAAGTTCAAACATAAGTGGAAACAAACAAACTAAAGAAAACAAAGCGGAAATTGGCGAGACGAGTCAGTCTTCTACGTCTCCATCTCCCAAGTCGCTATCGTTGCCGTCATCCTCTGCGGCGTCTTCAGCTTCAACCGCCGGTTCCTGTTCCGGCTCCTCTTCCTCCGGATCCTCCTCCGGGTCTTCCTCCGGGTCCTCCTCTTCTTCCTCTACTGGCGCTGGAGGGACCGGTGTTGGGGCAGGTACTGGGACAGGTGCTTGATTCGGCTCCAGTTCTTGAATCCTCCAACTGGACTCAAGAACCCTGTCTTCGAGCCAGTCAGCCCTCAGCTGCTCAGCACGAAGATCCTTAGCTAAAATGTTGCGAGCTTTCTTATTCTCATATTGCTCTTCCTCGAGCTCTCCAGTTTTACCAGTTAGTTGACGTATCATCCATCCTTGTGCTTCGATAGTCTCCTGCATTCTCTCTAGGTGTTCCTGTTGTTTCCTTATCATATCCCTAAGTAGGTCATCCCCTACCTCTAACGAATTGACCGGTTCGACCGGCATAGCGTTGGTCGGACGGGAGGACGACTCCTCTCCTAGAGCGAGTCTTTTCCTAGCAGCTGAGCGTGTCTCCACGCCATGAGGTGGTGAGGGTTCGACCATAGGTGCCTTCCCCGGCGCCCTTGGTTGTAGAGGTTTGTCGGATGATGATGATGACATTGCCTGTTGGGTTTTGTAGTTAGGTACGAGTTGCTTTCATCACAATATACATTTATATCTTACATAAAACAGTTGTAGTATAACACATAACAAGATATCACAGTTCGGTGCCAACTAAGTCTAGTGTCGTGTAATCAGCTATAGTTTAGGTCTACTTTTAATGCAAACCTGGTTCTCTATAGCTAGAGGCTCTGATACCAATCTGTCACACCCTCAATTTCCACTTGCGGAGTTTTACCGTGAGGCGTGTGAACAAACCAGAATCTGAGACACTAGTAATATCGAACGACTCTATATGATTTATTTAAACGTTTTCCAAAAACATTTGTTTACCCATTCATAATTATTTTCAATTTGTCTTAGTTTGGTTTCAAAGTTTAGCGGAAGCATTAGTTTCTAAGTTGTGCGGAAACATTAAAGTAGAGTAAGGTAAAGTAACGGGCGCCAACACAAACGCCAAAAACCAAAAATCCCAAACAATATCGTAAATGAGACTGGATAAAAATATGTCTTGGTCAATGCAAGTGAGTGCACCTAGCTCTCCTAGCGTCCTGAGAAACATGTAAAGAAACAAGTGTCAACATTAAAGAAGAGTGAGTTCACAGGTTTTTATAAGTTCACAAGTTCGGTTAAAAGTTTGTTTCCCCCGTTATCCCTAACTCGGGATAACAATACATTTCCATTATCCCTAACCCGGAATAATAATATTGGTTCCATTATTCCTAACCCTGAATAATAATGTTGGTTCTATTATTCCTAACCCGGAATAATAATGATATTGGTTCGTAATTAAGTTCAATGTTAACATGTAGGTAGCGAGCCTAAAGTTACGTCACATAAGTGTTCGCGATCGAAGCTGACTGTTGTGCCTCCATGTTGCCAGGCCTATCACTGACCATGGCGAAAGTTAGGCCAAATTAATCACCCATTGACCATACCCGGTCGGCTAGCGCGACTAGCTCGGGTGGGCTTGTCGGGCCCAGTAGTACTACTTATAATTTCCCCGCTATCTAACCCAATACTAAAGATCCGAGAGTTTGTCGAGGACTTCCATGATATAGCTGCTTAGTGACCATAACGTACATTAACATTAACTTAGTTACCGAGTAGTTTAACGACATTAATTTCGCATAGCGTAAAAAGATAGAGTTATAGAATGTATACATGTTTATCCCCCTGTTGTTTAAAACCGGATAAAATAGGGACCGTGAACTCACCTTTAATTGCTCGGTTAGTGTAACACAGAAGTAGCAAATGATGGGACCGCTAATTGCGTCCTAACATGTCAATCGATTTAAAGTTAGTGTGTGAACACACTGATACAAACCCTACGCATAACTAACACACAATGCGGCACGCATAATAACAATTTCGAAAACACAATCATGCATGCAAAGTATCATCATACTAAAATAGTGATCAAACCAACTTGTCATAAACACAAATCAACTCATACAACACTTTGGTACACACATACGCAAGTTATCATGTTTCAGCTTGTACGCTCATAACTAGGCTGTTTTCGAGGATTTCTATAAAATAGTTCCAACATTCTAAAAATTCCAATTTCTTTACAGGAGATGTCAACTAAACTGTAGAATTTTATGTAAACTTTTCAAGTCCTAAAACTTTATCAATTATTTATAAACATTTATATACTAGGCTGCAGTCAGATTCGTCGCTTTCTGACTGCAGTCCACGGGAAAAATTATTTAAAAATCATCGTTCATCCAATTAACAAAATTCCAGTGGGAGTTTTCCGGAAATTCCCGTCTCCAGTTACTGTACAAATTTCGTGACCCAAACCTCTACAGATTATGAGATCCGACTCGATAAACAACTAGCAAATTTTCAGAATTTACGCAGCTTCAGCTGCTGCACTTAAATGACCACTTAAAAATAGCAAACGACCTCAGAAAAATATGAATCCAGCGCCATTAGAAGCGTTTTTCAAAAATATACGTTTTAGGATTCAGAAAATCCACTTTTCGATAAATAATGACCAGGTTACAGCCAATTGAAGTTGGCTGTAAATATCATTCAGCAACCTGTTTTCGACTTTCATCGCAATAGAACACGCTTAAACATCAAGACTCTAATTAACAATGATCAAGAACAGGTTTATTTTTCACATATCATCATGTACATCAACACCCATGCAAACCCTAATCATATGATATGATTTTTATCACAAAAACGCAGCCTATGATTTTTGTATTCATCCAAACATCACAATCGCAAAAACTCGCACAATCAACCGAACTAAACATAAATCATAACACTTTTCATAACAATGATTCAAACAATACATACAATCATGATCAAGATTTCACAAACCCTAATGTGATTTGCAAAACAATTAAAGTCATAACCTTGATACAATGAAGATTAGCGAACCGGGAACGAGATTGGAATCAATCCGGGTTGAAGGCTTGTGCGATCGAGAGAGGGGGGGGGCTGCCGTCGGCTTCTTAGAGGCTAGGGTTTGTGTTTGTTTTTTTATCATATAACCCATGCATGCCCTTATTTATATAAAACAAGGAAAAGAAGGAGAAAGGGGGTGGGGGTGGGCTTGCGACCGCAAAGGGGGGGCGGTTTGGGTGAGTAACTTGGGCCTCAAGTTTAGACTAGTTCCTTGGGCCGCAAGGAGGTGAGGTTGATCCGTTTCGTGGTTCGGTTCGGTTCGGTTATTTATTATTATATATATATATATATATATATATAATATATATATATATATTATATTAATAAAAACTAATAATCGCGAAATCAAAACGTGATATAATAATTCACAAAATTCACAAACGTCTAATAACACATAGCACGTAATTTGCCCAATGCATTCAAAAGTTAGCGTAGTTATTGCGAGCGTGTAATTAAATTCTCCGAATCAATTTAGCGTAGGAATGAATAACCGTGAAGTAGCGCGTTTAAGATACCTGAAAAGCCGGGATGTCACATGGTGGAAGGCCATGATCCAGTCTACAGGTAAAGTACACCTGTATAATTTGGGGTGGTCCAAATTTGTGGACCTTGTTAAGGAAACATATTGCCCACCCCATGAGGGGGAGAAATTAGAGACCGACTTCTTGTCTCTTTCCATGAAAAACCTAGAATGTCGGAAATATGTTTCCGATTTCCACTCCCTATCTAGGTTAGTTTCTTATTTGATTACCCGGAGCCCAAACGCATTGCGTGTTTTATTAATGGGTTAGCGCCCGAAATAAAGGGCATGGTAAAGGCTGCTCAGCCTACTACCTATAGGTCTGCTGTTGACCTATCTCTCTCCCTCACCTTGGATTTGGTGAGGCAAAAGTCAGTTAGGTCTGAAACTGACGGGAAAAGAAAGAGGGAAGATGACAACTCCCATAAGTTTAATAAGAAAAATAAAGGGAGATTTGGGTTCAAAGGGAACCAAGGCAAAACGGCTGTGATGCCAACATGCAAAACTTGCAACCGCTAACACTGGGGACAGTGTAATTTTGGTTCACAGGCTAATCCCTGTCGCATCTGTAAGAGAAGGGGCATAAGACCCTAGAATGTAAGGATCTTAAGGATGCCGTCTGCTACGTCTGCAATCAAAAGGGGCATATTAAGACTAACTGCCCTAAAATTCTTAAGGATAATAATGCAAAGCCTAGAGAGGCCAAGAAGGGGAATGCTCGAGCCTTTCAATTAATTGCAAGAGAGGCTGTTAATGAGACAATGTCATAATAGGTACATTCCTCATTAACAATATTTATGCTAGAGTTCTTTTTATTCGGGTGCAAGATTGATCTTTTGTTGACCATAAGTTTAGTAAACTATTAAACCTGCCCTTAAGAACTCTAGATAAAACTTATGAGATAGAACTTTCTGATGGAACGATAGAGACAGCATCTTCCATTCTTGATGAATGCTCTATATCCATTAAGAATCATTCCATCCCTATCTCTCTTCTGCCAGTGAAATTGGCGGGGTTCGATGTTGTCTTAGGCATGGATTGGTTATCCCATAACCAAGCCCGCATTGCCTGCGATAAGAAACTCATCGAAACCCAAAACCCCATCTGATGAAATGCTCACCATCCTCGGAGACTCACACTACGGATTGCTAGACAATGTGTCGTTATTTAAGGCATCCAAGTGTTTGAGGAAAGGTTGTGTCATCTACATGGCACAAGTTACTATAAATGAGCCTAAGCCAAACATGGAAGACCTACCAGTTATCTCAGAATATTCAGATGTCTTTCCCAAAGAATTACCTGGCTTACCTCCAGACAGACAAGTGGAGTTTAGAATTGATATCCTGCCAGGATCAGCACCCATGGCTAGAGCTCAATATAGGCTAGCACCAACGGAAATGAAGGAATTGAAGACGCAACTAGACGAACTCTTGGAGAAAGGCTTTATTCATCCTCGCCTTGGGGAGCTCCTATTCTCTTTGTAAAGAAGAAAGACGGTTCGATGCGAATGTGTATCGATTACCGAGAGCTAAACAAGTTAACAATCAAGAATAAATATCCTCTGCCCAGGATCGATGATCTTTTTGATCAACTTCAAGGGGCTAGTTACTTCTCCAAGATCGATTTGAGATTAGGATATCATCAACTGAAGGTTAGGAGTGAAGATGTTCCTAAGACCGCCTTCAGGACCCGATACGGTCACTTTGAATTCTTAGTGATGCCTTTTGGGCTCACAAATGCACCTGCAACATTCATGGATCTCATGAATAGGGTCTGCAAGCCATATCTGGATAAGTTTGTCATTGTCTACATAGACGACATATTCATCTATTCTCGTAATCAAGCTGATCACAAGAAACATCTTAGGTGCATCTTAGAACTGCTAAGGCAAGATAAGCTTTATGCTAAATTCTCTAAGTGTGAGTTTTGGCTTAGGGAAGTCCAATTTCTTGGACACATGGTAAGTGAGCGTGGTATCCAAGTGGATCCCGCCAAAATAGAGGACATAATATATTGGGAAGTACCCAAGACCCCATCGGAAATTCGTAGTTTTCTAGTTTTGGCCAGATACTACAGGAGGTTCATTGAGAACTTTTCAAGAATAGCCACTCCTTTAACTACCTTGACCTGTAAGAATGTCAAGTATAATTGGGGTCCAAAGCAACAAGAATCTTTTGAGGTTCTTAAACACAAATTGAGCAATGCTCCTGTGTTATCCCTACCAGAGGGTGTTGAAGACTTTGTTGTTTATTGTGATGCTTTGCACACCGGCATGGGCTGTGTGCTAATGCAAAAAGGCAAGGTGATTGCCTATGCATCACGACAGTTAAAAGTGCACGAAAGGAATTACACCACCCACGATTTGGAATTGGGTGCCGTTGTATTTGCACTAAAACTATGGAGACATTACTTGTATGGCACAAATTGTATTATATACACAGACCATAAAAGTCTCCAGCATCTGTTCAATCAGAAGGAATTGAACATGCGACAACGTCGATGGATGGAAACACTTAATGACTATGATTGCGAGATTCGCTACCATCCAGGGAAGGCAAATGTAGTTGCTGATGCCTTAAGTCGCAAAGAACGGGTTAAACCTATAAGGAGTAACGCCAAGAGCATTGAGCTTAGAAATAATTTAAATGAGAAGATACTAGATGCGCAAAAACAAGCCCTATTAGAGGCTAATACTCCTAGTGAAGGATTATGCGGAACTATTGATCAGTTAGCGCCTGAAAAGGATGGAATCCTTAGATTCAATGGAAGAATCTGGGTTCCAACCTTTGGGGGGACTTAGAGATCTAATCCTCCAAGAAGCGCATAGTTCGAGATACTCAGTTCACCCGGGAGGTGACAAGATGTATCAAGACTTGAAGAAGAATTATTGGTGGATGGGTTTGAAGAAATTCATAGCCACCTATGTAGCTAAATGTCTGACGTGTTCGCAAGTTAAGGCCGAACATCAGAAACCGTCAGGACTACTACAACAATTAGAAATTCCCACATGGAAATGAGAAATGGTAACTATGGACTTGATTACCAAGTTACCTAAGACCAAAAGTGGAAATGACACTATTTGGGTTATTGTGGACAGACTGACTAAGTCAGCTCATTTCTTGCCAATCAAAGAAACGTATAATTCAGACAAATTGGCTAAGATGTATGTGGACAAGATTGTGTCCCTACACGGTGTGCAGGTATCTATTGTATCTGACAAAGATACTAGATACACATCTCACTTTTGGAAAAGTTTCCAACAATCTTTAGGCACACGATTAAATTTTAGTATGGCTTACCCTCCGCAGACTGATGGTCAAAGTGAGCGTACTATCCAGACACTGGAAGACATGCTTAGGGCATGTGTGATTGATTTAGGTGGAAGTTGGGATAACCACTTACCCTAATAGAATTCTCCTACAATAACAGCTATCATACTAGCATCAACGCTGCTCCTTTTGAGGCCTTGTATGGGAGAAAATGTAGAACGCCCGTTGCTGGGCAGAAGTTGGGGAAGCCCAACTATCAGGACCAGAGATTGTCCTAGAGACCACGGAAAAGATTGTGCAAATCCGGGATCGTCTTAAAGCTGCAGGGATAGGCAGAAGAGTTATTCTGACAAGAGGCGTAAACCTCTTAAGTTCCAAGCAGAGGACTAGGTCATGCTGAAGGTATCACCCTAGAAAGGTGTGATGCGTTTTGGAAAGAAGGGCAAGTTGACCCCAAGATATATTGGACCATTCGAGATAGTCCAATGTGTCGGCACTGTGCTTATAAGCTCAGGTTGCCAGAGGAGCTTAGTGGAATCCATGATGTGTTCCACATCAGTAACCTTAAGAAATGTCTAGCCGATGAGTCGCTAGCAATGTCACACAAGGATGTGCAAATTGAGGAAAATCTGAGGTTCGTTAAAAAACAAGATCGACGATCGAGGATTGACATGTTAAGAAGCTCTGAAAGAAAATGATACCTATAGTAAAGGTTAAGTGGGACGCTCTTAGAGGTCCCGAGTATACATGGGAGGTTGAGTCCACTATGCGACAAAAGTATCCCCATCTTTTTAAAAAAATCTCGAGGTCGAGATTTCTTTTAAGGGGTGAGGATGTAACACCCTGTAAAATCGTGTCCAATAATATAGCATACGTGTTGTATTTTAAATATAGTCTACTAAAGACCAATAAGGACTAAAGGCGTCAACATGCTCAAACTGAGCCTCTGAGTGACGGTCCAATGTCAACATGCATAAATAACAGCCTCTGAGTGACTGATATGTCAACATGCTTAAATCTTTAGCCTCTGAGTGACTGATATGTCAACATGCTTGAAAGTTGGCCTCTGAGTAACTGATATGTCAACATGCCTAGCCTCTGAGTGACATCGGAGTCATTATGCTTATAATAAGCATCTGAATGATCCTTTGGAGAGTCCTAACTCTCATACGAGCCAATTGTTGGATGAGAGGGTTCAATTTTGTAAATATGTGAAAGTTTGATAATGGAGGGATTAAAAGTGTCAACATGTTAATTTATATCTCTGAGTGACCTTTTAACGAACTGAGAGCTCGACAATGTCCGGGCATAATCCCGGGTATGCCAAGAATTGGCTACGGAGGGCTAAAAGTGCCAAAAAGGTGTTTTAGAAGGTTTTTAAAAGCTTTAGTAAGTTAAGGGGTTAAAGAGTCAAACTTTCAAACTGGCCAAGAGGCGGTCGCGGACCGCGAGAGACCAGGCCTGGGTCTCTCACGGGGCGCGAGACACCAGGCCTGGGTCTCTCGCGGGGCGCGAGAGAGGCTCTGCTGCAGAAAGTTTTGCTTGGTCTCCAAACAAAACTCCAAAAAACCATTAAATCGAAACCATGGCTTCCCAAACTACTATGCCACGTTTTGGGACACTTGTAAGCTTCCACTTACACCCCTAGACACCTGGCATCACCTCCTTTGAGTTCTCCAACTATAAATAGGTGATCAAGTTCACCACTTTGAACTTGCACCTTTCTTATTCATGCTCTTCTCCCTCCTCTAGAAGTTCCTAGCTAAAAGGAGCATCTAACATAGTTCTTTTGCACCCTAGGAATCACTGGTAAGTGTTCCTTGCTCTTGAATTTTCGTTTATAGGCTTTTATAGACAAAAGTCAAGCGTTTTTCGGAAAATGCTTTGACTTTCGGTTAAGACCATTATGGTCCAGCCATTGTTCGAAATGAACATGGCTAAGTGATCGTAATAAGGTATGTGTTAATCCCTATAAAGGGCACCTCCTGAAGATCACGTTTGCTAGACCAATTGACGGGTCAAAGTTCAGTTATTAAAAAGTCAAACGGGCCATTTTTTGGAAAAATTATAAATTGATCTTATATGTGTTATGAAACCTGTTTTGACACTTAAACAAGTTGGTAATAATTATTAGAACATGTAAGAACATGTTCGGCTCGTCAATTTCAGTTCTAGGATCGGTTCGCAACCGAAAGTCGCGAAGTTTAACTTCTACTTTTACTTTCGATTCTGACCCGATTTAGATTAGTTACCTACTGATCTAAAGTTACATTATGATCATAATATAATGTAGCATAACCATCTGAAGTTATATTACATGATCATAATCAGAATCCAAGTTTATACGCAAGTTCCGTAATTACGCCATTTTTGCATAAAACAAGGTTTTAAATGGCAACGAACTTGAAAATAGGTTTTCTACTGATGCATTATTATAACTAGGATTATTTGGGATGTTAAACCAAGTTATAAAGTGAGTTTTCAAACAGGTCCTTAAACTATGTCGATAAATGACGATTTTAGCCCTTGTGGCTTATAAAATGGTTTTAAACAAATATTTTCAAAGTAAATCATTTACCTACAGATATGTTATATTAAATAACATATTTAAAACATTTTAATATGACCTTAACATCAGTTTCATTAAACATCGTATAAAATGTCATTTTACGACATAAGCGTCGTTTCGGCGCATAGTATGGTTTAAACCATATTATTTAACCAAGACTTGTTACCTACTTATTTTAAAACTTATTTTGAACATATTCACAGTAGGTACATGTTACAAACTCAGAATCCCAAATAATTTATAAACTTTGTGTAAAATGACCAAAATGCCCCTTCGGTGCATAGTTTGGTCATAAAAGATAAATTACACAAATAATTGGTATCCTACTGATATTATATCATAAATAAATTGTTTTTCCAGAACACTTATAACTATAACATTAAATTATATTCAAGTTCCTTTTATATGGTACGAAATTACCAAAATGCCCTTATGAGGCATAATTTCGTTTTAAAACCTTAACAGGCATACAAGTTGATATCTTACTGATATTTTAACTTATTTAAAATATAATGGCATATAGAACTTGTCCATGACTTATCCGGTTACCCATTATCGCTTATAAGCATACCGTTGATTATACGTAACTAGTTTACGGAATTCAACCGAAACGGGTTTAACCTTGTCATTTAAGTTTCAAAATCCAGAATGTTTATAGTTTACCCATATTATGCAAGTCAAGGTACTTGTCGGGTTTAAACTACATTCTATCCGATCATCGTTTAATCAAGCGTTATACGTTTTGATCATGTACACTACTCGGTCTAAGTCTATGACTTAAATAAAGACCGATAGTATTTAATTGGTTAGCTTATGCCATAATCCAGACTAGAGCCTTGTCGGTAAATGCTATCTGCATGTTCGTACTTTTGTATGTGGCTGAGTTATTAAAATTTAAAAGAAGACTAGCTCAGGTAAATACTCTCGACTTATTTTCCCTTTACGGGCTTGGGATACGGTAAAGTATTACCGCTTGGTCAGAAATGGGATCAATCGAATGCCGGATTGTGGCTAGTAAATCCGCATATTCTGTTTTAATCAGTTTTGTTTGATAACTTAAATATCGGGGGTTAAATTACCGTGTCCTGGATATCCTCGGCTCATTAGATTAGTTAATGGCCACGACCTTAGCGCGAGGTGTAGGCATACACCTGACAGACGCTCAAATGCAAATTACCCAAGACGTTGGGGATAACTCCTCTGGAGTTCTAAGTGGTGTGTATTTAATCATGTCTCGGTCTCTGTGCTGGGCCCTGTACGTATGGACAAACATGTGAATCTGTTAACAAGGTTACAAAGTAATTTTCCAAATTATAAAAGATTTTTGCCCTGTGCACTTAAAATCATTTTAAAATGTTTACAAAATGAGTCAGTTGGGTGTATTTACCAGCGAAAGCTGACGTATCGTCCAAAGACTAAACTGCATGTACATTACGAAATAGGCCGGAATCTGCTCGGTAGTGAATAAGAGGATCTTGCAAATCGTTAGATCTGCCCTAAAGTCTGTTTTATATTCCTTCTTGTACATTTTAATGATCCGCCTATGGATCTTCTATTACGAGCCTGTATATTATTTTATTTCGAACATTTGGTTTGTAATAGTAATTTTACTCCAAGACTTCCGTTGTGCCGTGTTTAATTGACTATGATGTTATCAACTGATGTCACGATACTCCCCACCCGGACCCACCGGTGTATGGATTTGGGTTGGAAATCCGGGGTGTGACAATGTGACAACGCTGATGGATGGAAACACTTAATGGCTATGATTGCGAGATTCGCTACCATCAAGGCAAGGCAAATGTAGTTGCTGATTAAGTCGCAAGAAACGTGTTAAACCTATAAGGATTAATGCCAAGAGCATTGAGCTCAGACTTAACTTAAATGAAAAGCTATTAGATGCGCAAAAACAAGCTCTATTAGAAGCCAATGCTCCTAATGAAGGATTAGACGGAACTGTTGATCAGTTAGCGCCTGGAAAGGATGAAATCCTTAGATTTAATGATAGAATTTGGGTTCCAGTCTTTGGAGGACTTAGAGATCTAATCCTCCAAGAAGCATATAACTCAAGATACTCAGTTCACCCAGGTGGTGACAAGATGTATCAAGATCTGAAGAAGAATTATTGGTGGATGGGTTTGAAGAGATCCATAGCCACTTATGTAGCTAAGTGTCTAACGTGTTCGAAAGTTAAGGCCGAACACCAAAAGTCGTCCGGACTTCTACAACAATTGGAAATTCCCACATGGAAATGGGAAATGGTAACTATGGACTTGATTACCAAGTTACCTAAAACCAAAAGTGGAAATGACACTATTTAGGTCATTGTGGATAGGCTGACTAAGTCAGCACATTTCTTGCCAATAAAGGAAACGTATAATTCAGACAGATTGGCTAAGTTGTATGTGGACAAGATTGTGTCCTTACACGGTGTGCCGGTATCTATTGTATCTGATAGAGATACTAGATACACATCCCACTTTTGGAAGAGTTTCCAACAATCGTTAGGCACAAGATTAAACTTTAGTACGACTTACCATCCGCAGACTTATAGTTAAAGTGAGCGTACTATCCAGACATTGGAAGACATGCTTAGGGCATGTGTGATTGATTTAGGTGGAAGCTGGGATGGCCACTTACCCCTAATAGAATTCTCCTACAAAAATAGTTATTATACGAGCATCAAGGCTGCTCCTTTTGAGGCCTTGTATGGGAGAAAATGTAGAACGCCCGTGTGTTGGGCAGAAGTTGGGGAAACCCAACTATCAGGACCAGAGATTGTCCTGGAGACCACGGAAAAGATTGTGCAAATCCGTGATCGTCTCAAAGCTTCCACGGATAGGCAGAAGAGCTATGATGACAAGAGGCATAAACCTCTTAAGTTCCAAGTAGGGGACAAAGTCATGCTGAAGGTGATGCGCTTCGGAAAGAAGGGCAAGTTAAGCCCAAGATACATCGGACCATTAGAGATAGTCGAATGTGTCGGCACTGTAGCTTATAAGCTCAGGTTGCTAGAGGAGCTTAGTGGAATCCATGATGTGTTCCACATCAGTAACCTTAAGAAATGTCTAGCTGATGAGTCGCTAGCAATGTCGCACAAAGATGTGCAAATTGATGAAAACTAGAGGTTCGTTGAGAAACCGATTTCGATCGAGGATCGAAGTTAAAAAGCTTCGAAGAAAATTAATACCTATAGTAAAGGTTAAGTGGGACGCCTTTAGAGGTCCCGATTATACATGGGAGGTTGAGTCCACTATGCGACAAAAGTACCCCCATCTTTTTGAATAAAATCTCGAGGTTGAGATTTCTTTTAAGCGGGTGAGGATGTAACACCTCGTAAAATCGTGTCCAATAATATAGAGACACGTGTTGTATTTTAATTTAGTCTATTAAAAGACTAATAAGGACTAAAGGTGTCAACATGCTCAAACTGAGCCTCTGAGTGACGGTCTGATGTCAACATGCATAAATAACAGCCTCTGAGTGACTGATATGTCAACATGCTAAAATACTTGGCCTCTGAGTGACTGATATGTCAACATGCCCAGCCTCTGAGTGATATCGGAGTCAACATGCTTATAGTGGGCCTCTGAGTGATCCTTTACGAAGACCTAACTCTCATACGTGCCATTTGTTGGATGAGAGGTTCAATTCTGTATATGTGAAAGTTGGACAATGGTGGGATTAAAAGTGTCAACATGTTAATTTATACCTATGAGTGACCTTTTAATGAACCGAGAGCTCGACAATGTCCGGCCATAATTCCAGGTATGCCAAAAATTGGCAACGAGGGCTAAATATGCCAAAAGGGTGTTTTAAAAGGTCTTTGGAGGGTTTAATAAGTTGAGGGGCTAAATGTGACAAAATTTGAAATCTGACAAGGGGCGCTCGCGGGGCGCGAGAGGCTAAGGCCTGGCCCCTCACGGGGCGTGAGAGGCCTGTGTCTGCATAAAGTTTCCTTGGCCACCACACAAAAATGCCAAAAACCATTTTCTCGAACCATGGCTTCCCAAATAGCTATGTCACGTTTTAGGACACTTGTAAGCTCCCTCTTACACCCCTTAGCACCTGGCATCACCTCCTTCAAGATCTCCAACTATAAATAGGTGTAAAGGTTCAACCTTTGAACTTGCACCTTTCTCATTTTCAACTCCATCTCTCTCCTCTGGAAGTTCCTAACTGAAATGAGCATCCAGCCAAAAGTCAATCATTTTACGGAAAACGCTTTAACTTTCGGTTAAGACCACTATGGTCCAGCCATTGTTCGTAACGAACATGGCTAAGTGATCGTAATAAGGAAGGTGTTAATCCCAATAAAGGGCACCTCCCGAAGATCACGTTTGCTAGACCAATTGACGGGTCAAAGTTAAGTTATTAAAAAGTCAAACATGCCATTTTTCAGAAAAATCATCTTATATATGTTATGAAACCTGTTTTGACACTTAAACAAGTTGGTAATAATTATTAGAACATGTGAGAACATGTTCGGCTCATCAATTTCAGTTTTAGGGTCGGTTCGCAACCGAAAGTCGCGAAGTTTGACTTCTACTTTGACTTTCGATTCTGACCCGATTTAGATTAGTTACCTACTGATCTAAAGTTGAATTATGATTGTAATATAATGTAGCATAACCCTCTGAGGTTATATTACATGATCATAATCAGAATCTAAGTTTATGCGTAAGTTCCGTAATTATGTCATTTTTTACTAAAATGTCATTTTTACATAAATCAAGGTTTTAATGGTAATGAACTTGAAAATAAGTTTCCTAGTAATATAATATTATAAGTAGGATTATTTGGGATGTCGAACCAGATTATAAACTGAGTTTACAAGCAGGTCCTCGAATTATGTCAATAAATGACGATTTAGCCCTTGTGGCTCATAAAATGGTTTTAATCAAATCTTTTCAAGGTAAATATTTTACCTACTGATATATTATATTAAATAACATATCTAAGACATTTAAATATGACCTTAACATCAGTTTTCATTAAACATCGTATAAAACGTCATTTTACGATATAAGCGCCGTTTCGGCGCATAGTATGGTTTTAAACCATATTATTTGACCAAGACTTGTTACCTACTGATTTTAAAACTTATTTTAAATATTTTTACAGTAGGTACATATTATAAACTCAGAATCCCAAATAATTTATAAACTATGTGTAAAATGACCAAAATGCCCCTTCGGTGCATAGTTTGGTCATAAAAGATAAATTATGCATATAATTGACCTCCTACTGATATATTATATCATAAATAAATCATTTTTCCAGAATAATTATGGTTATAACAATAAATTATAATCAAGTTCCTTTTATACGATATTAAATTACCAAAATGCCCTTATAAGGCATAATTCCATTTTAAAACCTTAACGGACATATAAGTTGATATCCTACTGATATTACAACTTATTTAAAGTATAGTGGCATATAGAACTTGTCCATGACTTATCCGGTTACCCGATATCGCTAATAAGCGTACGGTTAAGTATATGTAATTAGTTTACGGAATTAACCGAAACGGGTTTAACCTTGTCATAAAGTCTCAAAATCCAGAATGTTTATAATTTATCCATATTACACAAGTCAAGGTACTTGTTGGATTTAAACTACATTCTATCCAATCACCGTTTAATCAAGCGTTATACGTCTTGATCCTGTACACTACACGGTCTAGTCTATGTCTTAAATAAGACCGTTAGCATTTAATTGGTTAGTTTATGCCATAATCCAGACTAGAGACTTGCCGATAAATGCTGTCTGCACTTAGTAATTTTGTGTATGACTTAGTTATAAAACTTAAAAGAAGACTAGCCCAGGTAAATACTCTCGATTTATTTCCCATATACGGACTTGGGTTACGGTAAATTATTACCGCTTGGTCGGAAATGGGATCATCGAATGCCGGGTGCGGCTAGTAAATCCGCATATTCTGTTTTAATCAGTTTTGTTTGATAACTTAAACATCGGGGGTTAACTACCGTGTCCTGGATATCCTCCGCTCATTACAATAGAAATGGCCACGACCTTAGCGCGGGTGTAGGCATACACCCGATAGACGCTCAATATGCATTCCCACAAGGTTGGGAAGAATTGACTCATTCGTGAGTCCAAAGTGGTGTGTACGTTAATCATGTCTCGGTCTCCGTACCGGGCCCTGTATGTATGGACAAACATGTAAATCTGTTAACAAGGTTGGACGATCAACTTTCCCAAGTATCAAAAGAATTTTTGTGCTGATACGCACTTAAAACATTTTTAAATGTTTTCAAAATGAGTCAGTTGGGTGTATTTACCAGCGAAAGCTGACGTATTTTCAAAAGACTGAGCTTGCCGGTATAATATGAAAATAGGCTGGAAGTGCTCGGTAGTGATAGAGGATCTTGCAAATCCTAGATCTGCCCAAAGTCTGCTTTATATTATTTCCATGTACAATTTATGATCCGCCTGTGGATCTTCTATTACGAGCCTGCATATTATTTTGTATTTCGAACATTTGGTTTGTAATAGTAATTTTTACTCCAAGACTTCCGTTGTGCCGTGTTTAATTGACTATAATGTTATCAACTGACGTCACGATACTCCCCACCCGGGCCCACCGGTGTATGGATTTGGGTTAGAAATCCGGGGTGTGAGATCGACGCCACCTAAATAATTATGTTTTTCTGATTTGATTTTTTTTGCCAAGTTGATTATGTTTTGCCTTTTGGAAGTAGTACTAATAATTGCAAATTTCCAATCCAGGGTAATCGCAAGCTCTTCCGGACGACGATCAAGGCCAATGAAGAACCGAACACGATCAAGGTTCAGCTTCCGCTTTTGGTTTTCAATATCACGGAACTAAATAGTAATGGCTCGTCAAAATGTTTAGTGTTGACAAGTTTTAATAAACTCAAAAATTTGTAGTGATGTATATTCGCATTTACTCGTTTAAATGCGAAATTTTTATAGAAATTTCAATATAATAAAACAGGGTCTTACATAGTTGCCTAGGAGGCAACAGAGTATTAGTTGATAGCACTATTATGCTTGACAAACCTCACACCGTGCTGGGAGCCGCGTGTGAACTAAGGACCTTAAACACATGGCCAATGTTGATAGGCATTGATGAGGGCAAACAAACATAACAGTCACATCGGTATCGAGTTTATTATTCATAGCATGTCTTTAAACTAAACATTTACCTGTTTTACATTAAACATAACTGTGAACTCGCCAGCTTTTTGCTGATACACTTGTCTGCATGCTTGCAGGGCGTTAGGTACTTCATGCATGGGAACTTGCAGTATGAGGAGTCTGGAGTGTCATGGGCGTGTTACTTGTGGCAACTATTTGAAATTTTGCATTTTGAAAATACTTTGGTTTTGGTTATGTTAAAACAATGCATTTGCTCCCGCTGAACATTACTTTGTTTAAATCATTAAATTTGAATTACACTATCCATGTTGGACATGACGTTGGTGTTTTATATTATTTACTCTTAGTCCAACATGATTAGTGGCTAGATCCTCGTATGTCACACGCCTCGCGATAAAAATCTGCTGGTGGTAATTTGGGGGTGTGGCAATTATGCCTAGTGGAGATGGATATGATCGGATGGTTCCGTTGGTGGCATGATGATACTCCAGTGGTCTGTCAGTGATCCAAGTTTGCTGTTCAAAAAAAGGTAAAAGGTTCAAAATACCTTTGACCTAAATGACTTTTTTTTGATAGAGTTGGATCGGACAAAAATCATTACAAAATAAAAAACGTCAGGACCCATATAAAAATTGGATTAAAGTGATAAATATGTCTAACCATAGGGGCTAAAGTGAGAAATTTACTCTAAATGAATAGTATAACTTTTAAAATATGATGTTTTTAATAAATTCCGAGCATGTTGTGGCGACGTGTTTATTTTTATCTACGACTCAATATAAATATCACTCAAAACCAATTTACAAATAGTAATGTATATGTGATCAAAACACAAACGAATTATTTTATTATCATAATCGGTTCCGTTTTGGTGCCACTACAAAGAAAAATGATTCCGACCAAACAACATTCATACAAGTATTGGTATTATTAAAACATGTATCATTATTCTTTTTATTATCTTTGATCGATGTAAAGCACATATCGATATTCTTTTGGGCATATCATGATTTTATCTTTTGGGGTTTATCTTTCGGTTGCTACACTAAGAGGTGGTTACTTACCGATACTCTAACTAACTTGATTAATATCCATTGGAATCTATAATTCTTTTTCAAAACAAAATTCTTATTCCAAAAAAGAGTTGTCTTATGGTATCATAAGCTATAGTGAGTGTTGGTACCGTATTGACAGCTCCGACCGAACAATCTTGTGAAAACGTGGTTATCTTCAAAGTAGAGGAACTTTTAGTGTTGGTACCATATCAGCGTTATTAAGAACCGAACTGATTCCATCAAACTACATCGGTACCTGTGTATCCGTATTTGTTTTTCTACGGTTTGCGTTTGAGGTGTTTTTATTGTACCGTAACAAATCGATCGCTGCAATAGTTTTCTCGATATCGGTTTCGTTTTAGTAGTTTTCTCGATGTCCCGGAGTTCTATTAACAAAAAAGTACTTTATCGTGTATTGTAAGCTATATTGAGTATCGATACCATACCTATATCGTGACAAATCGAACCAATACCATCTGAAAAACTTTGCTACCACTACAAGTATTCTCTTTTTACAGTTTTTAATTAATATAAAACATATCGAACACTAATATCACAACAATCACATAATAGACCGAACCGATAACGACCAAACGCATGTCAAACGCACAAACAAACCCACTCCTTTTTTTTTTTCTTAAATAATCCCAAAGAAAAGTGATATTTAAAAAATATATTTGCAACATAACACATTACACACGTTTGAAATGAAAAGCAACAAGACTTATCAGGATACTCCCGTAAATACATAAAACATAAGTGGTTGAACTCAACGCTTCATATCTCTTCGTTCGATCCCTTTATTATATTTATATTTATACTTATTCACTCCCCTGCCGCACGCCCCAATCGCACGCGACTGAGTACGACACTTTCCTCCGTCGCCTTCCACCGTCTACGGCGGCGCTCTTTCCTAAACGGTATCACTCTCTCTGTAATCTTTTCATTTCGTTAACATCGTAGATACCAATTGTTTTCAACATCGTCTAAAGAGTGTTATGTTAATTTAATATTATATTATTTATGTGAATAAATAAACATATTTTAATCTCACGTGTACGAATTGAAATTCCAGATGAATGAGTTTGAATTAGTTACTTGTGTATAGATGCGGAGAATATTTAGGGTTTTTTTTAGTTTTTGAAACCCTAATCTTGAGAAAGACTTTGTTCTTGATGATTTATGGTGTTCTGTTACTTTTCTGGATGTATGATTCACTTGCTTGTAGATATGTGGTTATAATTTTTTGACGTTGATGAAATTTGTTGGATGATATATTAAACTATTGTTGCTGATGTAAATTATAAGTGAAGAGGGTTGGGTGATTGTTATGTGATCAGTTTTGCATTTGAATTTCATATTTTGTGGAGGACTTTTGGGTTTAATCTGTTATTAATGATGGGAGTTGTGTAGGTGAATTTTGGTTGAAGTAAAAGTGTATTCTTTTACAATTATCAGGGTTCATATCATGAAAAAAAAGTTAATTTCTTATAATTAATGAAGAAGTTTCTTAGTTTATGCAAATATTCTTTATTAACTTGTTAAATGTATCATATATAGTTATATACAACCTTGTGCGTTTATTGGTAACAGGCGGTTGCTTGTACTTGTGGCACTTAGGTTGTGGCTTGCACAAGTCTAACATGTAACATACGTCGCACACACGCACATACACAATAACACGAATACGTACACACACATAATGACAGTCACACATGTGAACACGAACGTATATACTAGTCGGTTGGATGGGAAGAAAGTTAACTTGATAGTTGGATAAACTAGTGAGGAAGGGGGAAATTTTTTTTTAAGTGAGTTATAAATAATACTATAAAAGGCATGCCAATAAAAAATAGTCTACATAGCGTCCACATCACCCACCTTTGCATTACAAGTGCAAGAAAGCGGTTATTAGTTATTACTATAAATTTTTATAGGTTGTATATCTTTAACAAGTTCATGGACTATAATATTCAAAAATTTATCGAGTGATTTATATAATGAGAAGTGGAACTGTGTTGGTTTCTTTTCATAGAATTTGTGAGCTATGTTAGTAAAGAAAATTAGAGTCCACCTAATCAAACCACGACTATGCAACTGGTAATGTTACATTATTTGTGATGTTTCTGTGTTTCTCCTCGATATTATTTGTGATGTTTCTATGTTTCTCATCGAATCAAAACTAGCGTTTATGTTATTTCTTGTCTTGCATCTAACACATTCTTAACAACTTTATGTCTTGGTGATATGTATACTAGGTTTGACTTGCAATGACTAAAGTCAACAGGGTACCACAACGATCTGGATCAAGGGTGACAAGCCCAAATTCTTTACGACCATTCCAATCAAAGATCACTAAAGATTCCCGTCACAAAAAACAAAAGAACACATCTGAAAAGAAGGAATGGCGAGATGCAAAATGTTCGGTTTGTCTGGAATACCCGCACAATGCCGTTCTTCTACTGTGTTCCTCACATCACAAAGGCTGCCGTCCATACATGTGTGCAACGAGTTATCGTTATTCCAATTGTTTAGACCAGTACAAGAAAGCCTACACCAAAGTCAACTCAGTTGATGACCCGAGCTTTAGTGTAGGTTCAGATGAGCTTTTATGCCCGCTTTGTCGTGGTCAGGTAAAAGGGTGGACTGTGGTGAAACGGGCCCGTAAGTTTCTGAATTCCAAGAAGAGGAGTTGCATGCAAGAGAACTGCTCGTTTGTTGGGTCGTATAAAGATTTAAGGAAGCATGTTCGGGCCGATCACCCGTCAGCCCGCCCTCGAGAAGTTGACCCGACACTTGCAAAGAAATGGAAGAAGCTTGAAAACGATAGGGAGTTAAATGATGTGATGAGTACGATTAACTCAACAATGCCCGGGTCGATCATAATGGGGGATTATGTAATTGAAAGGAATTTTCATGACGTGGATTATAACTATCTGGATAATGTTATTTTGCAGTTGGAATCAAGAAATTCTATATTTGGAAGGGGTTATGAGTCGTTCGATGATGATGATGATGTTGAAAGCGAGGATGAAATTGTGGAACGAAATTCACATTCCTCGAGTTGCCCCCCGCCGCCGCCAAGGCAGGGTGCTTTATGGCGGCTCAAGGAGGCGGCGTGATGTGTAATGGAGGCCGGGTGGTGTTTTATGGCGGTTTAAGGAGGCAGCATGATGCATAGTGGAGGGATTGGATGTTATCTAAAACTATAGTTATTGGATGACATGGTTTTGTTTCTTGTTTTTGTAAGTTATGGTTTTTAGGTATTTATTCTGCTTATTTAACATCTTATGAGTATAGACATTAAAAATTTCCGAGCCACATAATTGACTACACAGCGTAAGAATCATGATCTTGTTTGTTTCTAAAGAGAAGTTCACGTTGGCTGACAATTTCAAACATGTACCTGTTAACACCACATGAAATGATAGTTCTTAACAGGTTTTGTGTTTGGGCTTTAACAGGTTGACACGTTTAGGACACGATAAAATTTTTGTCTAAACAGGTTTAAACATGTATTGACCTGTTTATTTTATAATGGATGTTATGATTTGACTTTTATAAATTTTTGTTTTATTTGTTAAAGACTAAGATGTTAAGGATTATTATGTTAGGGATTATAGTTAAAACTTTAATGAACTTTTGGCAATTTTTTACTTCACTAGACAAGTTCCGAAATATGTGATCTTTATTGTCTACTTAAAAAAATTTGTCAAGAAGTTGTTTCTTGTTGGCCTGTTTCTAGACAGGTCGTGTTTGAAAAAATGAGGCCTGTTTCTAGACAGGTCGTGTTTGAAAAAATGAAAAATGATATGATAAGTTTTGTGTCTTATTCATGAATTTGACCTGTTATAGAATGCGTTTGTTTGCACGTATATGTTAGCCAATTTTACAAGTAATTTAGTTGAAATTTGTGGTGGCGACTCCGGTAACAAATCCGGTGATGTTGAGGTGTTAGATTATGGTTTCTTTGGATGAATTGCTTTAACAAAACAAAAACAAGATTCACAGCAGCGATGGCAAGCGTTAGAAACACCAAGTTCTATGTAAACAATCAAAGCATTGGATAACCTAGCACAGCAATAATATCCATTCTATCCAAACGTAGGCTTTTGCAAAGAGGTTTTTTTCTATAATTCAAACCAACTAGCAGAATAACTAAACATCATAAACTAACCAAACATCATTAACTAACGAAACTCACAACTACATTTGTCATATTTGTGGCGGCTTGATGAATATAAATCAGGGGAAGATTATTATGTACACATGCTTAGAGCATGACAGATGTTTAATCGGCTCTCAATCTCAATATCTCCTTGGCAGTCCTCAACCTAAAATATGGCATGTGTTCCTACACCAAAGATCATTTAGTCCGTGTTTAGCTTAACCTCACAAATAAGATTGGATGATTCATACACAATACATATAAAATAACTAACCTGCTTGAAACAGAGGCCAATGTCCCTGCTATAAAAGTCGGCGTATTTAATCATATATACTCCACAGTCAAACCTGGTAAACAAAACAAATCATCGTCAAAAGAGAACATATAACAGTAACTAGTCATCAAAACAGAAGTATAAGGTTACACACCCGTTCTCCTGATTAGGAAGATCTGTAACGTATTCTTGCTGCCAAGAAGTAACATCAATGTCTTCCCCGTTCTTATCTTTCACTTCATCCACAAAGTATTTGGCCTGGCCCACAAATAAGCTACATATATCATGAAATGCATATGCATATAAACAACTGTCACATGAAAAATAATAACAATAGTATAGTCTATTTGTGATGAAAAAACGCAAGTAAACTCTCTAACGCGTTGACAAGGTTGAAAGTCGCACAAAGTCTATTTGTAATGTTAACAATGATACATACCAATACCCTCATTACTTGTTTATCAACTCCTCCAAGAGAGTCGAGATACTGGAATTTTTCTTCTTTTTTGTTGATTACAGCCAAACACCAATGTATTTCTTTATGAACAGGGACAAATATCTGCGTAGATATAGCCAGGATTCCAAACTTAAGCAAGAATAGAATGATAAGTAGAAAAAACAAAAGTCATTGTAAATATATATAGCATTACTTTGTCGCACTCAAGAAGACTGTATCCCAACTTCCTTTGGGTAGTCCATCTTCTAACTGACTTGTAATCATAGCCTGTTCTTCCACTTATCAACTATTGTAGCAACAACGAGATAAAATAAGAATCATGAAAGGTGGCACATATTATAAGAAAAAAATCAAATTTCTAAAAATTTAGGGGAAGTTTTAAATGCATATTGATGGCCTAATTTCATATAGTTTTCAATGTCACTTTGAATTCATAAACAATATATCACATAAGGATGTCAAGTAGGATTATGTCTAATATTTTGTAGAAGAAAGTCATTAATTAAGACAGAAAAAGGTTCAATTTGGATGTATGCACCAAAAATCTTATGGAGAGAACATTAAATATTTCAATCCTAGTGTTACCATTTAGCAATTTCTTCTATCAACCATTTTTGAACCGTGCTTTAACTTTTTCTTATTAAGCATTTCCTACTATACCATCACTGTTTAATACTTCACTTATTGCTAGAGTTTGCAATTTATATAGATATAGTAAAACTGAAGTTTCCACGTTTAATACTTCACTTATTGCTAGAGTTTGCAATTTATATAGAAATAGCAAAACTGAAGTTTCCACTCCTAGTCATCATCGACTTAATACTTTAAGTGACACTCATCTATGACATTTATTAAAAGTGACCACTGGTAAATTAACTTCACAATTTCCCAACCAAAGAAGTATATCCTAAAACAATAATTTTCCAAAATATGCACGATGCAAGGAGGATGTATGGGATAAGTTAAGTACTTAACTAACCTTCTTGTAGAAAAAGGTGTTGAAGAAATGACATTTCAAAAACTTTTTCGGTTCCTTCTTTTCCCGCTCTTTCAGCAATTCAAGATACAAATTAATAACTATATTATGAAAAATCAGCACTGAGTATATTGTTTAACAAGTTATGTTGCTCCCAAATATAACATGCAAAATCAGAAGTTACCTCATCATTTAACCATGCCCCGGGTCTTAAACACCGTAAAACTTCTCCAGTTATTGTAATATTCGAATCATCGTGAGTGACCAATACCTTCCTTCTACAGAATCAGATCACAATTTTATACCAAATCAGACAGTTAAAACATAAAGAATTAATTCGTATATGAGCATACAAATATACAATACATACATATACTAGCTACATATTTACGTATAAATCATACCGACTAGAACTAGACAACGCATCAGCAACCAATTCCTCATCATCCTCGGTAAGTGGCCGGAAAGGCTCAATCAACACATCCTGGAAAACAAAACAACTCAAAACAAGACACAAATAACCAGCACAAGTTCCATTTTCCAACCACGGGACATAAACCATTCACCTCATCTTCCTTTGACTCAACTTTCTTAGCAGGAGTCAACTGTTTAAACAAAGCCCTCTTCTCCTCTTGTAACTTGATATCAAAATTCAATCTCTGCAACCGCATATCATGCTTCCGGGCCGACTCAATCAACAACCTTTTATGATAAGGCAGACCCGCATCCACCAAAACATCCGCCCTCGGTTCCAACGACAAAGACTCTAACCCCTTCCCATCCAACAACTCCGAAACCGCTCCCGAAGAAGTAGAAGGCTGCAATCTAACATTTTCTTCAACCTTACCATCTAATTCCCTGTATTTATCTCTAATATTCTGCAACTCCCCCAACTTATTAACATCTTCTTTTTCACTCTCCACCACCGCAATTTCCTCAACACCCGAATCCCCACAACCATCATTCTCATCATCAACATCAATAACCTCTACAACCTTTTCATCCTTTTCAAAACCAACATACCTACAACTACCTTTCGCTACTTCTTTTGCGCGAAAATACTTCGTAAACAAATCCATTCTATCACCTGAATTACCCAATTTATCCAATTTAGCCCTAAATTTCCACTACAGCTATAACCAAATCCCCTAACAACTACACAAGGAGCTTGAATCTCCCTCACAATAGGAGTCACCTGATTCGGATACAACCGGAGCCTCGACACACTCGAAACACCCGAAACAGAACCGGAAGCCCAACCGGATGGTCTCAGCTTCTTGGAAACGTGAGTTTGATAATAACCGAAGGCAGCTGGTGATGAAATTTGGGACTCTGAGTGGCGTTTGAAGCGATTGGACGTCAAGGCGCCCATTAGGGTTTGGGGGAAGAAATTAGGGTTTGGGGAAAAGCATTGAGAGTGAAATTTGGGAGGTGGTGAGTGTGTGGTGGCATGTGAATAGGGGGATTGTGGTGAGCTTTAAGGTTGCGAGTAATTTAGGGTTTGTGATTGGAGAATTTGGTTGATTGATTTGGGGATTTGAGGGTAGCTGGGGGGTGGTGAAGGTGCAGATCTGTTTGACAGAAAGAAGAAAAGAAGTGTCATGTTTGTGTCTGAGAAGAGGGTTTTGGATCATGAAAATTGAAGTGGTGAATATGTGTGGTTGCTGATAAGTTTTTTAAGTGAAAAGTAAAAACTTTGAACGATACTATGAGGTTTAGGGAGTTTTCTTCAATTTAATTTATTTTATTTTTTTTCAGAAAACTAAATAAAAAATAAAAAAAATTAAAGAACTGATGGACTTATAGTAGCAAAAGTATTTGCTGCTATGTTGGTGTATTTTACTATTTATTTTCATTTATTTATGTTTTGTTTTAACTAACGAATATAATTTATTTTATATTTTTATTTTTATTCAATCATCCTCTCGGCGACAATGACGAGGTGTTTATCACGCGGCTTGCCCCGCTGTTATCGAGATGACCATCTGTTGTTCTCGTAAATTATCTTGCTGGTGACGCCTGTTTAGATTTCTTTTGTTGTGCTTTGGTTCCCTTTGGATCATATGGGCATCGAGCTGTCGGATGACCTTTGTCATTGCGTGTGATCTGCCTTATCTACCTGCATATATTTTGCACTAGGTGTGTGAGTTTGCCGCTCTTTAAGGCTTTCTCTATTTCCGTGCGCAAGCTGATGCAATCGTCGGTCTTGTGCCCTAAGTGTTTGTGAAACTTGCAATAAAAGTTGGGGTTTTGACCATTCTTATTGCGCATCTGTTTGGGTGGTTTGAACTGATGGTTCTCCGTACTTAGAATTTCGTGTGGAGTTTCCGTAAGTAGAGTCTATTGTCTTTCCCTATTTTCTTACTTGACATTTTTCTTGTGAAAGGTGATTTCAATGACATCGAACCATTGAAGTAGTTTTGTTGCACCCTCTTCGCCCGTGAAGGGCATTGGGTTGCAAGAGCTGAACTGCTCGAATAAAAAGGTTGACTTGGGTTGGTCAGCTTTAGAGTCAACTGAGGCATGCGGGGATTCGATGTTAGGGGTTGGTTGGATCTTGCTAACAATTGACCTTGGCCATTTGCTTGGCCATGAATTTCATCATATCCTTTTTCGACATCGAGTCGGAGTTGGAGTTGGAGTTGGACTTTAAGCTTCACTTGGAGTTCTTCCTTGTGTTCGAGAGACGAGTGGAAGACATCTAGAGGGTTGAAAAATAAGAGAGAAATATGAGACTTGATCATAATGTTGTTTACAAAAAATAACGTTTGTTGCATGTATGAGCATAATGTATAACATGTATCACGTAAGTTTCACATTGTTTACAAAGCATAACACGTACTTGTATGGTATATTCACGTATAGAAATGACAAAGAATGTAAATTTAGTTTGTTCACGATTATTAGAGCTGTTTTAGATTGCGGAGGATGTGTGATTTGTGCATTCAATTCGAAATGGTAAACGTATCAAAGTAAAACACATAGAAATTGATATACATAAAAGAGAGGCTTAATAAAATATTGGAGTGTTTCGGTTTTAGAAACTTTTACTATTCCAAAGTGAATCGTAAGTTTCTTTGAGTTAGGGAAACATGCTTTGGCCTAATAGGTAGAATACTCTCACCGAGGAGCGGTTAACGGTATTTACCCTTCCTAGTTACTACATGACCCTAGTCGATCGAAAATTTGAGACTTTAGTGAGATTGAAAATTGAGGAGTGGGACTAGTTAACAAGATGCGGGTTTCACCCCTAACTTGATAACATCTTACCCCAAGTGTGGTTGATACTTACTAAACGAGGAGCAAATTCCGACTCGTCGGTAAGGTCCACTAGAGCATGAAATGGAAATTTTTCGAGATGTGGATATCACTACTAACTTGATGGCATAATTTCGTGAAAAATCGATTACGCGGAATGAGGGACTTCACTAAGAATTGTGGGCCATTGGGCCTATCCTGGTGCAAATTGTCTCGTTGGTGAAGTATGAGTGTCTTGATGTCTTCAAGTGTGTATTGTGGTTGCCTTAGGAAAGGCATGTATATTTTAAGACAAAAGGAATACATAAGAAGCAAAATAGGAAGAATTTAAACATTTTAAGCATGAAAAAATTCAAGAGCGGTCAAGTATGATACCTAAATTATAACTAGGTCAAATCATGGCAACTTTTCCTAATTCCCTTATTTATGGCTATGATACCAATCTGTTACACCCAAAAGATAGCGAATCATCGGGGCGGACGTAGTAGATTGCTCGACACATCATAACACTAATAATGACAAGTGTTTAAACAACAACATTTTTCATTTCATTTCTAAACTTCAAGTACATAATTCTGGAAACAAAATACAACATCAAATTGTACAACAAGGAAATCAAAATACAAAGTACAACATAAATCTAATTAAGATGGGTTTCTAAATCATCCTACTAGATTCCATGCATCATCCTCGTCATCATTTTCCTACAACATATATGAAAGTATAGTTCAAAACACAAGACATTTGGAGCATACAAGTTTGATACTATGAATAATAAAAAGTCTAAACATTCAACATGGCATAAACATTTACTTAAAACTAGCATACAGTACTAGCAATGCAACTATACATGTCAACCCAAAGTTTACCGCTAGCGTAATCTAATCATAGCAATGAATAAACCTTTTTGTTTACTTAACATGACCTCACGAATACGGGGGGTGCGTTAATCCTATAGAGCTATACATGTTAAGGGAGGCTTGTACGAAGTTAATGACGTAGTATAAAGCATTTAAATCTAGCATATACAAGTTTGCAAGTATTCATATTAAGCATGTATGATTGAATGATTGTTTTGTGATAAGCATAGGTATTGTGATTTAGTGATTTTTGATAGCGAACATATGTTGAACCCCAAAAGTGTAAAGATAAAAAAGGGGAGTCGAGTATACTCACGGTTTTGCAAGCTGTCCTAGCAATCCGAGAGTTAGAGAACGTTGGAGTTGGAACACTGAAGTTATCCTACATGAGGAAACGTAGGTGTGAGCATTTGGAATTGGTAGCGATTTTGGATTCAAAATTAAAGTATGTATACACAAAGTAATTATCTAGTCTTAAACAACCGTTTTTGACACCATAAATCCCGTATGGGTTGATGTGATTTCATGGGTCAAGTTGCCCATTAGAATCGTAATGAGAGGTTCAAAACTTAGATAATGTAACCTATTGCCATGACAAGTAACCATATCCGATTATCATCAAGGGTTCGGTTAAATATATGTCCTTATATATTATATAGTATATATTTAGTCCAGCATGTATATCATAGATTTCATATAAGTCACGCATGGAGGTAGGATGATAAACATCCATTAAACCTCATTGTATGATTCACCAATACACAAATCACCGCAAGGATGATTCGGATGGTCTTGAATAAAGGAAAATACTTAACTAAAACTATGAACACCCAAGTAAGCAAGCTATGTGCGTGCATCCCAAACATGGCAACGTTTGGGACGTGTCGTAGCCTTGTTACTCAAATGAAGGTTGAACAAGTTTTAGTGGCTTAAACATAGAAAACATCAAGTGAGGTGGTAGAATGAGATTAAGATAGCCAAAGCTTCCAAGTATTAACACCTATACCAAAACACAAGTCTTGCCATAAGAATTATAGCAAGCTCGGATGGTTTCATCATTTGTGGGTTGTTTAAACCTAATAAAACAGAAATTTTAGAGGGTAATTTACACCTCTAACTCATAAGAATCAATCTTAGACAAGGTTACTAACCATAGACTTGGTTAGTAGCAAAGGAAGCACAAGATTGTATAAGAAAACATAGGTTTAATAAAAGTTAACAATATAATCTTCCAAAACAGAAAGTTTGGACCTCAAAATGGTGCTGTTCCATCTTGGTTTACCATGGTAAACCCTTGAGGTGTTCCAAGCTTTGCAGTAGAAGAAAAGATGAAGAAAAATGAGTTTGAACTTACTTTAGAACTTGGATGATTCTGCCCAAAAATCAGAATTTGTGGATGATTTTGGAGTGTTTTGGGAGTGATTAAGTGTTAGGAAAGTTAAATGAGTTAGGAGGTGATTGTGGTGAAAAATGTGGAAAAATGTTTAAAATTCACGCTTTTTGGAACATTTCAGCAGCTTCGGGCCGTAGGCTACGACCAGCCCTTTTCAACAAAACCTTTTTTGGGGCATCTCAAGGGATATATGTACATGAATATCAAGAATGTGTAAGAGTATGATTTTCCGAATGTAATTTATTCGTCATGTATAATTCAGTTTCGTATAAAACACCCGTATTCGAGATTGATTAAATATCACGTATTTATGTATGAACAAGTGTGAATAAAATGTATTTTCATTATGATCAAACTCTCGGATTACAAGATTGAAAGATGAAATACGAATCGCTACATGATTACAAGTTTACAAAATAGAAATATAAATACACTTTCTAAATAAAAGAAGTACATAAATGCGAAGCGTTACAGTTACAAGGAGGAAATGTTAGGTTCTCCTTGTAACCACCAATTAGCGCGAAAATAAGTATCGTTTAAGAAGATAAAACGAGTGTGTGTTAAGAGTGAGAGAGTCGATCCTTGAACCTGTTGTTGAAGTCCGGTATTTATAGCCGATGGATAAGAAGGAGATGCGCTGATGGGCCTTGGGCCGTACATCTCCGACAAGGAATATTCTCTTTGTATTCTCTGACACAACCGTTGGTGTTTGCATAGCATGGAGACGTTGGCGCACAGAGATTGGAGCCGTGTGGCCTGGCAGTTGTCCTTGTTATCGAGTCTGTTACCAGATGTGAGTGGAGATCATGGAGCAGTGAACAACGTGACCTGATTAGTTCCACGTCACTGCCATGTTGTACTTCTAGTCTCCTGCACGATTGGTCATCGTGGGAGTTGTCTGGTCAGGGCATAGCGCAAGCTCATTAGCTACAGCTTCTGCCATCTGTACCAGTTGTACCTGTATTAGTTGTCATTGTGCTAGGTGCGTCGTCGAGGACCCGCGTGCACATCTAATGACCATCAGAAATTATTCTGCTAAGTCTGGGTATGACCCTTCGCGCGCGAATGTTATAACTCCTCGTGCAGGATTTGGGACCATACCCCTTAAAATGAATAACAGGTGTATAGTTTTCAAAACCAATTAGTAAATAAAGATTGAATTACTATTTACGACAAAATATGTATAAATTGTAACTTAACTGCAGTATAACATCTGTTTTTGTATACATTATTCATTGGTGTAAAATACAATGCAAAAGAATATACCAACTTGTGTTAACAATACAAGCAACAATAACACTTTAAATGTATACATGTTATATTTCAAGCTTATGTGTGTCATCATCACCTAGAAACTCAGATCTTAACTTCATTAGTAGCCGCCCTAAATAGTTGAGACCTTCACCATCACGGCCCCCACCCCAGAAGAGATCATGAGGCGAAGCTTCGACTAATATACAACCCGATGTTGATAAAAGCATTGAATACAAGTGTGGGTAAATCGAGAATTTGCATTTTAATGCCTTATACATCACCTCTATTTTCATGCTTTCCCAATCAGCCCTTACCTGCATAACCAATGTATTCTATTAACTTACTGCCTTTTTAATAACCATGACAACCTGTCACTGAAAGTAGGGGTGCAAACGAGCCGACCGGCTCCCTAGCTACTCCGGATCGGCTCGAGAAAAAGCTCGAAACTAGCCGAGCCTTATTGAACCTGAGCCGAGCTTGAGCCTAGAATAAAGCTCATTTATTTATCGAGCCCGAGCTCGAGCCTGGCATGTGAGCTCGTCAGGCTTGTCGAGTCGAGCCTTAGTGTAATATTAGTTTTTTATCAATATTTAATAACCTTTACACTTTATTTAAAGTTGTCTAGTAAATGAGCCGAGCCGAGCTTAATTAAACTTGTTTACAGCCAAACCCGAACCTAAAAATAAGCTTATTTAGTAAACGAGCCCAAACCCGAGCTTCACTTATCGAGCTCGCGAGCCTAAACGAGTCTATTATTTATATTATTTATTTAATATATTAATTAATAGATAATAAACGAGCGGAGCCCAGCTCGAGCTCGAGAAATATCAATGAGCCGAGCTCGAGCTCTCATAACTTAATCGAGCTCAAGCTCGGGCTCGGGCTCGGCTCTTTTGCACCACTAACTAGAAGACTCACTGGGCTCCATCAATACACTATCAATACACTGCTAACAAATGAGAACAAGAAATAAGAACCTTGGACCACTTGATTAGTCTTATTGACTTTTTGTTATCAACTAATAGTGTCAAGAAAGAAACTTGGATAGCATCGTTAAGTAAAGGGCATACCATATCCGGGTGCTCCCTTTGTGTTCTCCTTCCTATACGCGCTGCTTCTTCAGGACTTTTTGCTGAACGTATTGCTTCGATGTAACTTCTTGAATTAGGATTGCTTGAGCCCACAAACTTATGTGCCTGCATTTTAGCCTTTTAGGTAAAGAATATACACCTCAGATCGCATCATATGTGGGGAGCTACAACCAGTTAAAAAATCACCTGATAATAGTGCTCTACGCTTGACCAAGTAACATAGTCACTGTTTTCATCAGGTAATCTGATTGGATGAGGAGAAAAGTTGGAGAAACTCCCGTATGGATCCCATGTCTTGTAGAAGAATATGATTGGTGAATCATAAGGAGATAAAGATGGATCAATGGCTGAGGTTTCATCAACCGATGGAATCACAGGTGTCATATCAGGAATGGGTTGCAGATAACCACTTATAAGCACATCAGATCCTATCTGCCATTTCAGTCAACATTTTAACATACAAGGCACGAACAATCAGATTGCATACTTTATAAACTATTAATAAAAAGCAACATAAAGTGACAAATTATTTTTTACGAACCTGCTCATAAGAAACATCAATCAACTCCAAAGCCTGTGTCATTTCAACCATTCCAAGTTCCCCCACCGGAGAAGGCGCGTTCTTTCCACCAATGATTTTCGGAGCAACAAACGCATGCACCTGCGTAAACAAACTATATGTTTTTACGTGGCGTCTGGTTCGCAATCAGAAATCACTATGGGAATGGGTTTGTACTTTGTAGCAGTCTGGTATAAGAATGGGAATCAATTTTTAAACTGACCTTATGTATGACACCGGCAGCAATTGCGGATGCAGATAACGTCCCGCCACATTCCCATAAAATTGATAAGTATCCACGATCATAAAGGTAATCCACAACATCTTTTGGATTCAAGATATCAAACTCCACTACTTCAACATCTTTCGATGCAAGAAACTTCTGGAAACTTCTTCTTGCACCTCTTTGAGTAGCGACTATCGTAGGTACTTCTCTGACATCCCAAAGATTTGCAACTTCGGGAAGATTAAGCGTTTGTGACATCACAATTCTCATAGGTAAATGTCCACCTCCGTGTCTCGGAGTTAAACGTGGATCTGTATTTAAATTTGAAACGAGATTCAGTAAAAAAAATCCAGAATCTGCAAAAATTATGAAGTTAGCAGACAATAAAGTCGCATACTATCTTTGCGTACAGTATTTCCTCCGACAATAACTGCGTCACTTCTACCACGTAATTCAAAAACACGAGATCTTGACTCTTTGCTACTTATCCATGATGCGTGCCCGCTAGTAGCAGCAATTTTTCCTATCAGAATATAAAGAAACAATGAATACGTTTAATTTAAGATAAAATCAATATTATTATGACTGCATGATACTAACCATCAAGGGTCATTGCATACTTGAGAACAGAGAATGGGACTCGACAAGCTGATCTATATAGCAAAGGAGCATTGACAACGAGACATGATTTTAGAGCGTCCTAAAAGAATTTATAGATATAGTTAACAAATTGCATGACTCGCCATCAAAGGCAGAAAAACTAAGAAACAGACTTAAGTGAAATGTGATAAGAATAAAGGTATTACTTATGAATGGGGTGATTTGGGCTGTATTCGATCTCAAACGAGTCAAATGAAAAAACTAGCTAAAAGGGGAACGGGTCGAAACTCACAAAAGTCAAATTTTAATGGATACAAGTAAGAAGTATATAACATCCGAAATGATTTTATTCAAACATTTAGATTATCACTGTATCCATATTTTGTAATCATAATCAACACATTACTATTTACAGAAATAGATAAAAAGGTTTGTGGGTGACCCAAACTGACTGGTCAGCTTTGACCTATACTAAAACTTCACATGTTTCAACCCGAACCAGTTTTGACCCATTACTAACCTGCCTGGCCCACCCATCTTGCCACCTACAATTCAAAGCATACCTCAATGGAGATACTTCGTATGTCTTCCCCAAGAACATCAACCTGCAGTCCTTCAGTTCTTAATGTCTGAACAGCTTTTCCTCGAAGATGTTGTAAGGGATGTCTAATCCCGATAACAACTCTAGTGATTCCTGCCTAAGAATTAAGCTTAGTAAATTTGAAGTAAATTTTTTACATTAAATTTAAGTATAAACTCGTTTGATAACAGAAAGAAAGCAAAGATATCAAGTATCAATAATCATCTATTTCTATTAAGAAACTGAATTAACTTCAAAAACATGTCGGAATCATATAAATTATTGCCTAGCTTTCAAAATAAGTTTTGTGAGACTGTTGATTATATCAACGATTCACGTTGATTTATACCTTTTGAGCCAAATGACAGCCACCAAATCTAGTAATACCTCTTTAATACCAAAATACCACTATACATGTGTACTCTCATGACTTCATATGCAAGCATAATTTCAGAGGGAGGTTCAAACTTCAAAGAAACCACTTTTTGGACCTTTGGACCTTGAATCATGTTTCAAATGGACGACTAAGATCCAATAAATTCCTGTCTCTTCCACTTCATGAATAACCAACATCCCCTCATCATCCGTTCCATAATCAAGGACCAAAAAGTTTTCCTTTGGTTCCTAACTATTTAATGGTTCTCAATCGAACCCGTCCCCTAACTTTGTTTCCCATAAACTAAAACCTACTACAAACTAACTCCACACATGTAACACCATTTAAAAAACTTAAAAGTTTCCTATCAATACTGGTCTAATATGCTTACTACAATCATTAAGATAACATACGTTCGGTAAGGTCCTTTTCCATATTAACAGTTACTGTGTGGGCCAAATGTTCGAAGGTCGTTTTGCTTGGCTAGTCTGGGACTTCATCATGGACGTCCTTAGCGGATTAAGATCATGTACATGCCTAGTCGTGTCTCTCCGACGAACATACCACTGGTCAAGAGCTGTTGCCGCTCTCCTGAAGATCAAGAGCAGGATAGAATGGCTTATCCCCTTGCAACTTAAGATGCCACACGGAGCCTCGACGTGACAAATGCCAGTCTTCTTAACCTCTGATTCCAACTTAGGCTTATCTAATTATAAGCATCTAAATCACCACACAACAACAATCACTTTATTAACTTACAACTTCCACATAATTCAAGTTTCCACAATAAGCATCTCATACAATATTCAAATAAATTAAGTAATCAACCAAATGCAAAAACCTTTATAAAAGCAGAAACAGCAGTAAAATCGCCATGACAGTCTCCAGGTTCCATATTAACATACGCAGTGGCGCCACGGCAATACTCTCCGGCGGCCTCCACCGCCTGAACCTCCGCCGGCTTCGTACCTTGCGCGTAAAGGTAACCTTCTCCGACGACGTTTCCGGTGGTTGCTATGACGCAACCGAAGTTAGGGTGTGGCGAGGTGAAACAGCGGACTTATCGGATAAATCGGCGGCGCGTTTGACGTAGGACGCGTCGAGCGCGTGGTGATGGTCGTAGGTGCAGTTGATGATGGAGGTTGGGTGGCGCGTGAATGGTGGAGTGAACCACATTGCCGTTGTAATGGCTGATTAGAGGTTGCGAGGTTCTGTGGCGGATGGAGGGGTTAGGGAAATTGTTCTGATTTGGGTTTTTAGGTTTGAACCAAAATGGTCCTCCAACTATTATTGTGTTTTACTTTTACTTTATATATATATATATTGGAGAGTTCAAATGAGAAGAAAATTTTATAAGAATAAAATGAATAACTTTTAAACCAATAGATATTCTTCAATTACTTCATTTAATATGTGTATTTAATATTATGAAAAATAGCATATAGGTAAATCTATAATTTTCATTAATTATCTAATTAATTAAACTTGTAACTCAATTTTTTAATATACTCTTTCACGATAAAATAATTTGTTGTGAAGGACAATTTTCGACATGTGTAGGATAAATTTTGAAATGCGTAGGGTATTTTTACATGTGTGTAAGCTAAATTCCGATAAGTATAAGATATATGTAGGATAAATTTTGAAATATGTAGGATATAATGTTTTTGTTTTATTAATGAGAGATAATATAATTAATGAGAGGAGTTATAAATTATTTAATGTTTTACCATTATGTCCTTTCTTCTTTTTCTTCTCACATTAAATTTCTTCTCAAATGAACCTTCCCCTATGTTATATATATATATATATATATATATATAATGGTGATGAAGAAGAAAATTATGATGACATTAATGAGATTTGAGTAACTCTTATTATATTTATTAGTATTCTATATCAAATTTTTTATTATATCCTTATTAATTAAAACATTAATTAAAAGTGGACAAAATCATATCTTGATCACAACCATTGATAAAAAAAATATAGGGTCAAGATGAATTTATTTTTCTTCTTATAAGAATATTCTTCTCGAATGAACCTCCCCCTATATATACATACATACAGTAGAGGATTCAAATGAGAAGAAATTTTTTGTAAGAATAAAAAAGAAGAAATTTCAACCAATAATAAGCTTTTATTTTACTTCATTTAATTTTTGTATTTAATAATAGTGTAAGGGTATATTAGTAAACTTAAATAGATCATTAATTGTTAGTCTTCCTTTTTAATAGCTAACTACATTAAATTTGTAACTTATTTTAAAAAAATATATTTTTTCAAAGAAGAAAAAAATAATAGTTTAAAGTGTAGGATAAATTACGAGGTGTGTAAGATGAATTACGAGTTATGTAGGATAAATTTCAAAACGTGTATGATAAATTTGATGTGTGTAGGCAAAAACTTTGGTGTGGAGGATGATAGTCTTTATGACTAATTAATTAGTTCAATATAATAATGAGATGAGAGAAAAAACAATTTAATGTTTTACAATTATACTTTTTGTTCTTTTTTTTCTTAATTTAATTTTTTCTCAAATGAATATATATATATATATATATATATATATATATATATATATATGAGGAGAGTTATCCAGATTCTTGAAAACGCTAAATATTGAGAGACGCGTATAAAAAAACCAATCAAAATCAATTTTTTTAATACAAATCTTATTATAATTGAAATACAACATCAAATAATGTATCCATCTTTTCAAAATCACTCTTAATAAGTTTTTTACACATGTGTAATTTTTTATTTACGAATACATGTAAATTTTAACTTGTAGATTTAATTTCCAATATTGTTTTCGAATAATAATGTTTGAATTGTTTTTGACCAAGCTCTCGTATTGCGAGAACCGTGAGTTTTCCTAATTCAAGTGGCTTTTCTTCCTATAATTCCACTATATATATAAAATTGGAAAGTGAGCAGAAATAGTAATTTGATTTTTACAATAAATGAATTTCAAATTTTGTCTTTTATCTTTATGTTCTTTTTCATGTGGTGTCCTTTATCTTTAAAATTTTTTAAGTTTTGTACTCTATGTTTCAAACCTTGCATGTTATGTCCTTTGAGCCTAACTCAGTTAGTTTTTAACGGTAAATAAGATCATGTGCTTGTCACATGAAGGTACTTTTGTAATTTTGCCTATTTAATAAAAATATATGTTAATTAAAAAAACATTAGAATATAAATAAACCAAATCTCTCTCCATCTATCAAGCCATTTCTTTCACTAAACTCTTTTCCTCTTCTCTCTCTCACAAGAAACTCCACCAATGCACCAATCCTCCATTAAAAGACATGCTATTACAAGCCCAAACCCTAATCCTTACCAATCGCCCACCTAATCACATGTTAGCGATCGCCTCATTTGGATATGGTTAAAGGCGAGAGGTGGTGGCGAGGAGGCGGGTGAACAACGAACAGATATGGAAGTGTTCGGACATTACTTGTTCTGGCAACATACTCCAACTTGTTCTTGCGGTTGTTTGGTGGTGGAGATCGAATGTGTGGTGGCGGTGGTGTGGCAGGGGTGGATCTGTGGTGGTGGTTGCGACGGGTAGGTGTCAAGATCCAACAAACCCGGCTAGCCAGCTCACATACGCTTCGATTCACGATTGATCTAGAACAAGTTATTCACAAATACTTTTGGTCGTTGAATTTAATCAATCTGTTATCGGAATTTAATGAAAGGAATCCGATTTTAGGGTTTAATACGACGACCATTTGTGAGTAGCCACATCCAATTTTGAGCTGAGATAATTGATGTGGGTTTGAATTAGGATTTTGAAATTGGGGGTTTATGGGTTTTTAAATTGGGGAGAGGGTGTGAGCTGTGTTGTGTTGTTCGGCTGGTGGTGGCGGTGGTCGAGTGGTGGTGCCTGGTTGTAAGGGGTGGGTGGTGGTGATAGTAATGGGTGGTAGTCGCAGTAGGTAATGGTAGGAGGGAGTGGTGGGTGAGAGGGAGAAAAGATGAGAAAGAGTGTTTTAGTTTTTATTATATATATGTGTATATATATATACAGGGGCGGATCTACTTATGAAGGGCGGGTTCATATGAACCCACTTGGTTTCGAGTTTAGAGTAGAGAGCCTATATAAGAATAAGGGGTGAACCCATAAATAATATGTGGTATGAACCCATAAACAAAATTGATTAGTGACTCCATGGTGAAGGCTTTCCCACTTCTAAACAATAGGATTGGGGTTCAATCCTTTCCATTGGCGTTTTTATTTGATATTTTCTTTTCTTTCCATGATACTATCTTTTTTACACGATAGTGTTAAACATTTTGAGGTCAATTGATTGTTGTTTTTTTTTTTCTGAGTTCTTAGTATTGCTAAATTGTTTAGATCAAAGTTGAATTTTACTTAAGTTCTTATAAGCTTGATTAATTGGTAGATTTGTAAGAGTCGATTGTTTATTTTGTTTTTTTCTTAGTCATTTGCTAGTTTGTTTCCTTCTTATACTCTTGATTAGGTTCTTTATTTCTAATTAGTTTATAAACTGATTAAATGTTATATAATTTTCTTTTTAGTTTATTATAGTTGGTCTTAAGCCTAAATAAAAAAAGACAAGGGTTTATAACAATAAAGTATAAAAAAGGCCCCGAAATTATTATGTGAGCTATAACGCCTATGAAGTATAAAACCATAACGGATACATAACCTCTAAAAGATTAGAGGATATACAACAAAAAAATTAAGTAGTTCAATCAAATAGTCAACTATGTTAATCACATGAACCACTTTTATTTAAGTCGATCCGATCCGACTCGGAAATTTTAATGTTTGTTGTGAGATATTTGGCCACCAAAAAAATGTGAACCCATAGAAAAAAAGTCCTGGATCCGTCACTGTATATATATACACACACACACACACAATACATTAGTATTAATTTTTAAATCTGTTTTTGTTTTATTTATTAACTTATTTTTATAAATAATTGGTAAAAGACTTAATTGCCCTTGAGTGATCAGATTTTAGGCTCAAAGGACATAACGTGCAAGATTTGAAAACATAAAGTACAAAACTTGGCAATTTTAAAGATAAAGGACACCGCCTAAAGAAGGGTATAAAGATAAAGGACAAAATTTGAAATTCACTCTTATAATAATATATATAGTTTCTTTTTACGTATTTTTATTATTTCAATATTAGAATAGATCATTATTATATTTACTTTTAACCTTAAATATGTTTCTTTAATTTTAACTTTTAATGATTTTCTTTTTTTAATGTTACTGATATTGTCTGAACAATCGGTACCGATATCAGTATTGTTTTTTTATTTTTTATTATTATCATGTGCCTATTATTATATACGACTCGATAAAAGTTCTACTCGAACGGGTGATATATAATTATTTTTTATCATTACGCTCTCCATTTTTGTTCATCTCGACCCTCCTACAATGTATCTAAAAGAACCTCTTCATCACCATCACCGACAATTGAATGCGCTCTTCGTCACCATCGTCGGCAACTGAACACGCTCTTCATCACCGTCAATTGAATGGGAGATTGAATACACTCGAATGAAAATTTAATAAGAAGCCATTTGACCTGCCATCATATTAGTCTTCTTCTTCTTCAACTTAATCATCTTCTTCGTTCAACAGTGTCCTTGCTTGATCCTTCAAGCATAACCGTTGTCAATAGTTCGACACGATGAACGGCTAGGTTATTGTAGAATTGGTGGTTAAAGATGAACCAATGTTTTCGGTTTGCATACATTACATACATGTATTTCTAACTTTTTCTATTCTATTTTCTTCACCTTTTGCCAGATTCTGTTTCGTAGTTCTTAAAACTATTGTAATCATGTGACTAGGTTAGTGTTTGGAGTTTTTCCCTTAAAATCATAGGGTTTATGTTCTTTGTTTGTTTACGTAATGCGAGTTTGTATTAGAATGGTGGATTGTTTGTTAACACACTATGCATGTATCCGCATGTATACTGCCCTGTACAAAGACTATAAACAACTCAATCAAGTGATGTGGCCATGTTAATGCAATGGAGTTACCAAATTGATGGAGTTAGATCTTGATGGACCTCCAAGTTATACTAGCATCTTTCCCAAGAACAATATTAATTTCTCGTCACATTTGATTTAATAGATTTTTTAATTATTGCAAGCCAACAAAGACGTAGATTTATGTCACATTTGATCTTATTCAATGTATGTATACTACTCTGTACAAAAATCATTAATCAATGTGCACTTCTCTGTACAAGAATCAAGTTCAACAAATTCACGATTTAATATATGTATGTACTCTATACAAGAATCAATCTTCAATTTCAACTTCAAATAAGAATCAAGTAAGCTGCATTACCCTGGATCATCTAAACAAGAATCAAGTAATTGAACTTCAAGTTCAACTTAAGCTACATTATAGGAATCAAGTAACCAAACAAGAATCAACATTTGAGTTCAACAAAAATCAAGAATCATTCTTATGAACAAGCACTTTAATCACCCCTGGATCATGTCTAAGTCAAATTTTGATCACTCTTGGATCAATGTTACAGTCACCCAAACAATAATAAAACTTTAAACACCCTGGATCATCTATACATACCTTATCAACAAGAACTATAATCACCCCTGGATCATGTCTTACTCAAACTTTGAGTTCAATAAAAACTCAATCAACTCATCTAACACACCTTATGAACTTAAATGTTGTTTATGCAAATAAAAGAGAATAATTTACCTTCCATGGCCAGAGTTTGCACTAAAAAGCAAAGATTGAAAACCATGTTCATTGATTCGATCAATTGGGGACAACTGCAGGTGTCGGGTGTTGTTAGTTGCCCCCGTTTGGAGTGGAGAAAATAAGGAGAAGAGGAAGCTTGGTGGGTAAGGTATGTTATCTAAAATTGATGGTTTCAACATGTTGTGAATTAGAACAAGTAGGTTTTTAATATATATGTGCTTATATATATAACTGCTTATAAAGAAGAGCATTATTGTTTGATTCGTACACAGCGCGGTGGGGTAATCCTAGCTTAAAAGTCAATTAGTAAATAAGAAGTGTAATACTATTTACTAGTTATGATTAAAAATGTGTAAATTGTATCTGAATTGCAAAAAATTATTCAAGTATAACATCTGTTTTCGTATACATTATTCATTGGTGTAAATACAATGCAAAAGAAAATACTAACTTATGTTGAAAGCACAAGAAACAACACCAATTTAAATGTATATATGGTTAAAATTCTCAATATCCTGTAGTATCTCAAGCTTATGTGTGTCATCATCACCTAGAAACTCAGATCTTAACTTCATAAGTAACCGCCCTAGATTGTTGAGACCTTCACCATCACGGCCCCTGCCCCAGAAGAGATCATGAGGCAAAGCTTCGACCAGTATAGGGCCGATGTTGATAAAAGAATTGAATTCAAGTGTGGATAAATTGAGAATTTGCATTTTAATGCTTTATACATCACCTCTATTTTCATGCTCTCCCAATCAACCCTTACCTGCATGCCCAATGTGTTCTATTAGTTGACTTTTTTGTTATCAACTAATAGTATTCTTATGAAAATGTCGAAAAAAACTCGGATAACATCTTTAAGTGAATTGTATGTCACACCCCGACCCGCAGCGGAATAAGAGTCGGGGCATAATTGGGTTATCACCAAAGCTCATGATGTTTACTAATATGTTTCATATTTATTAAATTCAAATTACATCTCAAAGTTCCAAGTCAAATTCATACAATACAAGGAAAGGAAAAATTAACTAAAACAATCCAAAATCTAAACTGGTTTATTCTTCTAGGCCGCCCTATATGTTTCTTACTTCAACTTGATCACCTGTATCATGTGTAAAAATAGGGAATTTTGGGTCAACAAAAGTTGGCGAGTGAACCTTGTTAAAAACATTTGTTATTGATTCATTTTTGTAATTAATATAGGAAAATTGTGCAATAATCATTTATGAACAAATGTATGTAAACATAACGATCACAAACCACCTTGCTTAAGTATATAATAAGAATGACAATGTATATGTTGGCAACGTCCCGTTCACGCTCATAGGTAATGGGGAACGGACGGCCTATGCTAATGTATGTGAGATCAAGGCTCAATCAAACGGAGCCGATCTTATGTTGGCAACGCCTGGTTCACGCTCATAGGTAATGGGGAACAGCTCACGCTCTAGGTAATGGGGAGCGGCGGCCTATGAAATGTATGTACTGAAAATGATAAATTAAATCTAAACATCAACCACACAAACAACTGATACATATTGAATACACATTTGATCATGAACATGATGGATGCACAAGTGTTTAATTATAATAATAAATAGCGACACATGATACACCCCAAAATGTGATTAAAAAGGGGAATTGGTAGAGATTCACTCACATTGGGTGCGTTTGCTTGAAGATGTTGAATGCGCACGAGTTTAGAGGATTGATCGACGAGGGATAACTAACCTAATTAATAACGAAAAGGTACGGTAAGTATGTGGATTTTATTAACTATTTTAATAGGATTTTTGGATATATTTTTGTGAGTTTAAGGCTATTTTCTAACTTTAAAAACGTTATTTTTAAGTATTTTTAATTGATTTTTAAATTAAATAAATAAATAAAAATAATAAAAAAAATGTTGACTTTTGACCGTTGACCGTTGACCGGTCCGGTCGCTTATATATGTGCGCTGGGTAAGACTCGAACCCGTGACCTCCCGTACGCGTGCACGCAGCTCTACCAACTGAGCTACGTGTCTAACCCGAAATAATTCTGTTTTTAATTATACTTATATACTATTTAGATTTATCCAGAAATTATTTATTTTTAAAAAGGATTTTAAATGTATCGAATCGGTGCTGACAACAGGTCTCGAACCCGGGACATGTGGGTTAACGTGCACACAGTCCACCGCTGGACTGTGTGTCTAACCTGGTTAATAATCCGGTTTTTATTATACTTAACATGATTCTGTGAGTTAACCCGGTTCGGTAAAAAAAAAGGCATTTTTATTTCAAGAGAGTAAGGTTGGGACAGGAATCGAACTCGCGACGTATATGTATTTGTTTGCACACAGTCCACCGCTGGACTGTGTGTCTAACCCGTTCATAAAACTGATTTTAATTAATCTAATAACATAACCGGACTTCGTCTTCTTCGCTCAAGAACACAGACAATGATAATTTGACTGATTTATGTCTAATTCGATTATCAAACATTATAAGTAATTAAAAGGTAATGAACGGCGAGAGTTTGGGGATAGGAGGTACCGATCCGTGTCTTTCACATAACTCCGGCAAAGGTCCGTCGGCTCTGTTTGTGAACTTCGGCTGTTAGAATCAATTAACAGTTCTGTTCGATTAGTTATGAAATTGAGGTACTTAAACAAGGATTAACAGAAGTTTGAATGATCATACCGGCTCTCAGCGTGATTCTGGAAGTTTCAGAAGTTTTCCGGCGAAGGCAGAAATTACGACAACGTCGTCTGGGATTGATTCTGGATGGTGGATTTGTGTTAGTAACAGTCTAACAACGATTGAAACAGAAAGAGTCGAGGTATTTACCGTGTGGATGTGAGTCTCGGTTTTCCGGCGAAAGTCCGGTGATGGCAGGATATTTCCGGCGAGTGAAATTTCGTCGAGAAAAGGTGCGATTTTGAGCGAAAAGGCTACCAGAGATTTGTGGGTGAATTTATAGGGAAGAATCGAGACGCATGGGGTCTGATTTCAGTCTTGATTCATGGTCAGCCATTCTCTGACGGTTACGACTGATGTCGCGGTTCAGACATCGTTATAACCGACGTTGAGGTTAATTCTTCGGTTAAATCAGAAGAAACTGTCAATTATCGGCGAAATCGTCGGGATTTCCGACGACTGCGAATTGGGCGCGTCGGTTGACCGATTTGAAATCGAGGTTTGGATATTTGATTTGATATATTCCTAAAGAACACAAGTGGCGGAGTGGTTTGGTGAGTGAGAGTTAAGGCTTTGTGGTTCCCGGCTGACCCGGGTTCGACTCCGGCAGCCGGTTTTTCTTTTTAACTAATTTATTTTTATTTTTTAACAATTATAATTTATAACTTCTAATTGTTTATTAATTAGTATCGTTTAAAATTAAATAAGTCATGAATAACAACAAAAATATAAAACTGATTGTTCGATTAAATAAACGAAGCGGGTTTTGAAAACCCATTTTTCGACGGATGTTACAGTATCCCCTACTTTTAGAAATTTCGTCCCAAAATTTAAGTAGTAGTAGTTACAGGAAATAGATGTGGGTATTTCTCGTGCATTGAGTCTTCACGTTCCCAAGTAAACTCAGGTCCTCGTTTCGACTCCCAAGGTACCCTGACAATTGGGATGCGGCTTCGTCTTAAACGTTTTTCTCGAAGTCCATAATTTCTACAGGTCTTTCAATGAAATGCATAGATTCATTAACTTGGATGTCTTCTAGAGGAATATGGAGGTTTTCATCAGCGAGGCACTTCTTCAAGTTTGATACGTGGAATGTGGGGTGAGTTATGTTGAGTCCTTCTGGTAGGTCAAGCTTGTATGCTACAGGTCCTACTCTTTCGAGTATCTTGAAAGGACCTACGTAGCGTGGTGCTAGCTTGCCTTTTTGGCCAAAACGAACCACTCCCTTCCACGGTGATACTTTTAAAAGTACTTGGTCACCAATGTTAAATTCCAAGGGCTTTCGTCGTTTGTCTGCGTAACTCTTTTGACGACTTTGTGCCGCTAGAAGGTTGTTTCGAATTTGATGAATCTTGTCTATAGTTTCTTGTATTAATTCCGGACCGGTGATTTGAGCTTCTCCAATTTCGTGCCAACATATTGGTGATCGGCACTTACGACCATATAACGCTTCGAAAGGTGCCATGCCGATACTTGAATGATAGCTGTTGTTGTACGAAAATTCAACTAATGGTAGGTGAGCGTCCCAATTCCCTTTGAAGTCTATGACACATGCTCGAAGCATGTCTTCAAGAGTTTGAATGGTGCGTTCAGATTGTCCATCAGTTTGGGGATGATAAGCGGTACTGAGGTCTAATCGTGTACCCAAGGCGGCTTGTACAGCTTGCCATGTTCGTGAAGTGAAACGACCATCACGATCTGAAATAATGCTTAACGGTACACCATGACGGCTTACGATTTCGCTGATGTAGATACGAGCTAGCTTCTCATTCTAAAGTCCTCGCGAATCGGAATGAAGTGAGCTGATTTTGTAAGACGATCAATGATTACCCATATAGTGTCATACCCACCGGAAGTGCGAGGTAACCCGGTAATGAAGTCCATGGTTATGTTTTCCCACTTCCATACAGGTATTTCAGGTTGGACTAGAAGTCCTGAGGGTCTTTGATGTTCAGCTTTTACTTTAGAACAGGTAAGGCACTTGGAAACAAAAACAGCAATATCCTTTTTCATGCCAGGCCACCAGTAGGTATATCGAAGGTCTTGATACATCTTGTCGGCTCCTGGGTGTACAGAGTATCGTGTTTTGTGTGCCTCTTTCATAAGGAGATCGCGAAGGTTATTGTGATGGGGAATCCATATGCGATCTAGATAATACAGAATACCATCGGATTTTGTTTCGAGTTTAAGTTCTGCTCCACAAGATAACTCATTGCGTATGTCGTATTCTGTTATGGAAACATGTTGAGCTTCTCTGATTTGATCTTTGATATCGGTTATGATTTGCGAACATAGAAGACGAATGGAGTTCGCTAACCCTTTCGTTGAGTGCATCGGCCACCACATTTGCCTTGCCGGGATGATACCGAATTTCACAGTCGTAGTCATTAAGAAGTTCGACCCATCTTCGTTGCCTCACATTCAACTCCTTTTGATTAAAGATATGTTGGAGGCTCTTGTGGTCAGTGTAAATTTCACACTTGGTACCATAGAGGTAATGTCTCTATATCTTAAGTGCGAACACAACGGCTCCAAGTTCTAGGTCGTGGGTAGTTCTTCTCATGAGTTTTGAGCTGCCTAGAAGCATAGGCTATCACTTTTCCCCTTTGCATTAATACACAGCCTAGTCCCTGCCCTGATGCGTCGCAATAAACTACAAAGTCATCGCAACCTTCGGGGAGTGTGAGGATAGGTGCGTCACAAAGCTTTTGCTTAAGGGTTTGGAAGGCTTTTCTTGTTTAGGTCCCCATATGAAGGGTTTTCCTTTATGTGTCAAAGCCGTGAGTGGTACAGCGATACGAGAGAAATTTGATATGAAACGGCAGTAGTAACCAGCCAAACCAAGGAAAGATCTTACTTCAGTTGGTGTACGTGGCGCTTGCCATTCTTGCACTGCTTTGATCTTTGAGGGGTCGACATGTATTCCTTGTCATTGACGACATGTCCAAGGAATTGTACCTCTTTTAACCAGAATTCGCATTTGGAGAATTTAGCGTAGAGCTTTTCGGTTCTTAAGAGCGTGAGGATGAGTCGAAGGTGCCATTCATGATCAGTTTTGGACTTTGAGTAAATGAGAATGTCGTCAATGAAGACTATAACAAAACGATCGAGATAGGGTTTGCAAACTCTGTTCATTAGATCCATGAAGACTGCTGGAGCGTTGGTTAGACCAAATGGCATGACCATGAATTCATAGTGTCCATAGCGAGTTCGGAAAGCGGTCTTTGGGACGTCTTCTTCATGTACTCTGAGTTGATGATAGCCAGAACGAAGGTCGATCTTTGAAAAACAAGTGGCACCCTGGAGTTGGTCTAGAAGATCATCGATACGAGGTAATGGATAGCGGTTCTTGACCGTTAATTTGTTGAGTTCTCTGTAATCGATACACATGCGAAACGTTCCATCTTTCTTCTTCACAAACAGAACAGGTGCACCCTAAGGCGATGAGCTAGGACGTATGAATCCTTTTTCGGTCAATTCTTGTAATTGACTGGCTAGCTCTTGCATTTCGGATGGGGCTAACCTATAAGGAGATTTCGCGACAGGCGTAGCGCCCGGTATAAGATCAATGCGGAATTCAACTTCTCTCTTGGAGGAAGTCCTGAGATGTCGTCGGGGAAGACTTGCGGGAATTCTTTCACTACAGGTATGTCTTCGAGTTTCTTCTCCTTATTTCCCTTCTTGACAACGTGGGTTAGAAATGCTACATAATTCTTGCGGAGATATTTTCGGGCTTGAAGACAGGACATCAGTTTGAGTCCTTTCGAAGGGGTTTCTCCAAAGATTCGTAGGGTTTGACCGTCTGCAAGAGGAATGCGAATGAAATTTTCGTGGCATACCACTTCAGCATGATGTTGGCTGAGCCAGTCCATGCCGATTATAATGTCAAAACTTCCCAACTTCATAGGAATGAGGTCAATAGGAAAATCGTGATCGTTTAGAGTAAGAGTACAGTTTCGGATAATGGAGTTTAATGAGACCGGTTTTCCGTCAGCAACTTCTACCGTTATGGATTCCATAAGTTTATCACGAGTTTGGTTGGGATGGGTTCGAATTCTAAGGACACAAAACTCTTATCCGCGCCAGTATCAAATAACACGGATGCATAACTACCATTGATGAGAAACGTACCGTTAACCACGTTTGCGCCTAGCTTGGTTGGCGTTGATGTTAAATGCTCTTCCTCTAGCAGGTGGAGGAGCTTGGTTAGCTTGGTTCACCGGATTTGCTTGAGCTTGAGCATGTATGATGTTCACCAAGCGTGGACAAGTGTTTCTAAAGTGGTTTGGGTCTCCACAATTGTAGCAAGCCCGCATGGGTTGCATCATGGGGTAGTTGGGTTGGTAGTAGGTTTGGGCCGTATGTTGTGTAGGTGGTGGTAGTAGGGGTTGTTGGGCTTGACCCATTATTTGATGGTGGGTTTGAGTTGTGGGTTGGTTGCGGTTCATTCGATGTAATGAGCGGCAGGTTTGGATGGTGTGACCTGCACGGCTACAGCCGGTGCAATATTGACAGGGGTGTTCGGGGGAGTGATGGTATTGACAACGGGTGCATTTTGGGTAAGGGCCAGAGTATTGCCTTTTGTATGGTGCGGGTGAAGGGCAACTTGAGTGATGGGTGCAGCAGAGATAGAGAAATTGGTTTGGGTGACAGCAAAGTTTCTGGTATTTCGTTTCCTTTTATTAGAAAACTTTGAGGAGGAGGTGGAAGGGTTTGAAGTTTGGCCCTCAACGGGGGCTTTCTTTTTCTCCTCCTTAAATTTACCGTTTCTGATGCGGTTCTCGGTAAGTTCGGTGGCTAGGCGAAGTGCTGAGGACTGAGTCTTGAATCTTCGAGGGGAGGCCTCGAATATAGTGTTCAACCAAGCGGTATACTGGGGTGAACAAGTTAGGAACCATCTGGTTCAGCTCAAGAAATCTTTTGTTGTCGGAAGTATGGTCCCCTTCCTTTTGCTTCAGCGAGTGGAATTCGTCTTCCAACTTCTTGAGTTCGCTTCTTGGGCAGAAGCGTTTTGTCATCATTTCCCTTAACTCTTCCCAGGTTAAGGCCATCGCGTCTTCAACTCCTCTCTTACCCTTCTCGGTGTTCCACCAGGTCAGGGCTACCCCAAATAATCTCCCGGTTGCGTAACGTACCTTGCGATCCTCGGGACAATCGCAATTTAGGAAGGTGTTTTCCATTTCCTCAAACCAGTGGAGGAGAGCGGTGACACCTTCGGTCCCTTCATACTTTGGGGGATCGCAAGAATTGAAGTGTTTGTAGGAGCACTTCTTGGAGGGAGGGTTGTCGATGTTTTGATCCTCTTGATTGGGTAGGTTGACAGGATTCGCGGTGAGAGCTTGCTGGACTTGAATTACAATATCAGTAAGCACCGCGGCCATTTGTTTTGCAATTTGAGTGGCCAAGCGTTCATTTGACCTTCCTGACTTTCGTCCTCCACGTAGCTGCCTAGCCGACATCTACAGGAACATACATAGGAAGATTGTGAGTTTAAGAAGTGTTTAGGTGTCATGTGTCGTTAAAAGTAATAAAAATAACATAATCATCGATAATGCAACTACATCCATAGGATGTCTTGGGTTTGCTCATGTTTGGGCCTCCAATGTCCCCCATACCATCGCCGGTATAGTCATGTGGGCCCCCATGACTATTGGCTTAGTAGGATTCACATTGGTATTGGCGGTTTAACACTCGCATCACCCGAATGAAAACCACGAAATATGTTTGCGAGATGTATGGTCGGAGGGTGTCCAGGTATAGACACAATGACAACTCAAAGTGGGGTTAGTTCACACGACGTTTGGTATAGCATGCTTTGGCCTAATAGGTCCTTCGTACTCTCATCGTTAGTCCCCAGGTAGCCAAACTGGTCCTTTATTTTGGATTTATACGAATGCCAAGCCTAGACAGGACGTTCCGACTACAGGTACTCGTACCCTTCCAGTTACTACATGCCCGTCATGAGAACTCACTTTGATGTGATTTGAAAACACAAAAATCGTTGTAAAAATCATATAAATTGTGAGGTGTGTGCTCCCATGGATATGATATGTTATGAGAATATGATTCATAATAGGCATTGTATAATAATATGTACTTATGAACATGCTTGCATAACATTGAATGTAACAATAAACATAAAGCATATAAACATCATGAATTTTGCATGTAACACACAAACAATTTAAAAACTCTAATCAACTATAGTATAGGCTCTAAGGGTCTAATAACCTATCCTATATCCCTATAGTCATGGCTCTGATACCAATCTGTCACACCCCGACCCGCAGCGGAATAAGAGTGGGGGCATAATTGGGTTATCACCAAAGCTCATGATGTTTACTAATATGTTTCATATTTATTAAATTCAAATTACATCTCAAAGTTCCAAGTCAAATTCATACAATACAAGGAAAGGAAAAATTAACTAAAACAATCCAAAATCTAAACTGGTTTATTCTTCTAGGCCGCCCTATATGTTTCTAGCTTCAACTTGATCACCTGTATCATGTGTAAAAATAGGGAATTTTGGGTCAACAAAAGTTGGCGAGTGAACCTTGTTAAAAACATTTGTTATTGATTCATTTTTGTAATTAATATAGGAAAATTGTGCAATAATCATTTATGAACAAATGTATGTAAACATAACGATCACAAACCACCTTGCTTAAGTATATAATAAGAATGACAATGTATATGTTGGCAACGTCCCGTTCACGCTCATAGGTAATGGGGAACGGACGGCCTATGCTAATGTATGTGAGATCAAGGCTCAATCAAACGGAGCCGATCTTATGTTGGCAACGCCTGGTTCACGCTCATAGGTAATGGGGAACAGCTCACGCTCATAGGTAATGGGGAGCGGCGGCCTATGAAATGTATGTACTGAAAATGATAAATTAAATCTAAACATCAACCACACAAACAACTGATACATATTGACTACACATTTGATCATGAACATGATGGATGCACAAGTGTTTAATTATAATAAGTAAATAGTGACACATGATACACCCCAAAATGTGATTAAAACGGGGAATTGGTAGAGATTCACTCACATTGGGTGCGTTTGCTTGAAGATGTTGAATGCGCACGAGTTTAGAGGCTCGATCGACGAGGGATAACTAACCTAATTAATAACGAAAAGGTACGGTAAGTATGTGGATTTTATTAACTATTTTAATAGGATTTTTGGATATATTTTTGTGAGTTTAAGGCTATTTTCTAACTTTAAAAACGTTATTTTTAAGTATTTTTAATTGATTTTAAATTAAATAAATAAATAAAAATAAAAAAAAATGTTGACTTTTGACCGTTGACCGTTGACCGTGAGTCCGGTCGCTTATATATGTCACACCCCGACCCGCAGCGGAAAAGGTGATCGGGGCATGATTGAGTTATCATCAAAGCTCATGACATTTATTATAACGTTTCATATTCATTAATACAATTTAATGGGAAATTTACAATCATAATTACATCATGTCCTAAACAACATTCTAGACTTCATTGTTTTCTTCTAAAGTATTTTCCTATGTTTTCCTTGCTTCATCCTGTTCACCTGTATCATGTGTAAAAATGGTTTTTGGATCAACAAAAAGTTGACGAGTGAATCCTATGGAAAACATTTGAACAAGTTTATTTAATTGATTATAAAATAAAGTGCACAATCACACATGAGTAAAAATAGATGTAAACTTATTCACCAATCATTTAATATTAAATAATGCACACATGAACAATAATGGATCGTTTTGAGGCACGCGTTGCTCAACTCGTCTCCCACGAGGAACTGATGGGCCTAATGAATGATTTGCATATACTTGACAATATGAAATACATAACTACAAACAATATAAACTAAATAATACACACACGAACAATAATGGATTTGTTTTGAGGCACGCGTTGCTCAACTCGTCTCCCACGAGGAACTGATGGGCCTAATGAATGAATTGCATATAACTTGACAATATGAAATACATAACTACAAACAATATATACAATCTAAGTTTAGATCACAATATGGTATGGCACAAGTTTAAATAAACGAGTTAATTTTGGTGACACATGACACACCCCAAAACGTGTAATTAAAAAGGGGAGTTGTAAGATTCACTCACATTGGGTGCGTTCGGTTGATGATGTTAATACGCAGAAGTTGGATTTAACCACGAGTGAAACTAACCTAGATAATAACATAATGGTTTGGTAAATAAGCGGATTTTATTAATCAATTTTAGTAGGATGATTGGATATATTTTTGTGAGTTTAAGGCTATTTTCTAACCTTAAAAACGTTATGTTTAAGTATTTTTAATTGATTTTTAAATAAAATAAATAAATAAAAATAATAAAAAATGTTGACTTTTTGCGACCGTTGACTTGTTGACCGGTCAGACTGTGTAATTGTGTATGCGCCGGGCAGGACTCGAACCCGAGACCTCCCGTTCGCGTGCACGCAGCTCTACCAACTGAGCTACGTGTCCAACCCGAAATATTTCTGTTTTTAATTATATTTATATACTAATTGAATTAAACCGAAAATCATTTATTTTTTTTAAAAACGAGTTTAATGCATCGATCCGGTGTTCTCCACAGGTCTCGAACCCGGGACCTGCGGTTTAGGTTAACACACAGTCCACCGCTGGACTGTGTGTCTAACTTGGTAAATACTATAATTTTTATTATACTTATATACAAACTAAATAATTTCATTTCTGTTTTATATAAAAAGTTTGATAATTGCCCGAACCGGTGCGGTAGTCCGACTCGAACTCGTGACGTGTGATTAAACGTTCACACAGTCCACCACTGGACTGTGTGTCTATCTTGGTTATTATTCCGGTTTTTATTAAACTTAACATTTATTGCAGTGAATCCGGTTCGGTTAAAAAAAAGAACATTTTTATTAAGGCGAGTGTGCGTGGGACAAGAATCGAACTCGGTACGTAAGCGTGTTTTATTTGCACACAGTCCACCGCTGGACTGTGTGTCTAACCCGAGATATATCTTGATTTTAATTAAACATATACAATACGAATCTTCGTCTTCTTCGTCAGACTTAACCAGAAACGGAAGTCCGACTGGTTCGAAGATTTAATCAAGTTCGGTAGTGTCTTGTGGTTAATTACATGTGAGATAAATAAAAAGAACGAGAGATTAAGTGTAAGGTATACCGAACTGGACTCCTCTGTTTTGCCGGCGAAACTCCGACGACAGCAGATTATTCCGGCGACGTGTGTCCTGCGGCAGAGGGTCTTCAGGGAGCTTGAGATGAGTGTGGGTGGCTTCGGTATGAGTTCTGGGTGTTCAGTAAGGCTCAGAGGTGAAAGGCTCGGTTTTCCGGCGAGTTGCAGAAGTTCTCCGGCGAGGGAAATTATGTCGGGAAAAAGTGTGATTGTGAGCGAAAAAGCTAGCAGAGGTTTGAGGGGGTATTTATAGGGCAGAACATTGACGAATTTAGTACGATTTCCGTCTTGATTCGTCGGTTAAAGATTTTCGGCGGTTATGACTTGTGTCGCGGGTTCAGACGTCGGTTATAACCGATGTAGTAGTTAAGGCTTCGGTTAAAACTGAAGAAACCGTCCAATCTCGGCGAAATCGTCGGGATTTCCGACGACTGCGATTAGGCGCGTCGGTTTTGAATTCGAGACTCATGTTATGAATTAATTGTTTCCATTAATGCACAAGAAACACAAGCGGCGCAGAGTGGTTGGATGGTTGTGTGTTTAATGCTTGCTGAAATCGCTGGCTGTCCCGGGTTCGAAACCCGGCAGAAGCCTTTTATTTTTAAACCACTATTTTTAATACTTTTTCAAATACAAATTATATATTCCAATATACTTATTAATTATGTATCGTTTAAAATTATTTTGGGCATTAAATACGCAACGAAATTTTTAACTGATTGTTCGGTTAATAAACAGAGCGGGTTTGGTAAATCCGGTTTTTGACGGATGTTACAATATATGTGCGCTGGGTAAGACTCGAACCCGTGACCTCCCGTACGCGTGCACGCAGCTCTACCAACTGAGCTACGTGTCTAACCCGAAATAATTCTGTTTTTAATTATACTTATATACTTTTTAGATTTATCCAGAAATTATTTATTTTTAAAAAGCATTTTAAATGTATCGAACCGGTGCTGACAACAGGTCTCGAACCCGGGACCTGTGGGTTAACGTGCACACAGTCCACCGCTGGACTGTGTGTCTAACCTGGTTAATAATCCGGTTTTTATTATACTTAACATGATTCTGTGAGTTAACCCGGTTCAGTAAAAAAAAAGCATTTTTATTTCAAGTGAGTAAGGTTGGGACAGGAATCGAACTCGCGACGTATATGTATTTGTTTGCACACAGTCCACCGCTGGACTGTGTGTCTAACCCGTTCATAAAACTAATTTTAATTAATCTTATAACATAACCGGACTTCGTCTTCTTCGCTCAAGAACACAGACAATGATAATTTGACTGATTTATGTCTAATTCGATTATCAAACATTATAAGTAATTGAAACGTAATGAACGGAGAGAGTGTGGGGATAGGAGGTACCTGTCACACCCCGACCGCAGCGAAAAGGTGATCGGGGCATGATTGGGTTATCATCAAAGCTCATGACATTTATTATAACGTTTCATATTCATTATTACAATTTAAAGGGAAACATACAATCTTAATTTCATCATGTCCTAAACATCATTCTAGACTTCATTGTTTTCTTCTAAGGCATTTCCTATGTTTTCCTTGCTTCATCCTGTTCACCTGTATCATGTGTAAAAATGGTTTTTGGATCAACAAAAAGTTGGCGAGTGAATCCTATGAAAAGCATTTGAACAAGTTTATTGAATTGATTATAAAATAAAGTGCACAACCATATATGAGTAAATATAGATGTAAACATATTCACAAAACACTTAATATCAGATAATGCACACACATACAATAATAAATTGTTTTGAGGCACGCGTTGCTCAACCCGTCTCTCACGAGGAACTGATGGGCCTACTGAATGATTTGCATACAACTTGACAATATGAAAGACATAACTACAAACAATATTTACACTCTAAGTTTAGATCACAATATGGTATGGCACAGTTAATTTTAGTGACACATGACACATCCCAAAACGTGTAATTAAAAAGGGGAGTTGTAAGATTCACTCACAGTGGGTGCGTTCGGTTGATGATGTTGAATGCGCATGAAGTTTGATTTAACCACGAGTGAAACTAACCTAGATAATAACATAATGGTTCGGTAAATAAGCGGATTTTATTAATCAATTTTAGTAGGATTATTGGATATGTTTTTGTGAGTTTAAAGCTATTTTCTAACTTTAAAATGTTATTTTTAAGTATTTTTAATTGATTTTTAAATAAAATAAATAAATAAAAATAATAAAAAATGTTGACTTTTTGACCGTTGACCTGTTGAACGGTTTTATTGTGTAAATGTATGCGCCGGGCAGGACTCGAACCCGAGACCTCCCGTTCGCGTGCACACAGCTCTACCAACTGAGCTACGTGTCTAACCCGAAATATTTCTGTTTTTAATTATATTTATATACTAATTGAATTAATCCGAAAATCATTTATTTTAAAAACGATTTTAATGCATCGGCTCGGTGCTCGCCATAGGTCTCGAACCCGGGACCTGTGGGTTAGTTTGGCACACAGTCCACCGCTGGACTGTGTGTCCAACTTGGTAAATAATCTGTTTTTTATTATACTTAACATCTTACTGAAATTAACCCGGTTCGGTCTAAAAAAAGGCATTTTATTTCTGTGAAAGTGCGTGTGTCAAAAATCGAACTCGGGACGTATGCGTGTTTATTTGCACACAGTCCACCGCTGGACTGTGTGTCTAACCCGAGATATAAATTGATTTAAATTAAACATATATAATACCGAAAATTTCATCTTCTTCGTTAAGCTTAACCAGAAACGATGTCCGACTGTTTTGACAAAAATAATCAGTTTCTTTAGTGTGTTGTGATTAGCTACATGTGAGTTTAATAAAAACGAGAGAGATTAAGTGTAAGATATACCGAACAGAGCTCCTCTGTTTCGCCGGCGCAACTCCGATGATAGCAGGTTATTCCGGCGACGTGTGTTTTGCGGCAGAGGGTCTTCAGGAAGCTTGAGGTGAGTGTGGGTGGCTTCGGTATGGGCTCTAGGTGTTCTGTTTTTAGAGTAAGGCACAGAGGTGAAGGGGTTCGGTTTTCCGGCGAGTTGCAGAAAATTTCCGGCGAGTGAAATTACATCGAGAAAGGGTGTGATTGTGAGCGAAAAGGTTAACAGAAGTTAGAGGGTGTATTTATAGGGCAGAACATTGACGAATTTGGTCCATTTACCGTCTTGATTCGTCGGTCAATGATTTTTCCGGCGGTTATGACTTGTGTCGCGGACTGGACATCGGTTATAACCGATGTTGAGGTAATTGCTTCGGTTAAATTAGAAGAAACGTCCAATCTCGGCGAAATCGTCGGGATTTCCGACGACTGCGATTTTGGGCGCGACTTGACTGGATTTGATTTCCGAGATTCATTATTTCAATTAATTGTTTCGGTTTCTTAACAAAAACCCAAAGTGGCGGAGTGGTTGAGCGCGTGTGTGTTAAGGCTTTGGAATCCTGGCTGACCCGGTTCGAAACCCGGCAGCAGCAATATATTTTTATTTCATTATTTTTAATGAATTTTCAAATATAAATTATATATTCCAATATACTTATTAATTATGTATCGTTTAAAATTTATTTGAGCATTAAATACGCAACGAAATTTTTAACTGATTGTTCGGTTAATAAACGGAGCGGGTTTGGTAAATCCGTTTTTTTGACGGATGTTACAGTATCCCCTACTTTTTAGAAATTTCGTCCCAAAATTTAAGTAGTGACATATTTGTCTAAAAAGAATGGTGTTTAATTTGTCAGTTACATCCTTAGAAAAAGAGTAAGAGTTTAAATTTTTGTTTGAGGCGGTAACGTTCCTTGTAAGGGTTGAGTACCCTGCTACAGGAATCGCTTTTTGTTGCCTACGGTAAAAATATTGATAAGCGGAGTTGGTTCACTGAGTAATTTCATGCAATAGTTTTGATATGTTTGGAAGGGTAAGGTTATATCCTAAAACAAAACTTCTAATACTACAACCTACATGGAACTTCTCATAAACGCCTGACAATGCCTCTGATCCTTTGGCAAGAATACTTATATATAGGAAGTACCAGCGACGTATCCACCATATTCTTGTCAAATTTTCATTGGTTTTATCAGTAAGTCATGATTGGTTCTATGATACGACTCTAAACATAAACAAACACAACAACCAACGTCTGATTCCTAATTCTGATAGTATACATGTTTGATTGGTGTCATAATCCAATTTCTTTAAATGATGAGATGATATAAATGCTAGATCAGTGAATATAAAAACAAACTTTAACCAAGAAATTACCAAATCCTACATGGAGCTTCTCATAACCGTCTGACAATGCCTCTGATCCTTTGGCAAGAATACTTATATATAGGAAGTACCAGCGGCATATCCACCATATTCTCGTCAAATTTTCATTGGTTTTATCAGTAAGTTATGATTAGTCCTATGTGACTCTAAAGCATAAATAAACACCACAACCAATATCTGAGTCCAAATTCTGATAGTATACATGTTTGAATGGTGGCATAATCCAATGATGAGATGATATGAATGCTAAATCAGTGAGTATAACTCATATTTCAATCAAGACAATACTAAATCCTACATGGAACTTCTCATAACCGCCTGATAATGCCTCTGATCCTTTGGCAAGAATACTTATATATAGGAAGTACCAACGGCGTATCCATCATATTCTTGTCAAATTTTCATTGACTTTATCCGCAAGTTATGATTAGTTCTATGTGACTATAAAACAAACACAACAACTAAAACTTGAGTCTCAATTCTGATAGCATACATGTTTGATTTGTGACAGTTCCTCTCTCGTTTGTTGTGATGGAGAGGTTAGTCTATGTAGAAATGGAACACAATCCAATTTCTTTAGATGATGATATGATATGAATGTTAAATCAGTTAATGTAATACAAATTTCAACCAAGACAATACTAAATCCTACATGGAACTTCTCATAACCGCCTGATAATGCCTCTGATCCTTTGACAAGAATACTTATATAAGGAAGTACCAGCGGCGTATCCACCATATTCTTGTCAAATTTTCATTAGGTTTTATCCGCAAGTTATGATTAGTTCTATGTGACTCTAATACATAAATAAACACAATCAACCAAAGCTTGAGTCTTAATTCTGATAGTATATATGTTTGAATGGTGACAGTACCTCTCTCGTTTGTTATGATGGAGAGGTTAGTCCTTGTGGAAGTGAGACATAGCTCAACTTCTTTAAATGATGAAATTGAAATACGTTGAAATGTATGATGAACAAACTTCGACCAAGACATTACTAAATCCTACATGGAACTTCTCATAACCGCCTGATAATGCCTCTGATCCTTTGAAAAAAATACTTATATATAGGAAGTACCAGCGGCGTATCCACCATATTCTTGTCAAATTTTCATTGACTTTATCCGCAAGTTATGATTAGTTCTATGTGACTCTAAAACAAACACAACAACCAAAACTTGAGTCTTAATTCTGATAGTATACATGTTTGAATGATGAACAATACCTCTCTGTTTGTTATGATGGAGAGGTTAGTCTATGTAGAAATGGAATACAATCCAATTTCTTTAAATGATGAGATGCTATAAATGCTAAATCAGTGAGTACAAAACAAACTTCAATCAAGACAATACTAACTTCTACATGGAACTTCTCATAACCGCCAGATAATGCCTCTGATCCTTTGACAAGAATACTTATAATAGGAAGTACCAGCGGCGTATCCACCATATTCTTGTCAAATTTTCATTGGCTTTATCCGTAAGTTATGATTGGTTCTATGTGACTTTAAAACAAAAAGAAAAACATAAAACTAAGCGGTTGGAGTCGAATCTTGATTTTTGGTGAAGGGGACGTTTGAGCCGTCATTAACTTCAACAGGATTGGCGTTGATGTTGAAAACTCTTCCTCTTGCTGGTGGCCTAGGGATTAGGTTTCCTTGATTTGCTTGGTTAACTGGGTTTGCTTGAGCTTGGGCGTTTATGATGTTAACCAATCGAGGGCACGTGTTTCTGAAATGGGTAGGGTCGCCACAATTAAAGCAAGCTCGAACATAAGGTAACATGGGGTATTGAGGTTGTTGATATGTTTGGATCATATTTTGAGTAGGGGGTGTGGTTTGGTTTTGAGGGGTGCGGCAAACCTTGCTCAAATGACCATAGCGTCCACAATTCGCACATAGTCGACAAGGTAAGGTAGATGGATGGTGATAAAAACAGGTGTTACATTGAGGGTGAGGTCCAAGGTATGGTTTCTTATTTGGGTAAGTTGAGTTGGGTGCTATTTGCGTGATTGGGATAGCTTGGATGTTTTTTGGGATCATGGGTCGTATTTAGGAATGAACATTCATAAAATAAATATAAAATAATAAATCTACTACATCCATAGGATGTCTTGGGCTTTGCTCGTAATTAGGCCTTGCATGCCGCCTACTTCACCTTCGTAATCATGTGGGCCCCCATGAATACCGGGTTTTTCATATGGTTCGCATGTGTTAGCCTGGTTACGTACACTAAAACCCGGAGAAAATCGAGAAATATGTATGTAACGTATGATATTTGGAATGTATCCAGGTGTGGACACGGTGACACCTCAAAGTGGGGTTAGTTCGAACGACGTTTGGTGTGGCATGCTTTGGTCTAATAGGTCCTTCGTACTCTCATCGTTAGTCCCAGGTAGGCAAACTGGTCCGTTATATTGGATTTATACGAATGCCAACCTAGACAGGACGTTCCGACTACCGGTACTTGTACCCTTACAGTTACTACATGCCCGTCGCAGAACTCACTTTGATGAGATTTGAAAAATGAAAAATGCGACAAAATCTTTGAATAACGAAAGTATGAAGATGATTTGAATATGTGAACATTGAAATATGTATGATGAATGTGTATGTAAGTATGTATGTTTGACTGTAAGTATAAACAAATATGAAACAAATAAATATCATAAGTTTGCATGTAACCACATAAACTATTAAAATCTAGTCAACTATAGTATAGGCTCTAAGGGTCTAATAACCTATCCTATATCCCTATAGTCATGGCTCTGATACCAATCTGTCACACCCCGACCCGCAGCGGAAAAGGTGATCGGGGCATGATTGGGTTATCATCAAAGCTCATGACATTTATTATAACGTTTCATATTCATTATTACAATTTAAAGGGAAACATACAATCTTAATTTCATCATGTCCTAAACATCATTCTAGACTTCATTGTTTTCTTCTAAGGCATTTCCTATGTTTTCCTTGCTTCATCCTGTTCACCTGTATCATGTGTAAAAATGGTTTTTGGATCAACAAAAAGTTGGCGAGTGAATCCTATGAAAAGCATTTGAACAAGTTTATTGAATTGATTATAAAATAAAGTGCACAACCATATATGAGTAAATATAGATGTAAACATATTCACAAAACACTTAATATCAGATAATGCACACACATACAATAATAAATTGTTTTGAGGCACGCGTTGCTCAACCCGTCTCTCACGAGGAACTGATGGGCCTACTGAATGATTTGCATACAACTTGACAATATGAAAGACATAACTACAAACAATATTTACACTCTAAGTTTAGATCACAATATGGTATGGCACAAGTTAATTTTAGTGACACATGACACATCCCAAAACGTGTAATTAAAAAGGGGAGTTGTAAGATTCACTCACAGTGGGTGCGTTCGGTTGATGATGTTGAATGCGCACGAAGTTTGATTTAACCACGAGTGAAACTAACCTAGATAATAACATAATGGTTCGGTAAATAAGCGGATTTTATTAATCAATTTTAGTAGGATTATTGGATATGTTTTTTGTGAGTTTAAAGCTATTTTCTAACTTTAAAAATGTTATTTTAAGTATTTTTAATTGATTTTTAAATAAAATAAATAAATAAAAATAATAAAAAATGTTGACTTTTTGACGTTGACCGTTGACCGGTTTTATTGTGTAAATGTATGCGCCGGGCAGGACTCGAACCCGAGACCTCCCGTTCGCGTGCACACAGCTCTACCAACTGAGCTACGTGTCTAACCCGAAATATTTCTGTTTTTAATTATATTTATATACTAATTGAATTAATCCAAAAATCATTTATTTTAAAAACGATTTTAATGTATCGGCTCGGTGCTCGCCACAGGTCTCGAACCCGGGACCTGTGGTGTAGTTTGGCACACAGTCCACCGCTGGACTGTGTGTCCAACTTGGTAAATAATCTGTTTTTTATTATACTTAACATCTTACTGAAATTAACCCGGTTCGGTCTAAAAAAAAGGCATTTTATTTCTGTGAAAGTGCGTGTGTCAAAATCGAACTCGGGACGTATGCGTGTTTATTTGCACACAGTCCACCGCTGGACTGTGTGTCTAACCCGAGATATAAATTGATTTAAATTAAACATATATAATACCGAAAACTTCATCTTCTTCGTTAAGCTTAACCAGAATCGATGTCCGACTGTTTTGACAAAAATAATTAGTTTCTTTAGTGTGTTGTGATTAGCTACATGTGAGTTTAATAAAAACGAGAGAGATTAAGTGTAAGATATACCGAACAGAGCTCCTCTGTTTCGCCGGCGCAACTCCGATGATAGCAGGTTATTCCGGCGACGTGTGTTTTGCGGCAGAGGGTCTTCAGGAAGCTTGAGGTGAGTGTGGGTGGCTTCGGTATGGGCTCTAGGTGTTCTGTTTTTAGAGTAAGGCACAAAGGTGAAGGGGTTCGGTTTTCCGGCGAGTTGCACAAAATTTCCGGCGAGTGAAATTACGTCGAGAAAGGGTGTGATTGTGAGCGAAAAGGTTAACAGAAGTTAGAGGGTGTATTTATAGGGCAGAACATTGACGAATTTGGTCCATTTACCGTCTTAATTCGTCGGTCAATGATTTTTCCGGCGGTTATGACTTGTGTCGCGGACTGGACATCGGTTATAACCGATGTTGAGGTAATTGCTTCGGTTAAATTAGAAGAAACCGTCCAATCTCGGCGAAATCGTCGGGATTTCCGACGACTGCGATTTTGGGCGCGACTTGACTGGATTTGATTTCCGAGATTCATTATTTCAATTAATTGTTTCGGTTTCTTAACAAAAACCCAAAGTGGCGGAGTGGTTGAGCGCGTGTGTGTTAAGGCTTTGGAATCCTGGCTGACCCGGGTTCGAAACCCGGCAGCAGCAATATATTTTATTTCATTGTTTTTAATGAATTTTCAAATATAAATTATATATTCCAATATACTTATTAATTATGTATCATTTAAAATTTATTTGAGCATTAAATACGCAACGAAATTTTTAACTGATTGTTCGGTTAATAAACGGAGCGGGTTTGGTAAATCCGTTTTTTTGACGGATGTTACAGTACCGATCCGTGTCTTTCACAGAACTCCGGCAAAGGTCCGTCGGCTCTGTTTGTGAACTTCGGCTGTTAGAATCATTTAACAGTTCTGTTCGATTAGTTATGAAATTGAGGTACTTAAACAAGGATTAGCAGAAGTTTGAATGATCATACCGGCTCTCAGCGTGATTCTGGAAGTTTCAGAAGTTTTCTGGCGAAGGCAGAAATTCCGACAACGTCGTCTGGGATTGATTCTGGATGGTGGATTTGGGTTAGTAACAGTCTAACACCGGATTGAAACAGAAAGAGTCGAGGTATTTACCGTGTGGATGTGAGTCTGGGTTTTCCGGCGAAAGTCCGGTGATGGCAGGATATTTCCGGCGAGTGAAATTTCGTCGAGAAAAGGTGCGATTTTGAGCGAAAAGGCTACCAGAGATTTGTGGGTGAATTTATAGGGAAGAATCGAGACGCATGGAGTCTGATTTCAGTCTTGATTCATGGTCAGCCGTTCTCCGGCGGTTACGAATGATGTCGCGGGTTCAGACATCGGTTATAACCGACGTTGAGGTTAATTCTTCGGTTAAATCAGAAGAAACCGTCAATTATCGGCGAAATCGTCGGGATTTCCGACGACTGCGAATTGGGCGCGTCGGTTGACCGATTTGAAATCGAGGTTTGGATATTTGATTTAATTGATTTGATATATTCCTAAAGAACACAAGTGGCGGAGTGGTTTGGTGAGTGAGAGTTAAGGCTTTGTGGTTCCCGGCTGACCCGGGTTCGACTCCCGGCAGCCGGTTTTTCTTTTTAACTAACTTTATTTTTATTTTTTTAACAATTATAATTTATAACTTCTAATTTGTTTATTAATTATGTATCGTTTAAAATTAAAATAAGTCATGAATAACAACAAAAATATAAAACTGATTGTTCGATTAAATAAACGAAGCGGGTTTTGAAAACCCGTTTTTCGACGGATGTTACATTGTAAACCATATCTGGGTGCTCCTTTGTGTTCTCCTTCCCATCTGCGCCGCTTCTTCAGGACATTCTGCTGAGTGTATTGCTTCAATGTAACTTCTTGCATTAGGATTGGTTGAGTCTACAAACTTTTGTGCCTGCATTTTGGGGAAAATGATACCTCAGATCGCATCATATGGATCATAACTAGAGTCTAGATGTTTTGACTTGTTACCCAAACTGTATGACCAGCCCATTTTACCTCTCATCATAATGTGGGAAGCTACAACCAGTTCAAAAAATCACCTGATTATAGTGCTGTACACTTGACCAAGTGACATAGTCACCATTCTCATCAGGTAATTTGATTGGATGAGATGAAAAGTTGGAGAAACTCCCATATGGGTCCCATGTCTTGTAGAAGAATATGATCGGTGAATCATAAGGAGATAAAGATGGATCAATGGCGAAGGTTTCATCAACTGATGGAATAACAGGCGTCATATCAGGAATAGGTTGCAGTAACCACTTATAAGCACATCAGATCCTATCTGCCATTTTAGTAAACATGTTAACATACAACGCGAACAATTAGATTTTTTAATGAATACTTTATAATTATAACTTATTGATATAGTACATTTTATACGAACCTGCTCATAAGAAACATCAATCAACTCCAAAGCCTGTGTCATTTCAACCATTCCAAGTTCCCCAACTGGCGAAGGCGCATTCTTCCCACCAATTATTTTCGGAGCAACAAAAGCATGCACCTGCATCAACAAACCATGTATTTTTAGGTGGCGTGGCCGGTTTGCAATCAGAAGTCACTATGGGTATGAGTTCGTAGCAGTCTGACACATTCCCATTGAATAGCAGATGATAACACAAACACAAACACAAACACCACACACCTTATGTATGACACCAGCTGAAATAGTGGATGCGGATAATGCCCCGCCACATTCCCATAGAATTGAAAGATATCCACAATCATAAAGGTAATCCACAACATCTTTTGGATTCAGGCTATCAAACTCCACTACTTCAACACCTTTTGATGCAAGGAACTTCTGGAAACTTCTTCTTGTACCTCTTTGAGTAGCGACTATCGTAGCTAACTCTCTAACATCCCAAAGATTTGCAACCTCAAGAAGATCAAGAGTTTGAGACATAACAATTCTCATAGGTAAATGTTCACCTGATCCATGTCTTGGAGTTAACCGTGGATCTGTATTTAAATATGAAGCAAGGTTCAGTAAAAAAAATCCAGTCTACAGAAATTATACAGTTAGCAGACATTAAAGACATAAAGTTGCATACTATCTTTGCGTACGGTACTTACTCCGACGATAACTGCATCACTTCTACCGCGTAATTCAAAAACATGAGATCTTAGTGGCAGCTATTTTTCCCATCAGAATATGAAAAAACATGTACTTTTAGCTTAAGATTGAATTCAATATAATTATAAGTGCATGATATATACTAAACATCAAGGGTCATTGCATACTTGAGAACAGAGAATGGGACTCGACAAGCTGATCTATATAGCAAAGGAGCATTGACAACTAGACATGATTTTAGAGCATCCTACAAAAATATAAAATACAATTAACAGATGCATCCTAAAATATCACATATTTCAACCTGAAACAATTTTGCCACCTACAATTCAAAGTATATATACCTGGATGGAGATACTTCGAATATCTTCCCCAAGAACTTCAACCTGCAGTCCTTGAGTTCTTAATGTTTGAATAGCTTTTCCCCGAAGATGTTGTGAAGGATGTCTGATCCCGACAACAATTCTAGTGATTCCTGCTTAAGAATTAAGCCTCAATCGCATGTGCATTTGAAGTCATCTATACTATATAAAAGAAACCATTTGGGAGACACATGTTATCATATTAAGCCATGTTTTATGGATAACTATTATTTTAGTTTAATCTCTTTTAATTAATTATTGATAACTCTCCTACTAAATATTATTTCTTTTAATATCTTATAGATAATTATTATTTAGTTTCTTCCAATTAATTATAAATAACTATCCTACTAAATATTATTTTGTTTAATCTATTCTACTTAACTATAGATAATTATTATTTAGTTTAAATTCAATGTATACTTCTCATTTATAATATTATTGATTTTCTATATCATATGACAGACACCTACTTTTTATTTGTAATATACAAATCTACTCTTATTTTTTTCGATAATTTAATTATCTCTAATAAACTTTAAACTTTTACCGTAGTATATATAACGCTAAATATAAAAATCAAAAAATATTTTGGATGACATCAATAACCTAAGACATAATATAATTATATGTATAATATGCATTTTTTAATAAATAATACCAAACAAAATTACAAATATAAAATCATTGATTTTAATAATAATAACAAAGTCTTAATATTTTTAAAAAATAATCCAAAAAATATATAAATAAAAACATATGACATTATAATACAGTTAACCTATTTGTCATCATACAACCTCCCAACTATTCAATCATATTTTTTTCTATCTTATATTAACTAAATAAATAGAAATTAATATTAATATTAAATCTTATCATACTTTAATTGTCGAATATAATACTTCTATTTTTCTAATAAAATATTATCCTTAAATTTAAATTGTTAATTTAAGATATTTTTCAATAACCAAATTATTTTTCACCAAAACCAAACTTTGTATTAATATATTATTTATTTTTATTTTCATACTAAAAAAATATCATATCGTTTTTATTACATAATTTTTACACAAATTGTATATAACTTTCAATATTACTTTATATATAAAATTAGATTTATTACGGGTTTTTTAAATATAAATTATATTTTATTACTCAAATGGCTGCTTATTTGCTTATTAAATAACATGTTTAACCAATGTATCTTATTTTCAAAATCATCTCTAAATCACCATATCTATCACGTACTAAGTATATCCATTAGTTTTTTTTAAATATATTTTTCTTATTACATGGTATGTAAAATCATATTCAAGCCATGTAATACACAATGGGTTTTAAAGATATAATTTTTTTTATTATTTTGTAAATAATATTACGTTTGTTCAACCCGTGTAATGGTTTTAAAGATATAACTTTTTTTATTATTTGGTACATAAAATTACATTTATTTATGTACAATATGATTCTTATAGATAAAACTTTTAATTATTTAATATGTAAAATTACATTTATTCAACCCGTGCAATAAAAGAGGTTTTTAAAGATATATTGTTGTATTATTTAATATATAAAATTCATTTACTCAACCCGTGTAATACATGAGGTTATAACTTAGTTTTCTCATTAAATTAACTTCATTTGATAATAAAATAATCCACACAAACCTATTATTATTTAATGTAGTTAATATTGGCGATATATCGATTATATTAGTCATATCGGTCCCCTAGTAAAATATCGGTGTCAACTATCGATGTCGATATTATCGGCGATATTGACTAGTATTTGCCAATATAACTGATATATCACCAATATTTGATCGATAACCGATAGATCACTGAATTATTAGTGTTAAATTGATATATATATATATAGGGTGAGGTTATTGTGAGAAAATTTAAAAGTGTGAGAAATATAAGAAAGAATCTAAACCATTAGATATTTAATCTAATGGTTGAGATCATAGTGGGCAATTTTGTAAATAATGTTGACTATTAAACTAACTAATTTTCTAGATTAAGAGTATAAAAGTAAATTTAATATTTTTAAATTAAGAAACTAACATTAATACACATGCAAAGTTCCCCCTTTCTTTTTATACGTAACTCTTATTTTTAAAAAATTATGCCATAATAACGAGTGTTTTTTTATCTTTAATATGAGTACCATATTGATATACTTATGTAGAGTTATTTCTGTTTTTATATATTTAGTGTGTTATTTCTGTTTTGATTATGATTAAAGTGTTGACTGGTGTTATATTAGGATGTTATTTCTGTTATATTCAATGTTAGGATGTTGTTTATAAGATGTGTGCCTTCAATATAGCGACTGTGGTGTTTTTATGAGTTATGGTGTTATTTTTGTTATATTTCTGTTCTTTATAAGATGTATGCCTTTAATATACATGATGTGGTGTTTTTATGAGTTAGGGTGCTTTATGAGTTTTATTTCTGTTCTTTATAAGATGTATGTCTTCAATATACATGCTGTGGTGTTTTTATGAGTTAGAGTGTTATTTCAAATTCAAAAATCCCTACAGTAACTGCCAAAAATCGATTGCATATATTCATTCCATAATTAAATTTTATTAGTTAAATTACACTTATACCCTTAAACTACCAAAATAAAAAGAGACACATGTCACCTCAATAATCTTTCTTATCTTTCTCATACTTTTAAATTTTCTCACATGAACATCTACCTATATATATATATATATATAAATTCTGCATTATATTAAAATTACCGATATCTCATGGAGATAACCTATATCTCAAATATCGGTCCTTGACCGATATCTGATATTTTATCGCATTAACTGCAAAGTTATTATTATTATTATTTATTATTCAAATAAATTAAGTAATTAAACAAATGCGAAAACCTTGATAAAAGCAGAAACAGCAGTAAATTCGCCATGACTGTCTCCAGGTTCCATATTAACATACGCAGTGGCGCCACGGCAGTACTCTCCCGCGGCCTCAACCGCCTGAACCTCCGCCGGCTTCGTACCTTGCGCGTAAAGGTAACCTTCTCCGATGATGTTCCTAGCGGTGCCGGTGGTTGTTGCTATGACGCAACCGAAGTTAGGGTGTGGAGAAGTGAAACAGGCGGACTTATCAGATAAATCGGCGGCGCGTTTGACGTAGGAGGCGTCGAGCGCGTGGTGATGGTTGTAGGTGTAGTTGATGACGGAGGTTGGGTGGCACGTGAATGGGGGAGTGAACCACATTGCCGTCGTCATGGTGGATTAGAGGTTCTGTGGCGATCGGAGGGTTTAGTGGATTCGTTATGATTTGGGGTTGGGTTAAGATGTCATAAAGCATGCATGCCTTTTAAAAAGTTCAATTTACATGTTTATGTTTATATTATAGGGCTTTTCTAACGGCTTAAATGTATGAATCATGCCTTTTAAAAAGTTTAATTACTTATTTATGTTTATATTTTAGGGTTTTTTTAACAGCTAAGATGTCATGAATCATGCCTTTTAAAAAGTTTAGTTACCTATTTAGTTTGTTTTTATAGTGTAAATATTACAATATAACATGAAGGGCTAGCTCAAATGATAGAAACATAAGTTTTTTAGAGAAGAGGTACCGGGCTCTAATTTCGGAAAGGGTGTATTTAGGTGTAGAGTTGTTAAAAAAATATATTACATATAATTTTAAAGATATATTATGGTTATGAAAATTTTAAAACTTAAATTAGGTTATCTATATATATATATATATATATATATATATATACTATCTTATTAAGGATAACATGTGGGTAAGATTGTAATTTATTCTCCATTTTAGGACGCCTAATATTAATTTTGTTGCATATAGTACAAGTGTTATATATACAATAGTTCATAATTTCCTTCCATTTATTATTGATATTTAATAAGGCTTCATTACATTCAATTCACTATATTAGGTACTATCTTATCCATACTACCTAAAACCAACTAACCTAGTGGACACATGATACCATACTAGAGCCATTCTATTAGGTTTTCCCGCTCAAAAGGTTATGTGTTATAGTATCTTGGGTTAGGCGGATCCGTATTAGCTATTCGGTTACATTTCCTTCAGGGGTATTTAAATGTTATAACCTGGAGTCACTCACTAAGTTCATTTGCGATCCTATGGTTTCTGCAACTTCAATCGTACCTATGTCTCTCATCCATCCCTAAATCGCATCCCTAAAGATCAAATATCTTCATCACCAAGCTACGTATCCCTCTTCTATCTATTAATCATTGTTGATTTTCTTTCTTTTTCTTTGCATTCCATCGATTTCATCTTATCGAATCTACATCTATTCAATTGTTATCATTAGTATCATCTGTACAGTTCGCATCCCTAAAGTTGTTATTGTGATCTTTATTGTTTCACCAAATCCGATTGTTATCATTGGTAAGATTTATCTTTAAATGTTATGGTAGTCATCAAATCGAAGGGTTATGATAGAATTAATTCGTTGTGTTAATGATTAATTTTAGGGTTTGTGGAATATATTTTCTATCTTTATGGTTAATTTTATTGTTATTGCTCTATATTTTGTTTGTTTAACATTAAATTTTCAATATATTTATGATTCTAGACCATGTTTATGTTTCAATGAGTTGGTTAAGGGATGGACATAAATCTGTTTTGATTTTGGTTTTTGCTAATCTTTTATTAAACTGATTAAAATTCTTCAAACAGATTGAAATAGCAGATTCTGTTATCATAAAGACAATTTGTTTGTCTCGATTTATGTTAATCAATATATTACAAACACTTTTTTTTTATTTTGTTTTTGAAGATATGTTTGTGTTTTGTTTTAAACATATTCATTGTTATCATCAAGTATCAGGCAACTACACATAAATTGGATAAAGCACATGTGTTATATGTATGCTTATTCACTTATTAAATATTTTGTGAGTTCTTCATAATATAGGGTTTCATACATCTTGCTAATAAGTTAATATATTGAATTCTATATATGTTTGTTATATGTTTGCTTATCAAGTTATTTAAGAATTTATTATCTGATCATACAGAACAATGCATCCATCTTTTTGTAAGTTGTGGGATCTTGATGATTTTACACTGGTATGTCTGTTTTATTAAATCACTAGTATTAAGCCCATGCGTTGCAGCTGTTGTCGTAAACCGTGTCAAATAGTACCAATGTTTTACCATTGTCAACGACCACCAACACCGGAAAAGCTTGTAAAAACAAAATAAATAAGAACGGAAAAAATAACTCCGAGCGAAAAGCAGACATAAAATCTTGTCAAACGAAGAAAAATAGAAAATCTTGCAGAGAAATTATACCGAAACGTAAAACATAAAAAAATAACTAAGTCAATCCCGGACCCCGCACGATGTGGCATACTTGTCAAACGAAAAAAATAGATGTGTTGCGACGGACCAGTCAAATGGAAAAAATATACGAAAAAATGTTATGAATTAATTCTTTTCATATTAGTTCAAGAGATATTAATAATTTATTAGATATTAGATTTAGATATTAATAATATTATTAAAAGATTGAAGGACAAAATAACATATGACATTTATTCAAGATATTTATTAATCTTAGATAAAGATACGTGATATCTATATATTATTTATTAATATTAAAATGGAATCTTCTAAACAAATATAAATAAATTTATGAGGTTAAAGAAGAGAATGTCATGTCATATTATTTGGAGTCTTTTATTATAAACTAGTTTATAGACCCATGTATTACATAGTATTATAAATAAAAACGGTTTAATTATATAATCTGTAAAAAACAACATATGATTGAAGTATTTTTATTACCATATGACAATTCATACAACCAACTTGAATCTATTACAAAAACCAGCCTATGTTAATTAGTAACACCGAAATACCATAATAATTCGTGTATTGTACGATTGAATACTAAAAAATATGTAATACACAAATATATATATATATATATATATATATATTAATATATATATATATCTTCATATAAATGAAATTAAGTATTACATTACATTACAAATTTGTAGTAAAAAATAATAATATTAAAATACGATTAAGATAATTTTTTCTACTTTATTAAAATTTCTTTATTAGGGGTCAATTAAGCTATTTTTTTATCTAAAAAAAGTTTATTTATAGCCATAAAGAAATTTGGATGGCAAAAAAATGATGAGGTGAAATATGCCATCAATTTATATTAGTCCTAGTTGCGTTGAAATATTACAATCATGTTATCAGAGTCAGTTTCTTTCCTGTCGATATTTCTTTCTGTAAACAAAACATGTGAGGTAATTGGTAAATGTCGGGTTAGGATATGTGTACAAGTTAGGTTATAGCTATGAATAGTGTTCATATTCATCAATTATAGACGTATGATATTTTGAAACTATGTACTGGTCCTCTTTGACTTAGGTTTTGTGTCACCCTTAATCCCTTATTCACTTATCCTTTAAGTTTTTTCTTAATTTAGTAATTTCGAATACAAAATTTTCTTTTACGGTGGTATAGTTGTAACACCCTAAAAAATATATAATAATTGTAATTGAGTAATATTCGAAATGATACTATTGGCAATGATATTAAAGATGGTTTTATCAAATATTTATATAGAATATGAAAAACAGAATTAGTTATATGGAAAAGAAATATGAAAAATAAAATTAATTATATCAAAAGGAGAAAAAGTTCTAAATAGTTTTGGTTTTCATATACGTGATTGTTATATATGTGGAAATTTACATGTTAAGCATTTTAATGTTAATATATATATATATATATATTATATATATATATTTATATTAGATATTATCAAATTGTTATGTTAATTAAATTAAATAATAATATTAATATTATTATTACTAAATAAATGAAGAAAATACCATTTGATATTAATTAAATTATTTTATTATAAGTTTGATTAGATATGTTTCTGTTTATTAATACGTTCTATAATAAACAATATATATTACCTCATTAGACTACATTAATCATTGATTTTTGTAGGTGGTTCCAAACGATTTTGTTGACCTGTTCTGGTGGTGAGAAAGTACCTTTGGGAAAGTGGTACTCAAGTCCGGGGAGGCTAAATCATGTACTGTATGTCTTAGAAACGTAGACGGTAAATTCATGCTTGCTTACTGATGGATGGATCAAAGTTGTTCGTGACTTAGCTTTGCCAAAGTCTACTCTTATAGTTTTCAATCCTGTAGAACCTACAACTTTCTAGATCTCATGTTTCGTTGACTTTGTTTGTAGGAAATCTTATTGGACATTTCAATGTTCACCTGAGTATAATTTGACTGTGAGTTTTAATTACTCCGCTTATTACTTTGACTTTGTTACTCTATTGCACATGAACATAACTATTATAACTTGTTTCATTTTATATGTTATTTTTCATTTTGTGGTTGTTGGCTGATCTTTTCTTTTCCGAAAAAATACCATGGTAAGGACTTCCATGGTGCCAAAACCAAAATATTTGTTGTGATCGGATGTTTAATGATCAACTGGAATCATGGAGGACGAATGTGGTTTTATTGATGGATGGCCCAACCTTGTGAAACAAGTACTATTGGAGACCGACTATATCTTAGGTGTTTACATTGGTTGATGGGTTGGTAAAAGTTCAAGTCTTAATCGGTTTAATTGTATGTATTTGTGAGATATATACTCTTGAACTGCACTACTTCGGTATGGTGTGTGTTTTCCAGGCCTTGACATGTTTAAGGTGTGTTTGGGAAGCTTTTCAGAGCATTACGATTGAATACGAACAAACCGGGATCGAGAAACGAAAGCATCAGGGTTGAAAAACAAAAGTGAGCGAACACAAAGGAGGGGGGTCAGCGTCGCTTCTCCACTCGTCGGCAATGCGCTTTAGCATCAGCTGCTGCCATTTCATGCGTGAGATGGTGTCCCTACGAGTCGTCGACACCTTGTTTGCTGTAGCCTCGCGATTTGATGAACTTTTACCATTAATTCCGATTTTAATTACAATTTTTGGATATCTTTGACCTAGGGGTGAGCAAGCCTTAACCGTAAACTAAAATTAACTATTAATCGAAAGTAACCAATAACCGAAATTAACCGTTACCCAAAATTAGCCATATGATACATGCATAAACACAACCAGGGGTTTTAAGGGGTAAAAAGACAAAACTAGAAGATAACCAATTGCGGGGACTTGGCTTTGGCCTAAGGGGTCTCTCTAGGAACACATATTTATCTCCAATTCCACCTAGCTACACTCAAGAGTCATACAATACATGTGTTGATTTGCTTAATTTGAAGAAAACAAGTCGATGCTATTGTGGAATCACGTATTCATCTTCCCCCTTGTTCGTTTATTCGTGATCATTCAATATGCTCCTATGCACCTTGGCTGTCTCTATTCAACACACTATTGACTTAAGTTCCTATTTGTTTTTCTATGTTATTTTGATTAATTTAACCTTCTTAGTCTAGAATTGAATTGTACCATTCTTTTGTATTACATTGTATGTTAAATCAATTGCATGACGACATGATTATGAACCGCCTGATTGTACCAAACCCATCCTTAGGTTAACGTAGTTAATGATAAGACATTTGGTGGCGATATAGTCCGTGCCCATAATGATTTGATTAGAAGTATGTGATTATGTTGATGTTATGTAAATCAAGCGTGACCTTTACCAGACAATTGGTCAACTCTTGAAAAAAACCTTAACAGGAATTTTTTACTTGTTTTTCATCTTTATAACCTCTTAAAAGCTATCTTATGTTTACTTTTTCAGTTAGATTTGCAAATATTTTAGCTTATCAACTCACACTCATTTGAATTTTATTTTGTAACCAGAAATATCCATGTTGTTATGATACCCACATACAATATCTATTATGAGGTAATTGAATAAATTTTTTACATGACCTAACCATGATCACATTCTTATCCTAAATAATCTTCTCTGAAAATCTTCATCCAGGGTTGATTGGATGTGAAACAAGGCCTTAATTAGCATCTTTCTATAGTATTTCTAGTAGCTGTTGACTCACATGTGCAGGTGCCAAGCTCTTTATATCCATAAATCTACCAAATATCTCCTTGAAGCACCAACATCTGCAATATTTGATGTTAATAATAACAACAACAACAACAACAACAATAATAATAATAATAATAATAATAATAATATTATATTTTATTATTATTATATTTACCTTTACTGTTTCACTATTATAGTCCTTGATCCATGACAGGACAACTATCATTTGATAAATAGTTACATAGTTTTCATATTTGAAGTGTTTGACAAGTAGCATGTCATGGAGGAATCTGTTTTAATTACTAACCCAGGGTTCTTAGGTGTTTCTTATATAATATAAAATAGATGATATTGGTTACAAGTGCCTTTCAAATGTTTACACCATGATTGGTTATTGTTTTATGTGTCGACAAAGTCGTTGGTAAACGATTATAAGTGAGATGTTCCCATGAAAGCGCGTCGCTAGTCACACAATTCTACCCTTTTTGCCCAGACATACAAGCAAGCAACATATTTATTTATATAAAGAACTAGATGATGATCTCAACATGGTTTCGTGTAAGACTAAAACATGTGCATATAACATGCATGAATAAATGAGTCTTGCACCTTGAGTGACAAAGGTCTTCAAAATGACCATTTCATAAAAATCATTGTTGTATCCATTGGTCTCCTGCCAATTGCCTGTCTCTTTTAATGTGAACAATGAGACTGCTCTTCTGAAATTTTTTCCAAGACTATATTAAGAAAGACTAGTAATCTAGGTATCTTATGTAATCTGTTCAACGATCAATAGGATATAGAAATTGTACAATATTGAATAATATGGTGATTTTAGAGTCATCATGATCATTTTAGTACAATAGGATTTATTTCAGACTAAAGGGAAATAAGAATAAATATTGACATGAGTTCTGAGGCGTGAAGTATACACTTGTTTTTAACTACTCTTGTTTCATGCACCAATATTTGATGAAAAATTGCATGGAAGCCGATCAGTTGTAACTAATTATTAGTGCTAACCATCAATGGTAAGTTACTGATCAATTTGGTCAATGGCATACTATCGTCAGTAGCAAGCAATAGTAACTTGGTCATTAACAGTAACTAGTTTACTGCTAATAGATGGGTTTCCCACTGATGTAGGTGTCTAACTGTGGACAATTATAACCGTCAACTGTTAACCATCAATTGAAATGTTATGGTGGTTCGTCCCTTATAAGGAAGGTCCTTGGTTTAATTTTGACACAGGTTTCCAAAACGGACTTGCATATCCATTCTTATATGTATTTTCTTTGAATGATTGGATTGAATTTTCATGAGTACCAATGGAATATTTCAATCTAAAAGCAGCTCAACGCTCAGAGACATAATTAGGCATTTGCAAATTAGAAAACAAAAGTAATCTAGAATGAAGTACCATCTTTGACAAAAATTATAGGGCTGCCACGCTTGAGTTTAAACAAGAGACGTTGACACTGTACTCCTTTTCCAAAATTGATTTATGATGACACATACAGCATAATGTACATTTTCATGAATTATATAAACACGTAAAAGTTTCAATTGCTTTAAGTGTGGCATTCTAGCTCATGAGTTCTCCATATTTTCATGTGTGAAGATTTAGATAGGCTTGTAAACGAGCTGAAAAGCTCATAATTCCTGTCGATGGAAAGTTTGTTTATTTAAATAAACAAACCAACATTTGTTTATTTAAATGAACATGAACACACTTTTGTACATTTATTTACGTTCATTTAATTTTTAATAAATATATGAGTAGTTATATTTCTATAAATATAAACATTATACAAAATTTCTAACTATATATATATATATATAGAAAAATATATATATTTTTTGAAAGACTTATATAAAAATAACTAATTAGTAATTTGGCTTCCTAGTAATAAAAAATGGGCTATTGAATGGAACTTATCATGATTAACCACTAATTTATATTTATGTTTGGTCAATTACGTTCATATGTGTTTGTTATGTTTATGTTGGTATAAGTTTGTTTTTTATGTTGTTTACATTCGTGAACGGCTCGTTTAATTCTAAACGAACGGACATAAACAAACACGAACATGGTCATTTTTTTAATTAACAAACTGAACAAAAAATGTGTTCGACTATGTGTATGTGTTCAGTTAAGTTAATTGAACGAATACGAACATGTCCGCGAACATGCTGCGACATGTTCATGTTTGTTCAATTCGTTTACAAACCTGATTTAGATCTAAATTGTCAACATGACGTATTTCTTTAGGCATGTTCACCATTCTACACATTTTTAAGAGTGAGAATATGTCCAAAAAATTTGTGTAGAGTGCACAAATGAAGTTATGAGGCAGGTAAGGGTGATGGAGACTTGTTTCATGACCGATAAATTATTTCGAAGTGTAGGACAAGTAAAGAAAAGTTTATGAGAGATAATAAAAACTTTTTTATGCTCATAAATCTTTCCATAATCGTTAATGATCCACTTCTAGAAGAGATTACTGTGCAAATTCAACAAGGACGTATGAAGAATCAATATATGTATATGTTTGCATCATTATTATCTGACAAAACATTTAGTTATGTAACATCCTATGAGCAAATAATAAAATTGTATATCATTTGGTAACTATTTTCACAAATATGCTACTGTATGTATAACTTAATTAATGATTATTATCAATGAAGTTGGTACAACAATTCTGCCTCAATTTCCTTGAAGCTTTTAGACTAAAATAATATGAAATTTGTACTACATATAAAATATCACGTTTCTTTATGTTTTAAAAATCACCAAGGAAAGATTTTGCAATGAAATGAGGTAGTCAACAACAGTTACTCCATGACTAGATTTTTGGTTTGTTTCAATATTGTATATTTCATTACTATATAAGTGACACAAAGAGAAGATATTTTCTTTCATAATGATTACCGAAAGGCTCTCATAATTTTCTTTCGAATAGCTAACACACATCCTCCATTCTCACTTCTAATTCTATGCCAATCTCTACTACTATTCCTACTCCAAATTCATTCTACACAAATTTAGGGAGGGACACTAATTTACATATTTTGATACCAATAGACTAGAAGCCCTTTGAAAGGGGCTCAAAACTAGAACTCCAAGGAACTACCACGATAGGAATATTATCAATTTGATAAAATAAGAATGCATTGTTGGCTTGAGTCGTCGAAAAAAAAGAGAGAATAGGATTTCAATGGAAGAGGTGGGGACTTTAGACACTGCAATACAAATGAATATAACTAATAGCTTATCACCAAGACACCAATTCATGATATGTGTTAGTAATTACCGATGGATCATAGATGGAATCTAGTAAAACCCCAAAATAGAATGAAAAAAGCCATACCGAGTTACCGACATATACCGTAACCCAGGGAAAAAAAGACTATATCCAATAAATCCCAACAGGGTTTCGTGTTCAAGAATACGCTTCCATGCTACTTTGGTCTAGGTCAGTCCGGTCTTATCTAGACACACTCTTAAACAACTCTACATCATATCAACTTCCTAACATGCTACAACTTTTGTCTCCGGCACACATACACAAAAGGAAAGTTAACAAAGTATTAGACAAATGGGAAAGTCATTTACTCATGAGCTTTAGCCAAAATTTCTCATTTATGTGATATCAATTGTGCAATATATATGTTGAATTTCACAAGTTTTATTCAATGGAATACGCAGACAAATGCTAGAAAATTGTGCAATATAATCAATGGGAATTCACAACTTTTATTCAATTGATTAGTTGAAAGGCCTCAAAGAGAAGTCATTTTATTTTACACCAATGGTAAAGTAATATACGTATGCCCTTTGGTCCGCGTTGGATGAATCAAGGGGTCATTGAATTTTATTTATCCCTTAGAAGGGGCTCAAAAACCATGCCTGAATTCGTTACCTTAACCAGAATGAGGGAATCCTAAAAGAAGCATTTAAATGAATGAAATGGAGCATACCGAAGTAAATTTCATGTTTGCTGCCTTGAACGACAAGATCGAGTTGGTAAGGATTAAAATATCTTCTTACATTTTTAAAACATTTTTTTTCAAGAACAAAGGTTTAGTTTTCTCACAAATTAGTAAATCCGTATCTTTATACTTAATAAATAACAGAATGTGGTGTCACGCGACATAATTCTATGACCTAACATTGTTTTCCTCCCTTTTTTAATAACCTTTCCTGGTCCACAACCCGTGACGTGCTTATTTTTGTCATCAAATCATCATTTCCTTAACTAATGAGGTGGTGGTCCATTGACAAAGTCTTTAGACACTTAGGAGGGGGAAGTTTTGGGTTGAAATCCCACATACGACATAAATAAAAGAAACTTGTCGTTAAAAAAATCACCATTTCCTTATTTCCTCTAAAAGTCATTAATATTTCAGTTATTCAATTTTGTTCAATATATTCAACCTATATAGTGCACAAATTTCTAACCTAGCTAGATATAAAACCAAATATGTGGGGCATCTACATACCCGACTTAAATCATTATCCTATGTAATTTTTAAGTTGAAATTTAGTAGGAACTTCCGTCGCTAGGTCTTCAGTACTGAGCTAATTAATATGTTTCGTTAACCAAACTAGTTTGTTGTAAGAGAAATACAAATCCATACACATATGTCGTCGCGATTATTTTTAAATCCATTTCTTAATTATGTAATTTGATGGTTTTTAGTTATAACTAGTTGTTAATTTACATGTTGTTGGACGCAAGAATTTTTATTTCTTGCTTTAAAAAATTAGTTTTTTAATGCAACCTTTTACCAAAGATATGTTCGCTAGAGGTTGTTTTTAATTTACTTTATTTAAATTTAATCAAAAATATTTTTAGAGCGACCTTTTAGTGAATGAAAAACCTTTTAGTGATGAACTTGTTGGCACGAAACATTTAGTGACGATGTGTCGTTGCTAAAGGTAGTTCCAACAGTCGATAAAGCCTGTCGCATCAGATGACTTTTCTTATAGTCAGTGGCGAAGCTTGAGATTTCTGATCGGGAGGGGGGGGGGAGGGGAAAGTCACCGTACCTAAAAGTTTCTATAAAACCGGGGGCTCGAAAACGTATATACCAAAAAATTTCTATACGTAAACTACATACTTTCCTCTACTGAGAGAAAAGTTTGGGGGGTTAGCCGCCCCTCCCACCCTTAAAAGCTTCATCCATGCTTAAGGTGGCATAAATGATAAATAGACCCATTTACAATTTTACTTATATGTAATCATTTATGTATGCATCTTTATATATTTTGTGTCTACACATAAACCATATATACATTAATCTTAAAGATATAAAAGTATAATCTAGAAATGCTATCTTCCCTAAATAACATTAATTAAATACAATATAGATAATTGTATATATTACTATTATTTCGTTCAAATATTAACACATCATGTTTAAATCACACTTAAATACTTGGGTTTTGTTAATTGATAGAATACTTCACCATATATAATCATATATATGTTATTAGCAATATCTTTGTAAGTACTTAGTGTCTCGTACATGTAGATTCAACACACCTGTAATAGATAGAGGATCCTCATGACCTTTTAGGAGGGAAACTAAATCAAAACAAGTCATGCAACTATTAGTTCCTTCTTTTATCTTTAATCTTAGGAGGGGCTTTCTATGTTACAAAAGATAAAATATATTAAACAAAAAGGAAGCTCACCCGTTTCACTTTTTGATCTACAAAAGAATATTTTATTCTAGTTTTGCCACAAGAATGCAAACTTTTATTGCAGCAAGGTAAGAACTGCCAATTAAAACAAGAAAACTGGAACTTCATTGCCTTTAGACCCTCACTTTTTGAAAAGGACAAATTGAAATATGGTTTTATATGTTTGTGACAAAATAACTTCAAAGTTTTAAAATCTATGGTACAAGAATGTATGTAGAGAACTAAGGTTGTACTTGTATAAGACTTTCGACGTTGCACGAAAACGTATACCTTAAGATTCAGATTAGGTGAGAGCTTCTTAGAACCACCCTCCTCCTCTTTCTTTTTGTAACTGTGAGTTAGAAGTTATATATTCCAAACTTGTTGGCAAGAAAAATTCAAACTCTCCCTACCAAACCTTATCACTGAGTTCCTAATAACAATAACACCTCTCCTTTATTTTCACCTCTTTTGATCAAAAATGATGGTATAGGTAGCTAGGTCACATAGAGGCTAAAGGTAGTTTAATTAGTTGTACCTTTAGGTAACTATCTTATAGAAAAAGGTAGTAGATATGGAAGGAGAAGTGAAAAAAGATGCGGAAACACTTCCTCCAGGGTTTCGATTTCATCCAACAGACGAAGAACTCGTCACTTCTTATCTTATAAACAAGATTCAAGATTCTAGTTTTACTGCAAGGGCAATTACTGATGTTGATCTCAACAAATGTGAACCTTGGGATCTTCCTGGTACGTGCTTATAGCTTTCCTCTCTTTAACAACTAGCATCGAATCTATTGCTCTAATTCTACTATTGTTACATGCAAGACCAATATATTAATAACTAAAAGGGCAAACTCGAATATATACATAATTAAATCACCTTACTTTTCCCTTTGTAATTTCCGTTAGAAAAATAAAACCTAGGGTTTTGTTTTCTTGAAGTTTATTTTATCTGAGTGATTATATAGCAAGTAAAGTTTATATTATCTGTGTGATTATATAGCAAATAAAACCTAGCTGTTTTCATTTCAGTTGATAAAAGTTCATTTTTACTCCAAAAAGTTATAACAAGTAAAGTGCTGAGATCTTTATATGTATAGTCAACATGTGTTCTTCATTTCATAGATATATGTATGTAGATGATTTCTTATAATCATCACTATTATTACTACCCATTAATTTAAAAAAAAGTGGCAAAAGGGAATTATATTTCAATCAAGGGTTCAATTCTCAGATATGGGTCCGTCATCAGCATAATCATTAATTTGATAAGGTAAATAAAATAAACTTGGTTTGCAAAAAAAAAAAAAACAACTAAGAAGAAGAATTTCTTTTTAATTATTATCGATGGAACTTATTGTATTGATATTAATTTTTTTTCAATATATATTTTACTCTTCTAAATACAGTTGGATTTTAAATGATCCTATGATATGATATACGGGAATAGTGATTTATATTTCCTAGAAAAAGATATCAGTTTGTTGCATATTAAAATATCAGAATTGGCAGGAAAATAAAAATCTCAAAGAAGATTTACATGCAGGAGATAATTATTCGTGCAAGTCAATTCTTGTAGTAATATATGTTAACCACAATTTCGTTTTTCTCAACAAACTAATAGAAAATCACCCGTTGAGTAAATATGCATGAAATCCACTCGCACACTCAAACAACACATTAATTTTGTTTACTTATGAAAGACTAGAGCTATATGTAACATGAATAACTCATCATTCTAAGTACTTTAGAGTAATATACGTTTCGTCAGCACCTTCTGAAACACTTATAAGTTTTTAATTTCAAGGCACACAAACTAATTATGTATAAATATATAGTTAACGTTGTGGAACAAATTTGAAACAGGAAAGGCGAAAATGGGAGAGAAAGAATGGTATTTCTTCAGCCTAAGGGACAGGAAATACCCAACAGGAGTGAGAACAAATAGAGCAACCACTACTGGATACTGGAAGACCACTGGAAAGGACAAAGAGATCTTCAATGGTGCTACCTCAGAGATTGTTGGTATGAAGAAAACTTTGGTGTTTTATAGAGGGAGAGCCCCCCGCGGCGAGAAAACCAATTGGGTCATGCATGAGTATCGCGTTCACGCAAAATCTGTGTTTCGTTCTTCCAAGGTACCTACCTAAGGTTGCACTCATTTATTTTGTTCACCATGAGGTTTTAAAAACTGTTTCAAAACAATTGGTTAGAAAACTAACATATTTCCGACAAATTTGTCAAAAGTTCGTCAGAAAACGGTTTTTCTATAGATCCAGCCAGTCATACACACACCATTTTCTGACGATCTAGCCAGTCATACACATACATAAATACAGATACCATACATTATTATATGCATGTTTTTTAGTTGTTATTGTTGTTGTTGTTGTTGTTATTATTACCATTTCTATTTATATTTTTAGAATGTTTATTATTGTATTATTATATTATAATTATATACAAATGAGTGTGTGTATATATTTATTATTATTATTTTTATGTATCTATTGCCAAAATGTTATATATTTACATCTGTTTATTATTACTATTATTAGTATGTTTATTATTATTTTTAAAATAATACTGAGATAATAATTAAATACATAAAAATTATAGAATAATATTAATAATAGCAATAATAAAAATCAGTATATAGAAAGATTGATAATAAAAAGTTGTTGGAATTTTGTCCGAATTTTCAAACATTTTTTCAACCAGAAAAAAAGTAATAGTTTTATAAACGTTTTTCTCCAAATTTTCTGACAGGTATCCGACGACTTGTTTTTTGTTGTCGTCCATACACTGTCAAAATTTGTCGCTATATTAGATTATTTTCTTTGTTGGAAAGTTCCAGTTTTCAAGTTGTGCATAACAAATGACGCCGACATGCATCTCTTCGAAAATCATACATATTCTTATGAAAATTCAGTATTTTTTTATTTTGGCAAAAAGGGTGTGTATATGTTGATTGGGTCTCAAGGAGATCCATAGATATTACAAATTGATCTGTTTATGCCTACATGCAAACAAGGAAATATATGGTAGTAAACGCTACTATACTAAGACTTTCTCGTATTTTTTTGGCCGGGTCTCCATAGGTACAACATCTCTATGTCTAAAGATAGAGGAAATGTCTATCCGCATCTCTATTAGTGGCCATGTTCTCACTAAGCATGTTTATTTGTTTGTTTTATATGCAGGATGAGTGGGTTGTATGTCGAGTTTTCCAAAAGAGTGCTGGTGGCAAGAAGTATCCGTCGTCCAGCCATCCGCGAGTCATGATTAATCCCTACAACTTTGAGATTGGTCCCGCTTCAGGGATTCATGTGCCTCCCCAAATCATGACATCAGATCCCAGTTATCAATATCCATATGGGTTAGGAAGAAGTTACATGACCAATGTTGACATTCCTGAGTTTTCTAGGGTTTTTAGAGGCAACACAAATATGCCTCTGAACCAAACCCAATTAAACTATCCCAACACAGATGGATCTGAACTCTTTACTATTTCTGGGCTGAATCTAAACCTAAGAGGATCAACTTCAACACAAATGACTATGAGGCCAATATTGGCACAACCACCACCACCAGGAGCAACATCCTCACTACCACCACAGCCGCAAGAAGATGTAGCTAATTCGTCAATGCTCATAAGTAGTACTCGTGGACATGAGAATGTGGAACCTATTGGTTATGATCATGGGGATATGAGTGCCAACGGAGATGGGCTCGTCAATAATAGGTTCATGAATATGGACCATGACCTTGAAAATTATTGGGCTCCCTTTTGATAGTTGATAGTTGAAGGATGATACTCTCTAAAGGTCAGTTGAATGGCATGCATGAAATCATTAGATGCATGAGTTCAATTCTTCAAGATTTACTGGCCTCCCTATTGAATGAGATAGGGTAATAAGCTATCTTATGTTAGTTTGGTAGTTGGGGGTGTTTTTTATTTTCTTATAAGTCCTGTTAGATTTCTCTATATTTAATGTCATCAATAGACATCACATAAATAGGTTTGTGGGGAAGAGCCACATATAGATATGTAAGGATAACTGCCTCCCAAACTTTTCATCATTTCCTGCAACTGTGAAATATGAATTTATAATATATGTTTTTGGTTGTTTATGTTGAACTAATATAAGTTTTTTTTTGGAAAAATCCTTTTTAAGATTGCATGACATTCTTGATTATGTTAAGCGCCAACATTGTGGTATTAAAGCCAGCCACAACCTTAAGCTTTACTGCTACCTTTTGTTCTTCATTCACAATGACTAACAATGCCTCTGGAACTAGTTAACCTCTTATTTCGGTGTTTAAGGGAGAGGTCTACTAGTTCTGAAGTATTCAAGCGAAAGCTCTCTTACGTTCGATGTTAGTAATCAGCGTGATTGCTTCCAGCTTTGCTAAGTGGGAGCTTCCGGGCACCCACGTCATCAAAGTCTGTATGTGTGCATATCAACTAGAGTAAATAAACATTGTTTAGTTATTTCTTGGTTTATTTATATAGTTATTTGTTTTCTTTGACATGTGACTAGATGTTTTTTCCCGGCGCACGTTGTAGCGCCAATTTTTCCAACTGTGGTATTGTGTTTTTCTATCAATGATAATTTAAAGATAAAAGTAGTACAACAACTAATGCTATTGTTATATACAAAATACACTTGCTTTAGGTGTACAAGTGTTTATAAATTCAGTAGGCTTTGATGTTAATACTGATAGAGCTTGTTTGGTTAAATTAATTACAATTATCGGCTTGTTAGATAATTATTAGTATATGACATGTAAATATGGTAGGATAAGTATGTTTATTTTGTTTAGTTTATTTATTGGGTTTATAAATGATCATTGTTTTTTATGTATTTTTTTTCTGGTTCATTCTTATTAATAAGGTGTCAATCAAGAGTTTTGGTCATAAATCGTGTTTTGTTTATTGGTTACGGGCCACAATTGATATCACAGTTTGCTCAAGAAGTTGTTCTAAGGGCAGTTGGAAGGAGTCTTTGTTACATCCTTAAAATCCACATGTGAGGTTTTACCGTAAGGCGTGCGACTGACCAGAATCTATAGCCACTAATCATGTTAAACCAACCATTTAAATTATAAAAGCATCACAATCAACATGACTAGCGATAAAGTTTAAATGTCCAAAACACAGTTTATGTTGCAGTGGAAAGATAAAGTAAAACCCATCGAAGCTTAAAACCACATGTTTAATAAATGATCGAAATATAAAGCGTTAATGAACCACACACTCCAGCCGATTGCAATGCCCGCACATAGCTGTACCTAACGTCCTGCAAAGCATGCAATAGCTTGTCAACATAAAGTTGGCGAGTTCACAGTTTTCAGTGTTGTAACAAAAATAAGTTCGTTTAAATACTTTAGTTTTATAAAACAGATCATGTGTAGCTAACCCATCGTTAAGCTACTGTGTAGTACCGAAAACTTGACTTTTATAGTTGTTGAGCCACGTGTCAATGTCTATCATCATTAATAAGGTGTCAATGTCAATAGTTCACGCCCGGCTCCCAGCACGGTGTGAGGTTTGTCAAACATAATAGCGCTATCAACTATACCCCGTTTGCTAAACCCGACAATTAATCGGTGTAATGCGTGGGGACTTTCAGATAGAGTTCGTTTAGTCCGCTAAAGACATGAAATATAAATTATAGTATTTGTTTAGTAGTATACCTAAATTACAGTATTTGTTTAGTAGTATTCCAATCTAGGAATACTAGGCGGTCCCAATATAGAGATAGTGTGATTCCCAATACCCGGGAATCCATGCTTTTAGTAAATGTGTGAACTCACCTAAGATTAACTCCGCAGATTAGGTTATGTGAGCTAGTATGGTCAACCACGTCCTATTATAGTTACCAAGAATATTAGGGGTCGTTTATGTAATTCATGCAAGTCTACACGTATCTAGCGCATAACATGCGTACAAGTTGTCACAAATATTACCGAGTAGTTTTCGAGCACATGTTCACAATATAACTTATGACGTGCAATTACATCATTTTTACAATCATTAAGCATGTTCGGATATTAAACGTAGCAAGTTCGGCAATTATAAATTTATAATCATGCATAACAAAATTCACTGAAATCCGGCTGTTTTAGAGTGCTCGTTTTCCATACTTTCGAGGTTGCAAAAATTATGATATTTTTATGTGGTGCGCCCTCGGAAGGTTTGGCCTTGTGTTAAATTTTTAGAGTCTAACTCTTTACCAAAAATTTATTAAAAATCATTTACTAAGCAGCAATCAGATTCGTCACTTTCTGACCCTGCAACTCACTAAAATATACATTTAAAAATCCTCGGTTATCCGATTGACGTAATTCCAGTTGGAGGTTCACATAGACAGATAAGGATATCTACAATATAAACTTCATGGTCTAACCCTAGATATTCACCGAGACATGACTTAAAATATAACACGAAAAATCTGCAAAAAAATACAGCTTTAATTGCTGAAATGAATTAATTTAATTAAAATATCAAACGACGTCTAAAAATTATGATTCCAGCGCCATTAGAAGCGTATTTCAAAATACCACGTTTTAGACTCAATAAAATCCAGTTTTCGTTATGTTATGACCTGTTACTGCTGATTAAAGTCGATTGTAACGTTCTGGACAGAAGCTGTTTTTCACATATATTTTAATAAAACGAGTTTCCAGGTTTCTATATCGTGTTTTACCGTTATAAAAACACCTCTACAACATTCATAGCAGGTTGTGGGTTGTTTTATATCAGATTCATCATATGCCAAAGTATCAATATCATCAAGAATATAAACCCTACTCCATATAACACTAGACCACAATTTAACAACCTAAATGTCAAGATCCTTATCAATCCATAAAACGCAGCCAAGATTCAATAGATTAATCGACGAAAACTTGTAAAAGAACTAGTCATTAAAATTCAATGCATACTAACCTAGCGATCAAAGGGAGTTCAATCACCTTGAAAAAGAACGAGATCTTGAAGTTCTAGATCCTCTTGCTATCGTCAACAATGGAGGAGAGGCAGGAGAAGTCGCAGATTTGTTTGGGTGTGAGTTAGGGTTTGAAAAGTAATGAAACATGCAATTTATGTAAGATTTAATTGGGATCACATTAGTGGGCGGTTTAGGGAAACAGTTTGTGAGGTTGGGCCGATTATTAATAGTGAGGTTGGGCTTGAGGGTTGGGCCACTAAAGGCTGCTCATGAAAATTGCAAGCATGCAGCTCACGAAAATGTAAAACAAGTAGAGGTGGTAGATGGCAACTTGATTATTTGCATTATATATATATATATATATATTTAAACAACTAATCTAAATGCATAAAAAATCAATAATACAAATGTATAATGTTCGTGCTACAATCAGGCCTCGTAAGTTCCGAGCTATGCGAGTGGGTTGAACCAACAAGCGAGATATGCACTTTGATTCAAACAGTTCGGATCGGTTCAACGCAATATGGATAGAATATAATTAATTCATCAAATAAAATAAGTATATGATTGGATTTATAAAAATGAAAGAAACGGGTTTTTACCTCAAAGTTATGGTTGTCACATCATCCCCAAGTTGAAAGAAATTTCGTCCCGAAATTTGCAAATAGTCGCTGCTAGTGCGGTTGAACGTTTTCGTGGGGTGTCACAGTCTTTAAACGAACAACATGAGGATAATCAAGATTGGGTTCATAGAAAGTCATAGTCGAGAAGAAGCATAGCCGGGCTTTCTTTCTTTCGGCAGGTGACAACCAACGAATTTGGGTGCAGCAAAAACGAGATTAACAATGGCTGAAGGGGTTTTTTTAGTAACCAATGAAGATAGAATAGTGGTGGCTCGTCGTGTTGGCGATCAATGACAATGAGTATAGATCGATCAGGGGAAATTCTTTGGTTACAATCTAATTAAGGTTAGACTTTTTATGTTGTTTACAAGTGGGAATATAGCAATAAACAAAGTGAAACGTTGGATACCAATGGCACAGTGGGTTCTAATAGTGTTAAGACCAACGGGGACGCAGATCAAAGAACGAGGGCGCATGAAGACAGGTAAAGGTATTCTGGTGGCCAACAATGGTGCAGAAGTAGCTAGAGGTGAAACTCCTAAACATTCGAAATTTCAAGATGGGAAAATAATGGTGAGTGTGGATGGTGGTTCAGTGACTAAAGGATGGTTGTTGCATAGAATAGTCTGATTGTAGATGATCAAACTGTTGGACCAAAAGTTGGAAGGTCTTTTAACAATTCTAGTGACAATCGGATGGCTCCTAGCAATTCGCAGATTCAAACAAAAGAAGTAATTGAGGTTGCAAAAGATATGGATCACGATTGGATAAATCCATCTGCTAGGTCTTTAAAAAAGAATGTTACGGTTGATGTGGTGCATGCTTTAAATGCATGTACTAATGTGGCAAATAATAATGAGGTGAAGTGTTTATGTGGTTGTAAATTCCATGCAAATACAGGGAAGGTTTAATATTGATGATTTATGTAGTTTTGGTGGACAAGAATATCATAAATTTAATGATGACTTGGAGAAGGTACAATCTCTTGATGAGTCAGGCATACTGATGGGCCGGAAAATCAGGTGCATACTTAAACAAATTGATAGGAATAATGAATGCAAGCAAAAAGGTCATGGAGTAAAGCGTAAGAGAGAGGAAAAATCTTCTACAAAGGAATCAAGAAGATGAAAGTGGTCTAAGAATTATAGTGAAAGAGATTCGGATATTATAGGGAATCCATGATCTAGGAGCACAAATCAAGATTAAGGGAAAGAATGAAGATGTTAATCTTGATAGAGTTTGTTTTGGTTAAATTAGTTATAATTATTGGGTTGTTAGATAATTATTAATATAGGAATTTTAAATATGGTAGGATAAACATGGTTTATTTTATTTAGATAGTTTAATGGGTTTGAGTCCTAATAGGTTTACGATTAGGGTTATTATAAATTATAAATTGATTAATTAATAGGGTCATTGTTTTTGATGTTTTTCTAGTTCAATCTTATTAATAAAGTGTCGATCAAGAGTTTTCGAAATATACTCAATTAAAATTTATTGGTTTTTGGCAAACATAGTAGTCCACGCAATTGGTTTACTAACAAAATACCTGAAATAACAATAAAAGTAATACTGTAGCTAAATAGTTACAACTAAAACACATTTGCTTTTGGTGTGCAAATGGTTTCAAATTCAACAGGATTTAGTAGGATGAGTGATCTACTTGGAATGGTTTAGTTACAAAAGAATTCTACTTTAAGCGTTCAACTGGGTGCAGAAATACTTGATCAGATGGTGTTGGCCAGTGAGGTTCAACAGTGTTTGTTTCCTGGCTGCTTTCTTTGTCCGGGTATGAATCCTCTTTGTGCTGCTGATGGCATCCTCTGCAAATATGGAATATTAATTGGGTTGAAAATACTAACTGTTCTACTAACATTGATGTAGCGTGTGAAATGATAATGAAGAATTGATCACGTTGATTCTGTGAATGCCCGTGATAATTTTCCCCCAAACCCCCACATTCAACCCAAAAGGCAAATAATTTGAAATGGTAAAATGATCATTGCAAAATTGATGAATGACCTTCCAAATTACACGTGAGGAATATAAATAACAACAGAAATTCAAAACGGGCCATAATAAGGCCATGGGCCAAACATAAACCCAAAAACAAAATGCATAAAACATGCATGGAAAAAAAACATAAAAGTGCCCGTAACACCCACTAGAATGCGTTTTGGGGGCCGAAACTTGGAAAAGGCGAAGGGGCCTTGCCACGACGTGCTCTTCGTTTCAAGCTTCATTAGACTGGTCAAACGCTTAAAACAGAGACCCGTAGCCAAAGCTATGGTCGTTTTCGTAAATCAACCCTTGGTAGCTCAATCATGGCCTTAAGAAATGCCATAGCTCGATCTTCCACACTTGGGCCTGCATCAAACATTCAACAATCTAAATAACATATTAACGACCTGTATAGGTAATACAATGATATAATTCCTAAAGCACAAATCTAAAAAATAAGTTGCACTTAACTCTGGTGACTGGCTAAGAACCGGTGATCTTTGCTAATTTGACAATGTAAGATTCTTATTCGTTGTTGACCGGTTAAAAGAGTTGATCAATTATAAAGGTTACCAGGTATGTTTTATGAATTCAAACATTTATAGTCAAAATAGGTGGTAAACACAGGCGGGCCATGTAAGTTGGGTAACGGGTCATACGGGCCAGGCCTATCGTGTTGACTCGTATCACCTTTTGGCCAAACTTTTTTGATCTTTAGAGTTCTTTCTACTTGCTTATGGAGACAATCAACCAGTTCAAGCTATGTAGGTTAATTTTTAATATATACCATTAACATTCAATATTTTTTTCATGTAACCCAGGTCTTGATTTTTGCAACTCATGCCTTAATTCATTCCAAAGAAAGTATCTTTGAAGACCCATTTTTGGTTTTATTAGACTAGGTTATCTTTCACTCAAATGCTTGTCATTGGCTTGGTGCCATATATTATGCAAATCAAGTTACAAAACTGTAAGAAAAGTTCTGTTTTAATACAAATTATGCATAGTTTTTTCTTCTTATGTTACAGTTGTGCATTTAATACAAATCTAAGCATGATTTTTTCTTCTTATTGTGATGGCTAATTAGCATTCTACAATAACATATTGGGTTCTTTAATTGACTTTTACCACATTAATTTGCAAATGTTTGCTTTTCTATAAGTCTTTATAAGATAACACTGGAATTGGCACAGGTTGGATATGCACATGATTATTTGGATCTTTTGTAAACTTTTCTTCAATGAGACCTACATGCACTTAATTTTAGTATAATAAGGCCTTTTTATGGAGTTGACATACATATATGTCAAGTGAGTGGGGTCACACTACTTTCTATTATAATATACTCTTAACTCAAAATGGTCTTTAGTCTTCTTTATAGTATATGACGATCTCATTTATTGTGACATGAATTTTATGTGTATGGAAGTCAATTGGTAACATTGTTTTGTCCTTTTGCATGTTGTTAATTTTGCTTAAATGATGCTCCAAATGGAAGGAGGTTGACTTAGGTAATGTTATAAATGGTATGGGTTTGATTTGCATTATCATGTATTATTGTATACATTATAGATGTTTTATTCTTTGTATTATCATGTACGTATACATTATAAATGTCTTATTATTTGTAATATCATGTACTACGTATGCTTAAGTCATTATGCCGTTAAAATACCCGGCCTACGGACGGGTATCCAACCAGTTGCTTCTTGTTTCTCATCTTAGGCTATCTTGTATATGTCTTTAGAGCTTTTTTATTCAGTCACTGAAATGTTTGAAACATCATGATGAGTGTTAAGTGTTTTTGGTAGGAACAACTCATTACTAAATTTTGTGCTTCCGATGTAAATGAAGAGCCAAGTTTACATTGTAGCCTACCTCTTAAATGCTTATTTATACACCATCATTTTCTTAGGATGCTAATTTGTTTTGAACTTAACCAACATACCTAAATTGTTTTTACCTCTTTTGAGTTATCATAATATTTAAGCACAATCGTGATCAGTGTATGTTTACAAAATCAAACAACAATTCATAACGTTTAATATGTGGCCTAACTTAGCCAACAAACAAATTACCAAACAACAAACCCTAAAAACAAAGAAAGGTGTTTAATTGTTGTCGATTTACAAAAAGAAGTAGCAGAGGAGTGAAAATTAGGATATCGTGTGGTGTATCACGTCGACCACCATATATGTAACTGCCAACACTATTGAATCCAATCCCAACTAAGAAAACCAAAACATATGCGAAATGAAACCCTAATCTTTGAACCAAATAAAGTTGGAAGATTAAGACTAACCTGAAATAGATAATATGATCAGAAGCTTAGCCCAGAGAAAAATCAAAGCATGGAGAAATTAGTGGATGGTAAGCCATATATGAGAGGCAGCCACGTATATGAAACAAATAAACGTCAAAAGAGGAACATAGATAGCATACTAAAGCAATGAGGAACAAGTGTAAATAGATAGCATACTAAAGCAAGAAAATAGCAAAACGGAAAATAGAAGAAGAAGAAGGTGTAGCCAGGATTCGAACCGAAGCCAACAAAATGAAAACGACCATCCAAACCACCAAGACAAAACATAAACATTAGGGGAGAACAACTACGAATTCTATTTGAAACCATTTTTAAACGTGGGAACCAAATAAAATTAGCTAGTTGCCAGTTGTGCAGGTACTATTTGTTGGAAATTATAAATAGTTATTATATTAGTGAGTAATATAATGATTCTTTAATGTTTAAAGCTAAGATGAATGAAAGATTTAAGCTTTAAGTTTGTGTGTTGGAACGTTAATGTGTGAGAAATTGTGCTTGGCTCACATAGGTAGAGAAATAAACCTTATGATGGTTTATAAGTAAAATACTTTAGAGGAATGTATTCCTATATGACAAGACACACCTAGTGGCTGCCGGAGGGTGCGAAGCACTTTACGCACCTGGGCACGAGAATGGGACAAGGATGATGGTAGTAATGAGGTGTTTTAATCGCGCACTTTGCAGTTCGCACAATCAAATCGCCGCAAGCCGCTTGGAGCCTTGTTTCGAATTCATGTGCATTGATTTTTGTATTCATATCTTCAATAATTGGATTAATTCATTTCAATTGAATTCTAAATTCATTGGAATAATTATTATGACTTCAATTGTTTTGAGTTGAGACTTCTTGCATGACCAATCTGAGTATATAGAATAGATTTGTGTACCTTGTTCCGATACACTGAAATAGCATGTTCCAAAAACCACAAAATATCTCTAATGATTTTTCCCATTTATCTGACCTACAAGCTCTTGTTTTGGGTACAGTTTCACATGCTAGTCTAATCTAGATAGTACAATCCGCTTCGGCTGTTGAATTGTGGGAAACAGACGGGTTCACCTGGGTGGCCCGAAATCTGTTGTAAAGGAAGCGTGTTGAACATGTGCTTCAGCCACCTCATGTTTCTTATCTTGTTTGGTTTACTTATTCTGTAATATGTTTGCATTTTTGTTTCTATTTTGTTTATATGTTGAGGTACTCCCCTACAGTGACCTCAGTTCGTATAGTTAAGTGGTCCTATTAAGCCTGGATCATGGGATCTCTAATTTTCTAGGATAGGTTTTCTATTGTACAAGCTTACTCCAAAGGTTTTAGTCCCATTCCCATCGACGACTTATTTACTGCCTCCCTGCTTAAGCCTTTTTGTAAGCGGATCCGCGATGTTATCCTTTGACTAATTGTGATTGAGGTGTGCGAATCGTAAAGTCAAATCAACACAAATTTGTAACTCTCATATATATATATATATATATATATATATAAGTTCACACGAACTCATTCTGTCACACCCCAACCGATGGCGGAAACATCGGGATGAGACGAAAACGAGATTGCTCATTGCTCACAACGCTAATAAATGACAATATTTAATTAAATCCAAATTTCATTTCACAACATTGTCAAATACAACATGAAGCAATACAATAAGTTCATAAAACATAACAAAATTTGGTACAACATTTATAAATCTAACGTCTAAAATGTGTGTATCTAAGTCCTTGCTATTTTGATTTCATAGCATCATCTCCTTCAACCTGTAACATGTTTTAAAATAAAGTCAATGCAAAAGCAAATGCGAGTACACAAGTTTAAGCATAACATTCGTATACGAATAAAGTTTTAACAATCCTCATGGCAACCAAATCTATACAAGAGCAATATCAAGGCATGCAATACTAATAATCAAACCCTTAACGCAATCACGATGTTTTAACATGACCTCACGAATAACACGATGGAGGTGGATGCGTGAATTCCTATAGCGCTAAGCATGTCAAACGAAGGCTAAAAATAGTTAATGACTAAAGCATAGCATAACGAATATCCAAGACAAGCAACAAGTATACGATTCAAGTATTCATGGGTATATGTTTGTGCGTTTCATAACTTTAAGTGTTTGTGATTTTTGTATAGGTAAAACATGTTACACCCAAAAGTGTTATAAACAAAAGTGGGTCAGTGTACTCACAATATTGCATATGCTTTCCGATTGGTGATTTCGTGAAGTGTTGGAGGTTGGAGCTTCAAAGCTTCTTTTAAAACACTTAATGTTTTCTTTTAGAACTCTTAGAGCTCTCTTCCTTGCTTGGAAGATTTGAGAGAAGTATAGAAGTTGAGTGAAGAATGGGTGGAACACTTAGTGTCCTTTTAGAATTCTTGATTTAGAGAGATTGAGAAAATTAGAGAGATGGAGAGAAGAATGGTGTGAAGAAAATCGTAGAAGGAGGTTAGTATTTATAGGTAGAGAATGTGGAAAAAGGTGAAATATGATTGGTTAAAGAAGGTGGAAGAGGATTGAGAAGGTGATTGGTGTAGAAAGGAGGTGGAAAAGAGTGAAATATGATTGGTTAAAGAAAATGAAAGAGGTTTGATGAGGTGGAAATATGATTGGTATATTTCTTGATATTTTTGAGTATATATTATGTAATTGAGTATATAAAAAGTATAAAAGTATAATTCAAGTATTGAGGATGTGCGTATAAGTATTTATACGTATAAAAGTGTCGGTTTGCGTATAAATACGTGTTTTAAATGATCGGTTGTGTAAATAAAAAAATATATAAAATATGAATTTTATTATGATTAACGCCTCGAATTGTGAGATTGAAATTAAAATACGAATGTAAGGTTTCTAAAATTAGAATACGAATACGAACATTTTTTTAAAATAGAAATACGAAGATACGAGGCGTTACAGTCTCCCCTACTTTAGGAAATTTCGACCCGAAATTTATTCAAGAGGAAGACCTTGGAGAAAAAGCATTTTGGCTAGAAGAATGATTGTGTAAAATCTAGATTTGGATGTTTGAAATGTGTTGAAAAGTATGAAGTTTTGAGGAATGAAAAGATAGGTTTGTAAAAAGGGTTCATTTGTCTAAAATGATTTGAGGCATTGAGCATAAGTAAAATGTGCATGTGTGTGTATAGACAAGCGAGTTTAAACAAGTTTGAATAACTCAATGACAAGGTATTTTAAAATGTGATACCTAAGAAGGAAGCTTTCGTATAAAACGATATGTATTTTGATGAAAAGTGTGACCGCACTAGTGGTTGTAACAAAAATTTTCGTTGGATTTAAAGAGCATTGTCAATCTCAGTTTTGTAGAGAATTCTTTATCGGTGAAAAAACGAGGAAGTTAGGTATTTGAAATAAAAAAATGGTTTTGGAGGTAACTACCAACTAAGTATGTTTGCGCATAAATAAAGAATGGAAAATAGTTTTTAAGTGTAAGAAAGTATTTTAGGGTCGAATGTTTAACCTGATTGATTGCAAATGGGGTTTGTATAAAAGACAAGGATGTCGGGGAATAATGAAGGCATAAGTGTGAACAATTGATTTGATAAACGGATATGAGTATAAGAATGGCATGCGTATTGAAAGCGATGAGTTAAGAATGGGGTCTCTCGTGGATACTCGGATATCGCGCGCTTAGCAATGTGTTTGTGAGTTGTTAAAGTTTGTATCGGGTCTAAATAGGTCTGCAAGACACCGAATTTCTCATGGCACGTTTTACGAAAGTTTGAAACATGGTGAAAACACTTATATATAGGAAGTACCAGCGGCGTATCCACCATGTTTTGACCATGTTACGTTCGTTTCGTTATTCGGTGTCATGTTACGTTCCGTGTCCTACCATACACAGTAGTACACCCTATAATTCCCATGCGCCTATCACTATAATCCCGTGTGCACCCTGATTATATTGATTGTCGCATGATCCGCATAGTTTGTACTAGTTGTGTATGAATCAGGGTATACATAAATTTGAAAATAAGAGTGTGCGTGCGTATAAGAATGTAGTATATAAGCATGTTTACGTTTAAATAAGTATGAGACCAACGTGAGCGAATCCCCTCGGGTTATGCTCACGTATAGGTACGAATGTATGAATTTGAATATGAGCATGAACATGAATGTGAGCATGATTATAAGTATGCATATGAGTATAAGTATAAGTATGAATGATGACACGTATGGGCATAAATATGAATATGTGTATAAGTATGAATATCAATAGGTATAAATGACGACGATTGCGTGCATGACATGAATTGAATACAACGAATTTAATCATGTAAAATGATCGAGAAATTTGAGTGTGTAAAAATGAATGATATAAAGGATATTGTCGTGCGAAATTTTGATTAAATCATGTGCGAGGATATGCATGTAAAGTGGTTTGAGCAAAACTTTGAGGTTAGCGCTTCTAAAATAGGTTCAGTTTGACTTAGAATGTAGGATCTAGTTTGTGAATATAAAAGAATATAAGGTACTTATTGATTATGCGTTACGTATTTTGTAATGACGGGAGTGCTACCACTGTTTTAGGGGAATTTAAGTAAGTCGAAAGTGGTTAGTCCTTGTAATGTTTTCTTGCCCACGTGTTTTGAAATTGAGGTGACATTTTGGGTGGTGTATGACAAGGTCTTAAATTAGTAGGTTCGCATCGTTTTCAAAGGATGTTACATCAAGATAAGAAATTTGAAATTCAGTGGTTCTTGTGATACGTTGACCCTTGAGAGGAAATCTGGGATAATGGATTTAATTATCGTTGAAAAGTGTTTAGCAAAATGTTCTCTTAATCGCGATAAGAGGTTTAGAGGGTGTTTGGGGTTGAGTTTTGAAAATAGTTTATGTGTTTTGAATAATCAGAATCAGATGATTAGCTGTAACAAAACGTGCTGCAGAAAGATGATGTTTGAATTTGATTATGTTGTTTGATATCCCAATAACTAGATAATCAACTATTTGAGTGTTTGACAAATATATATATGAAAAAAAGAATAAATAAATAAACAAGCTTTGATCTCTACAAAACAAAAGAAATCAGTTTTTTTATTATATACATACCAAACACAAAAAAAACATAGTTTTTTTTTTGCTTTAAAAACACAATAATCAGGAAAAAAATAATAACAACAATCCCAACATACCCTTAGTAAAACGATCCCATAATGTCTATAAGATATTGGTTTGGCTTTTGTTTACAAATGAAAGCTCTTAATGTAAAGTTATCGCGTGATCGTGTTTTAGTGATTATGTTAAACATAAGATTTGTGGGCAATGTATTCCTTGGACTGATTAAGTTGGTAGCTAGCATTCCGTCGAGCTTTGAAAATCGTGAAACAAAAGTTCATGTGGTGACCAAGTATATGCATATGTGATTTATATGAAATAGATTACAGGATGGGAAATACGTTTGATAAAATAGTACGTTTTGAAATTCGTCTAAGTAAGAATTTTGACAATATGATAAAAGATTTAGGTATACAATTTAAACATGTGGTTTGTGTAATAAAGTCTCCAAGAAGGAGGGTTGGTAACGATCACCAAGGTATGGGAATCACCCCTAATCCGTTGGTGAGGTCGTTTTAAGGAAGGAAGGAAACGGAGTTTGATCGTCTAGGTAAGGAATTCACTCCTATCTCGACGACGGTCTCCATTTCGGACTTTTCGAGAAATATAAGTCTAGTTGATGACGTTTTGAAATCATGTATGCAAATAATGTATAAGTGGATGAAAATGTTTAATATGAATTGCGTAAAAACCTTATAATAAATTGAAATTTGAAAGGAATGGTAACAAGTATATAAAAAGTCATGTATAAATTGAATGGTATAAAAGAGAGTCTCAGAAAACATTAGACTGTTTCGGTAGAGAAACGTCGACTATTCCAAAGTGAATCGAAGATCCTTTCGAATTAGAGAAACGTGCTTTGGCCTATAGGTAAAACGCTCTTGTCGAGAAGCGATTAACGGCATTTTACCCTTCCAGTTATTACACGTCTCTAATCGATTGGAAAATCGAAACTTTGGCGAGATTGAAAATCGAGGAATGGGACTTAATCGACAAGGTGCGGGTTTCACCCCTAACTCGACGATTTCGTACCCTAAGTGTGGTTGGTACTCGTCGGGTCAAACTTAATTTCAACACTTGACGAGAGTCCACTAGAGTTTGAATAGGAGTTTCCCATCAAGGTATGGATGTCACTCCTAACTTGATGGTGTAACTTCGTGAAAAAAATAAATAAAAAATAAATAAAGAATTGGCGGAATGGGAGTCGTTCACCAAATTGGGGATATCACGCCTATTTTGGAGAAGTCGTCTCACTTGTGTAATACGAGTGTTTTCGAGTTTAGTATAATCGAGTAAAATGCATTAGGAAAGGCGTATGATCGAGATAATGTAACAAGTATGAACACGTAAAGCATTTCATGAATTTAGTACATAAAGGACATTTTAAGAAATTAGCATGTGAATCACGTATGGTCAAGTATGGTACTTAACTATAGACTAGGTCAAAAGCATAGCAATTTGCCTAATTCCCTATAGTTATGGCTCTGATACCAATCTGTCACACCCCAACCGATGGCGGAAACATCGGGATGAGACGAAAACGAGATTGCTCATTGCTCACAACGCTAATAAATGACAAAATTTAATTAAATCCAAATTTCATTTCACAACATTGTCAAATACAACATGAAGCAATACAATAAGTTCATAAAACATAACAAAATTTGGTACAACATTTATAAATCTAACGTCTAAAATGTGTGTATCTAAGTCCTTGCTATTTTGATTTCATAGCATCATCTCCTTCAACCTGTAACATGTTTTAAAATAAAGTCAATGCAAAAGCAAATGCAAGTACACAAGTTTAAGCATAACATTCGTATACGAATAAAGTTTTAACAATCCTCATGGCAACCAAATCTATACAAGAGCAATATCAAGGCATGCAATACTAATAATCAAACCCTTAACGCAATCATGATGTTTTAACATGACCTCACGAATAACACGATGGAGGTGGATGCGTGAATTCCTATAGCGCTAAGCATGTCAAACGAAGGCTAAAAATAGTTAATGACTAAAGCATAGCATAACGAATATCCAAGACAAGCAACAAGTATACGATTCAAGTATTCATGGGTATAGGATTGTTTGTGCGTTTCATAAAGTTTAAGTGTTTGTGATTTTTGTATAGGTAAAACATGTTACACCCAAAAGTGTTATAAACAAAAGTGGGTCGAGTGTACTCACAATATTGCATATGCTTTCCGATTGGTGATTTCGTGAAGTGTTGGAGGTTGGAGCTTCAAAGCTTCTTTTAAAACACTTAATGTTTTCTTTTAGAACTCTTAGAGCTCTCTTCCTTGCTTGGAAGATTTGAGAGAAGTATAGAAGTTGAGAGAAGAATGGGTGGAACACTTAGTGTCCTTTTAGAATTCTTGATTTAGAGAGATTGAGAAAATTAGAGAGATGGAGAGAAGAATGGTGTGAAGAAAATCGTAGAAGGGGGTTAGTATTTATAGGTAGAGAATGTGGAAAAAGGTGAAATATGATTGGTTAAAGAAGGTGGAAGAGGATTGAGAAGGTGATTGGTGTAGAAAGGAGGTGAAAAAGAGTGAAATATGATTGGTTAAAGAAAGTGAAAGAGGATTGATGAGGTGGAAATATGATTGGTATATTTCTTGGTATTTCTTGAGTATATATTATGTAATTGAGTATATAAAAAGTATAAAAGTATAATTCAAGTATTGAGGATGTGCGTATAAGTATTTATACGTATAAAAGTGCCGGTTTGCGTATAAATACGTATTTTAAATGATCGGTTGTGAAAATAAAAAAATATATAAAATATGAATTTTATTATGATTAACGCCTCGAATTGTGAGATTGAAATTAAAATATGAATGTAAGGTTTCTAAAATTAGAATACGAATACGAACATTTTTTTAAAATAGAAATACGAAGATACGAGGCGTTACACATTCAATGCGTAAACTACTATAAATGTTAGTTTTCAAATTGTCACATAAATTTTAAACCGCTGTCGACAAAAATCAAATCATAATACTCCTATCGCCGATGACACTTACATCCTCCACGATTGTAACACAATTCCTAGGTACCTTAATTTATAATACACAATCGTTCCACATGTATCGCTCAGTAATTATACGCAATAATTTATAATAATAAATAGTTTAAGTAGCCACAAATTATTCAAATGGGGATTCCTTGCTCAAAGATGTTCATATGCACAGGTATCGTCTCCCCAGGCCCCTTATAAATACGGTAGCGTTTCGTTAACTATATGGAAACGATCACTTTGATATCTCAAGTTTAAATAGCCCAAGTTGATTGTATATAAATAACATATTTACAATTATAGTTAATTCAACGCATTAGCATCCTTTGAAGCCTCATATCACGCGTAAAGCTTATCGATGGCCACCTGCCATTGTCGTAAAACAAGGTTTCCAAGGTCGAGTACTCCCTGAGTAGTCGTTGCAAGGTAGGCTGCCAATGCGACTTTCTTCAACTCCGCCTAGTTACTCGGAATCGATCAAACGCGCTCAAACTCGACCGGAATTAGATCTAGTAGGTTAACTTGGACCAAGTTTGACTTAAAAAAACATAAAATCTATGTCTATCATATTAAAGAATGAATATCATTTTCACGTATTTTGTTATAAATATTAGTAAATTTATGTTATTTGACTTATATTTAATTTCCAAAAACTAATTTCTTTATAATTTAACTTGTCTGAGTACTCGTCGAGTACTCTCCGCCTAGGCCGAGTACTTCAACCCCTTGGCCAACCGACTAGGGAGCGCCTAGCGACTTTTGCAACCATGCCACCTGTAGCTCAATTTAAGTATGACAAATGCAAATGCTAGCCCTCCTTTGCATTAGGCTTTCTAACCTTAACAACATCTTACGATCGGACATTGTGCCTTATCCAATGTTTTTTGGAGCTGCTCATACATATCTACATTTGGTCGTGGATTAATCATGCTTAACGACACCAAATAGAATTTTACATAAGTAAATACAAATATAAACTATATGCATTGAAAAAATAAAATGACTTAGAACTATTGATTTTAAATGATGAAAAACTAAAAAACACCAAAACTGGTTTTCAAGATCGTAGGCGATAACTAGTCAACCCAAAAGCAGCAGCAATAACATTTGGACTCAAGACTCCTGAATACAATTTAAAATTGCATTGCCATGTGAATGATAATCATTGTCCAAATTTTAAAGTTACTTATCAAATAGGCACCATTATAACCACATAGAAGGCCAAACCAAAAACGATCAAAATGTTAAAAACATAAAGAAACAACACATGGGTTCAAGACTCGTAGATGCAATTTAAAGCTGCCTTGCCATGAGTGAATAATCATAATTGCCCACATTTTAAAGTGACTTATCAAATAAGCACCATGACAACAACATATAAGCCCAAACCAAACACGATTAAATGCTAAAAACCTAAAAACACAACAGCTGGGCTCAAGACTCACATATACAATTTAAAGTTTTCTTGCCTTAAGTGAATGATCATCATTGCCCAAATTTTAAAGTTACTATCAACTAATCACCATAACATACACATAGAAGTTTAAACCAAACAACGACCAAAGGTTACCTTTAACGCATCAAATCAGACGTTAAGAGTCTAAAGGCCCTAACAAAGTTACAATAAAATCCAATTAGATGAAAGCATCACATTCCTCTTGTTAAGTTCAATCGCAAATCATTCTATTGAAAACATCATCATCCACTTATTATGTAAATCCAAAGGATAAAAATCGAATGCGAAGTAAATCCAAAGTATAAAATTCGAATGCATACAAATAGATCAAAGTACGAAACATAACATCTTGGATGAGGGTACTCTCATATTCATCAATATTTTACAACTTAAATAAATATGACCAAAGCAAAGTTTCGGTACACGCAATAGCTTCGCCGAAGACAGTGAGGCCAACAAAAACAACAAATTTAGAAACGAAATAGGAAAAGCATAAAATACTCATGCCATAATGATTTGAAAGACAAATATGAAACAACCCGCACCTTACCTTCAACCGGAAGAACAAACTCCTGAAAAGAAAGCAACCCACAAAGAGAAAGTATGAATCTTATGACAGTGGGGTTTGAAACCCCATCTCCCATCTAACAAAACATGGTAAAAAGTCAATATTAACATGCATAAGACAAAGATACAACATACCCTTGCATAATGCGCAACATAACATAACTGTCAAACCAACAAAGTTGAGGGGGGTGTATACATAATTTTTGAAACTTAGAGGATCAAAGCAAACCTATATAATCAAAAGTGAAAACGTGACTCACACTCAAGGCAAACACGTTTAGGTCAACTGAGAGATGGATCTCAAGTGATAAACCCACAAAACATCAAGGGTTTAAATGTAAACAGAGGAAATGAGGAACCAAAACTTTAAAACACAAAGTGAAAGGGTCAGAGTCGTGAGGTGCCTTCACTATCGAGTTTGGTTTTAGCATATAAGGTAATTAATTAATTTGGGGACGGATCAAATAGAAAGTAGGTTTTAGGTGAGAAGTCTAAAAGGTCATATGCGGTTGACACATGTGCTTTTAACATTTTAAGTTGGAGGCGCATTTTAGTTTATTGACTTCTTTATGTCAAAATTCCCCAGATCTAATTACATCTCCTTCACAGATATAATTCTTCAATCTCCATAGCCATCCCTTCTCCACCACCACCGCTGCCGCCTTCTTCCGCCAGTACCGGAAGATGACCGGTCAGCGGAGATGGAGAGACAAAGGTCACCGATCAGGCCTCCGGCCAGCCGGCTTCATCAGTGAAGAAGATCCACCGTGACGTAACGATGATGGATTTTCCGATGGACTTACGGTGAAGATTAAGGTGAACGGCATCGCTATATATGCAAATTTAGGAACACCAACTTTTATTCAGAAAGCCTAAGGGAACACTAGTGCTTTGTCTTTAGATTTCTTAAAATCAAATTTTACAAGTTTCACTGGTGGCTAGAGTTAAAGAACTTCAGATGGATTATATGAAGGTTTTTGTTTTTCATTAAGTTTTTTAATTTGTGTTTTTCTTGTTACGTCATTACCCATTGCGTTTTACGTATTATAACAATCATTAGGTTTTTAAGTGTGAGAATGTGGATAGATGTAGTAGTTGTTTTTTATGTTTTTTTATTGTTATGTTTTTTTCTTAATTTATTATGTTGTTGCGTTTTACATACATACTGCGTTTTATTGTTTAGTTCGTTGCCTTTTATAACAAGATAGTAAAATATAAATTTTTTTGTTTGTTGTGTTTTATAACACAATGAAAAAACATATTCTATTGTGTTTTCTAAAACAATGAAAAAACACATTTATTTGAGTTTTTAATCCACGGCATTTTATAACACAATAAAAAGAAACCATTTTTATTGTGTTTTTAATCTATCCGTTTTAGAAAAAAAGACATTTTAGTGAAAAAAACCATTTTTATTGTGTCAAGTATGTCCTGACCCTAATTAATTATAATATATATTATTTAAGAAGTTTTAGCTACACTGAAAAATATATTGACATGTGGATGACTCACATACATAATCTCTTCCAATCCTATGGAATGTGATGCCATCTCATTAATTAATATATATTTTATATCTAAAAATCTAAATTAATATTGCAAGTTTCATAACTTTTAAGGTAACATCCTTATTATATAATTAAAATTAAGAGTAAACTTCTGTTTTGCTCCATGTGATTTGGTCGTTTTAATGGTTTTGTTTCAATCCTTTAAAAATAGCCATTTTACTCCTTGATGTTTCGGTTTTTTTCGCCAGTTTGCTCCACGGCTCTAACTAAGTTCAAATTTTAGTTAAAGTAAGGGTATTTAAGTAAATTTATATATAAGTATTTAATTTTTATTCTATTATCAACTCCAAAAATCCATTCTTTTATTGAAAATGAAAAAATAAAACATAAGTATTTACACACACGTTAACACATATCTTTGCCTCTTCTCTCTACCACAACTTGCAGAGTGCAGACCATCACCACCACCACCCCCTTTCCCCTGCCATCATAGCCACCTCCTACAAACACCACCACAGCCACCTAATATGACCACCTTGCACCGCCCAACCACCGCCTCACCATCACACCGCCCAACCCACCACCATCATCACAACCGCTACCATCATCACATCGCCCGGCCACCCCCCACCATCACATAGCCGACATCTTCCCCAATACCTAAACTCATCGCCGCCGTAATCACTCGCACCTCCGGCTGCCACAACAAGCACAAATCTGAAACAGAAATAAAAAAAAATCCCTTTTTCCCCAAATCCCAACACCATCGCAATCATATAAACATCAGAAATTTGAAAAGAACACATGAGGGTTTAACCAATTTCATTGAGGAGACGAGTATACTGATTCTAATTCTGTATGAAATCCCCAAAAATGGTTGGCTATGCTCAAATGAATCAATAACGAGTTTTGGATTTAAGGTTTTCAGGTGGAGGTAAATGATAAAGGGAGATCATGGTTGTAGGTGGTGGTCGGAGATTAAAGTTATTGCGGGTGGTTCTCAGCGGTGGTAGTGGTGGATATGGGTGGCGTAAGAGGTGGTGGTGGATATGGGTGGCAGAGGAGGCTGGAGGCGAAGGTGGTGGTGGATGTGGGTGGCGGACGAGGTGGTGCTTGATATGGGTGCCGAAGGTAGGTGGAGGCGTCGGTGATATGGTGGATCTGGGTGGTGGAGGTTGACGCGATGGATATGGGGCGTGGAGGTGGTGGTGGTGGATGTGGGCGACGGACGAGGTGGGGTGGAGAAGAGAGAGAATGCAGAAAGAGTGTAGAGAGAGAAGAGAAAGGGCAAAGAGAGAGAGAGAGAAACAATTGTAGGGTTATGTTATATATGTAATCTTTATTTATAATTTTACTAAAATACCCTTAGTTTTATACTTGAAGTTACCGGTAAAATGGTTATTTTTAAAGGACTGGTGCAAAACCATTAAAACGACCAAATCACAATGAACAAAATGGAAATTTACTATAAAATTAAATTAAAATGAATAATAAATTGACTTAATTTTTATAAAGTCAAATGAATTTAGTATTTGTGTCATATGTATATGTACTAGAAGTTTATAATTAATTGAAAAGTTCGATTTAAAAGAGTTTATGAGATCCAACTATGGTTAATAAATACAAAATTGTGGTAAGATGCGGGTTCAACCATCTTAACACACCATGAGATCCGACTACATTTGATTTCTCAAACAACTTTGAAAGTATCTAAAGGGTTGGAAACGTAATCGCTCATTATTTTCTCTTCATAGACAATTGCAAAAAAAATTTACGATCAAATTACATTAAAAACCGTGCCTCCACAACTCGAGGAATCAATTCTAGTTATTTATAAGCGTAAAAAACGTACGATCAAATCACATTAATAAACCTGCCTTCGCAACGCAGAGAATATCATAACATATGATTATGTATCAAACATTTGTGGTAAAAGGTAAACTAATAGATAAGGGATATTCGTAACGTAGTCAAATACTCAAAAGATAGAATCCAAGTATTGCAGTGATCCTAAAAGATCCTTTTCCTACGGCAATTTGTATTTTGTTTGACTTTTATGGTCTTTTACTATCGTTGACTATAAAATCATCTCCATTCTTTTGATTTTGCTTTATATTCATCCCACCCGGTATACGCCCCCTTATCCCACTTGCTTCTTGAAAGGTAGGTATCCTCAATTACAAATTTCACATTCAAAATCAGATATTTTGGTGTATAGATGTGTAACTGGATCTGGGTTTTGTTTATCTATCATAAATATCTGAATCTTGATTGATTCATAGACCATAGTTCTTATGTGTTGATCCTGTCTGTGATTTCTTTGTGGGTATGAATTTGATGATTTCTGGAGATATAATTAGGGTTTTTTTATTAATGTTTTGAACTTGAATGTATCTTCTGAGTTTCAAGTTTGATTTTTTGTGATTTAATTGTTGAATTTGATGTGTATGTGTGAACATGGGAGTGCTTCTTTTGACTTCTAGGGTTTCTTTTTTTTTTTTTTTTGGAGGATTATTGATCTTTAGACTTTAATAATATATGCATATGTATGTAATATTGTAATCCGTATACCAGTACTGAATTTTGATCATTATTATGCTATTTTTAAGGTTTTCTTGGAAAAGATTGTGTTTTTATCTTGGTTTTGGATGTCAAATTGTTAGTTATAATGTTTCTTTGATGATTTATTTGAAGATCATGAAGTTTAAGTGTATTCATTGAATTGTATGTATGATCTTGTTTAAGGATTGTTGATTCTTGTTAAATTTTGGATCTTTATCCAATTCCCAGAAGTGAGGTACCCTTTGACTTGAAATTCGGACGTCAAACGTTCTATCTTCAAGTTGAAAGTTGATTCGAGGTTTCAACTTTTAACCCATCTTTATGATAAATCACCCTGTACTCGAGATTGATTTTGGTATTAATAGAGGTGCATTTAGTGACTTGATTTGGGTATTTTCTGTTACATAGCATATATGAGTTAGGAATTTTATTATTTTATTTGTTTTTGCCATAATTGGGAGATATGATTTGATCAGGTTTCAACACATGATTAGGTTAGTTTATGTGTCTTCTATATACATATAGGAACGTTCGTTAGTTTATCTTTTCCTCAAGTTTAGCCATATGCTCATTATACCTTATTTGGACTCATTATTTGATTTTGACATGCATTGAGTTAGATTATTTAAGGCGCAATGGAGGTAACCACCAAAAAAATGTCGTTACTTGTTGGATCTCTTGGAGTATTGTCCTTCATTCTCGGCGATTATTGCTGAAAACAAGAAGGTAATATCAAAGTTTCATCTTTACCCCTTCGGTTATCTAACTTCTTGTGCGCGCATATTAACCTTTCAACCGGCCATTAGTGTAACATGGAATCATTAATGAGCTTTCTTTTCTTCTTTATTTACATTTGCAGCCTGCATCTGGAACACCGATTACGGAAAGGATGTTGTTATCTGCAAGTATCCAACGGACCCGACAGTGGCATTGGGATATTTGTCGTTCGGGTTTCTCTTTCTCTCGACTTTGTTTGGAGGATTGTCGTTGTTTTATCCGTACAAAGGGAAGTCTATTCCATGGCCTGCATTGTTTCAAAGCACCAGTTTCTTTGTATTCTTCCTGATTGCTTTGTGAGTACACGTCACCTTAATCTTGAATACCATTTCAATTATACACGTTAATTGTTAAAAAAAATAGTACTTTATCAAAAGATACATGAAATGCTCTTAATTAAACAAAATTTAAACCAATAACTTGTACTTAATGCTAATACACCTAGGGAAAGTACACGGTGGTCCCTGTGGTTTACCAAAATTTTGGATTTGGTCCCTAACATTTTCAAAAGTACACTTGAGGGTCCCTGTGGTTTGCATTGTGTAACACATTTAGTCCCCAGCCAACAAATTTAAAGGTTTTAGCATGTCTAAGTTAGGGACTAGATGTGTTACAAAGTGCAAACTACAGGGACCATCCATATACTTTTGAAAGAAGATGGGGACTAAATGCGTTACAAAATGCAAACCACAGGGACCATCCATGTACTTTTGGAAAGCTAGAGACGAACTCCAAAATTTTGGTAAACCACAGGGACCATACATGTACTTTAATCAGTTTTTGGGTTGTCATATCTGACCCGTTCAATATTGTTTTTTAATCATAAGTAATGCAGTAATTATTTTGAAAAACGATACGGACTGTTAATATTCTTTTTTTACATTGTTGGCCCCTAACTTTTTAATAATTGCCCCTTGACTTTATATTTGCTGGCCCGGCCCGTTTCTACCCTTTATCCAATGACCCATCTAACCTGCCTTACTACCGGTTTGACAGGGGCTCAACTGGACTAGCAGCCGTGATGCTCTTATGGCCAACAATCACCGAGCACAAACACCTTGTCAGCAACGTCCATTACAACCTTGAAACAACGTGCCCGACAGCAAAAACTGGGCTGCTCGGTGGTGGTGCATTTCTAGCTCTTGATGCAGCTCTTTTCTGGCTGGTTTCCCTCATGTTAGCTGATAATGCAAGAGAGGATTATTTTGATTATATTAAAGGGGTTGACGGTGATGCTCTTCCACGGAATATAGTGCTGATGGAGTCGTTAAAGGCAACGCTTAAAATTAGCTGCTTTTCGTGATTTGGTTTATCGTTGTTCGATTAAACTGGATTATATATTATTTTAAGTTGCAAGTATGGTGGTCTATACTGAAGTGTAAATTCAGTCTATGGTATCTATTGGTGAAAAACAGGTTTATGGTAAAGATTAAAGTGTGTTATGTGTTAAATGGGTTGTTTTTGCATGGTGTAGGATTTGTTGGTCAATTTAGGTTAAGTTTTATTTTTAACAGGTCAAATTCTTTGGATTGTACTGGTTGATTTAGGTTAAGTTTTATTTTTAACAGGTCAAATTCTTTAAACCTGTAAAGCCTAATCCTCACTTGTTTTTTCTATCTTTAAATTCTATAATGAAATACTCAAATCAGTTTAAATTGTGATATAAAACACTTTTTATAATTATCTTTTAAAAATAAATGTGATAAATAGGTCATCCTTGTGAACCTGACAAGTTGATCTAAACACGACCTTAGACTATATTTAATGCATCCATTGGAGGGATGCGCTTGAAGGCCCTTACAAGCCCTTAGCATTGTAAGATTTTGTTCTTTAGATGCTCTTAGCATCTAAGCCCTTCCACAAGGGCCTTGTTTTCTTGGTTATTATATGTGGGTGGGCCCAAAATGGAAACAAAAAATATTTTATTTAAATATTGTGTGTAGTGTGTAAGTAATGAGATGGAAATTAAGAAGGGTAGGGATATTTGTAGATTAGAGATCAAATAAGGGTTTTTAAAGATTTGTAAGGATATGATGTGCCATATGACGTGGCAGCTAAAGGGCGCCTAAGGACGCACGTAGCATTGGAGATAGTCTTATAGCTTAAGATATTTTTGGGTTAGACTATCCCAAATTCGAAACCTAAACATGACCTTTTAGCTTAAAGTATTTTTGGGTTTAGACTTATCCCAAATTCGACAATTTTGTATAAGGCTAATGTCGCATACCGTATTTTAACACATTTAATTTTAAAATTTTGGTCCAAAAATGTTAGCGAGCCAACACGATTAGATCAAAATGCACACGACTAGATACGTTTCGATATATCACCCGTTAACGACATGTTCCAACTAACAGTTTCAGACTAGTTGTACGTTAAGTTTGAATGCTTAGCAGACCAACAAATTTGATAAACAAGCCCCTTTCCATGTCAATTACAAACATATATTGCGAGTACAAGATCCGTTTCGTTTAAATCGCATCAAAATCCAGAATAGCATGATCATCATTTCGGATTTAACTCATTAAACTTTGGAAGAAAGATTTACAGAATTAGATAGAAAAAGAGGAAATCGTAGCATATCAAAACGCAGTCATAATATCATATCCAATGTTTGCGATTTCGTGAAGAAGATTGGTTCGCTTTTTGAAACCACCGATCCCATCCACCATCAGCCAGTCCTTTCGTCCTGTTCACGTATATTTATCTAATTCTTAATAATAATTTATATACAACAAAACAATAATGATCAAGGGAAAAAGAAGACTTACACAGGAGCATAGCATCTTTACGCGATTCAACGCTTGATATCAGCCTGTACGTACATATCACACAATTCAGCTGGAAGGTAAATGTTGCTGAAATTTATGGATTAACTCAATAAAACAGTTAACATACTGTTGACAGACAAGCGTGATTCACTGAGCGTTTCCAGCTGATCCAGCTCTTCCTGAATCGCATCATCATATCATTTTCGTCAACTAATCAGTGTGTGTGAGAGAGAGCGCGCCTCACAATTCGTGTAAGTATTTAAAATAGATCATTTTGCTATAATAGTTTACTTTTGTTTATCGAACGATGTTATCAAAATTATCGTAGTATTACTAGTTTTTTTATATACAGTTTATATTTACAGACCATTTTCTAAACTCACAAAATTATGGCCCCGAATTCTCAAAGACGCCCCTGGTGATGGGACGGGACAACGAATTGAGAGTAAGTTTTGTTACCTGAATGATCTGAATTTGTTGAGAAATTATGGCAGCCAATCGATGCTTTCCTACGAAACTGGAACCTGAAGATGTTGTATTGGCGTTAGGTTGAGAGGGTGAGTTATCCATGATAATTGTTGTAATGTGCTGGTTGGAATGAAAACTATGAATGTAATATGATGATGGTTGTGGGTTGTTATTATTATTGTTCTTGTGATTGGGTCGGGTCGGGTCGGGTCGGGTTTGGAATAAAATAAGAGTGTGAGAATGCACATAAACCGATCCACTTGCTAGTGGCTGGTCAACACTGGTGGGAGCTTGTGTGAATGTGAAGGAGCATCGAGCATGGGCTCGATTACTACTACGTGATTGTGTATGGATGATTCAATTTATAAACCAAACTTAAGAAACAAAACGATATCAAGAAATAAAATATTTCAATCGTTTTCTATCCTAATATGGTAATATGACAGTGTTTCTATTTTTTTCTTTCTACATTTAAAAAAGCAAACTTCCCTCTTAGGTAAGAATAATAAAAATTCTAAGTTTATTTGTAAATTAACATCACTTATTTCATGGTTTAAAAATACATTTATATACTGGCATTGGGTGTGTACTCTAAAATCTAGGCTGTTAAAAGTGATATGGCATGTTAACTTGTATTACACATCACTCTCTTTCTCTGTTAAGGGGTATTAAAGTGATTGTTTGTTAACATATTAACCAGATCTTAAGAGATTGTCTTAATTTGTTTTCCTTTTTTTACACCCAGGCTACTAAAAGAACAGGGTTAGGTGGAGTTGATGAGATTAGACCATTTCCTTGAAATGCGTCGTTAACTTTTCTTGATGCTTGAACAGGAAAACAAGATTTTTTTTTGGCTCTTAATATATATGTCAAACAGGTTATCTTTGTGTAGGTAACATTTTTATTTGGAAAACTAGATTTTAATAATTCTAACTTTGACTTGTAGGATGATATTTATTCAAACTCAGAAAATGTTGACCAATAGTCCCAACTTTAAGCATATTTTCTTTTAACGACTCATACTAGTGAAAGTTAACCCAGATAGTTTTTGTTTACGTGGACTGCCACATAAGCAGTCCACGTCGTCAAAACTTTGGCTTATTTGCCACATAAGTCGTCCACGACAGCCAAAACTAACTGAGTTAACTTAAAATTAGTGTGGGATCGCTTAAAAAAATTTATTCAAAGTTGGACTGTTGGTAAACATTTCCTAAGTTACGATTAATCCCAGTTAAAGGGTCAAAGTAGGAATTGTTAAAATCCAATTTTCTTTTTTTTTAACTGTTTTCTGTTAATAATATATTAATTAAATTGACTAAACACTGTTTAAACAGTGTTAACCGCCACCCACACAATGCCATCTTATAGACCATAATCACATAAAAACACCATAATCACATACAAACATGGATGTTCTGATATCTTGTGTCATCTCCTCTTCTATAGGGGATGGCGATGTGCCAAACCGTTTGACATGCCACTCGACCAAGCCTAAATGTGTGTAACATCTACGGTTCCCTCATTCTAGCATATTATAGTCCTACTTATGTAATATTAAGACTCATACCACTCTTTACTTTTGTTGGGTATCCTTCATAAACCGTTAAATTTAAGAAATGTTCGAAATACTAAGTATTAGGTGTATTATAACTATAAAACGCCCAAACTTAATGATATATGATATAAAAATAATGTTTTTAGACAATTAAAGTTTATTAATGAAAAACAACTTAATTTGTTATTATATATTTCATAAGATTTTGAAGATTGAGTGACTTATAGAAATATATTAGTTATTTGTCTATATTATTTTTTAAAAAAAAAAGTTTTTTAAGTAATATTTGAATAAAGTTTACAATTTTAATATCTAGTTTTTATAAAAAGTCATTTGCATATAGTTGAAATGGCAATAAGTAGCTTCCGTCAGTTTGGAGACAGTTTTATTATTTAAAATGTTGATTGTCTGTCCTTGATGATAATTTTGTGTGCCGGAAGTTACAGATAATTGAGGTTCATCCAGAGACACAGTCATGTGTAGGACTGGATTGTAATCCTGTTGCTCATGAAAAAAACAAAAACTAAGATTGATTTAATTCGAACTACAAAGTCGGGTGACTTGATTCGAACTACAAAAAGCGTTGGGAGCCGGGAGGGCTTCTCAAGCTTGAGTCATCGTCCACTTAATGCCGAGACTCGTGAGCATATGCACATAAGATTCGTTGATGCAACTTTAGGACTATTCCAAAACATGATTTGTGCATGTCATGTCATGCCAAACTTAAAGTTCTAAAATTTATGCAGTTTGAAAATGCTTAAACCAACACCAACTGTCTAACCACACTCACATTTGGTTTTGAACATAACAAGATAAACTTAATTAGTCCTAAGCATAATAAGACTAAATTGATTTGGTTCAAAACATAACAAGAAACACAATTTGGTTCCAAACATCAAAATTAAATAAACAAAAAAGCGGTGCGAACAGGTTAACATCACTTACTTTTCCCCATTTCACTTCACCTCATATCAGATGATTCTGGTTATCACTTGATTGCATGCATGTGGGAAGTCAATAGCTTACAATTTGCTAAATAGAGCTTAGAGCAGCACCCGCAACTACATCACACATTCACAACAATGCTTTCGGAGCACCTGTAATTATAAATTAGCAATGCAACAGTTTTCATGATTGTATAATATATCAATTAACATATGAATAAACGTGTAGATACCTTGGTCAAGGTGGCTTTTGGAGAACCATATAGCAAATAGTTTGTTATAGCTTCAAAAGACATATAAACGTTGGTGTGTTTGTGCCGAACCATAATCTTCAAACTCTTTAAGTTAGCAAGTAGGAAAGGTTGGTGTGAGATTAGTTCCAAGGATGAACTCAGAAGCTGTAGAAAAACAAAATCATTCATGTCTAATAGAAGGTATTTTGTAATATACCTGAATGACTTCCGCGCTCAGTGAAAGAAGTTTGACACTGTGGAACTCCTGAAGCAGGCGATTAATATAGAAGCATCTGAGCTGCTTAGCGACCGTAGATTGTGTAAACAGAGCTCTGCTTTTTCCAAAGAATGGAAATCATCTGTCGAGAACGTGAAGGACAGTGACCTCTAATAATCAAGGATGAAAGCTCAGGTGCGGAAATTTGATATCCTCCAAAATATTTTGAAATAGTCAGATTCTTTAGTTGAGGCGTAACCACGTTGATAGTAAACGCTCTATAGTTTCTGTTTTCAAGCGTGAGATTAGAAAGTCGACGATGACAAATACTTAAAGCCTTCGATCCGTTCATTTTGCAGCAATGTAAGGTCAGATTCTCCAAGTTGGGGCACATGGAGAGAAAACCATCATCAAATAATGTGATATCATAAAGATGCAATGTTGTCAAAGATGAAAACTAGTGTGTTGACGGGAGTATGATGTAATTGACACCAGAATACCAACTCAAAGTGAGATGTTTGAGAGTCTGAGAACCTGAAAGAGAATGAGTGAAGCCAGGATTCGCCTCAAACAACGAACATGAATGGTACGTAAACCTACATGTAATGTTGAGTTGTTGAACATTGAGGAAGAATGCATGGTTCATAATCCTTATGGCAACATCCTGGCCGAAGGCTCCACAATAATAAAGCTTGGAAGAAGATAGCCGAACTTGATTATTGCGACGAGAGAGGACATCGGTAACAAAGTCAGACAGCTTGTCAATGGTACGGGAATCCAGACTTGAGAAACTGAGACGGGGAATCGCAGTCCACAGATGCCTCCATCTGGGTGACAAAACACTGGTTCGAATAGCATCTTTTAAACCAACAAACGACAGGATTTTAAGGATAAGATCATCTGGCAAGACGCTCAGTCTATCGTCTTCTACATTCATTCTCATTCTACCGCGTTCACCTGCCTTGTTTTTTACTACAAAACCTGAAAGTTTGTATGATGGCACGTATACCAACTCTACTCCATTACTCATGGAAATGTTGCCTCGTAACAGATTTTCAAGTTTAAAACTTGTAACCATGTTACCAATTCAATGTTTCCTACTAAAAAGCAATAACAAAATGTTTATCAATTCTACTAGCTTTTGCTTGAAGGCAGAAAGCACAGAATTTGAATGTTATATAAGAATTTTTTTTTCTTTAAAGAAAGGAGAAATTCTATTCTATTCTATTCTATATTCTATTCCATAATTCCATTCCATAATTCCATATTCCATTCCATTCCATAATACTACAATAACAAGCTTCATATACAGTATCAGCAGGCGTTGCTTTTTTTTTGTCTTTTTCTGACCTTTTTTTTGCGTACATCTAAATTACCCATCAACTTTCAGCATTGATGCTTACAACCCCTCAACTTATTAACACTTTGTAATCGAGTTTTACGTACGTTTTTTTTTATATGAGTGTCGGTATAACATCAAGTTTATTTACGTTTCGACATAATTTTTTGGGGAAATCAATTGGGTCAAATATAATACGTTTTCGTGTCGAGCCATTCTTTAACTTAATAAAACATTATAAACTAAAACGAGTCAGATCAAATATAATATGTTTTCAATAGACGGTATAAATTCAGGTTATATTACGTTTCAACGCCATCGCAACGCGCCGTACCGTTCTTTACTTACTAAAACATTATATTTTTATGTGCTTCTTTTTATGTGCGTGTTGGTATAAATTTAATTTTGCTATTAATGGTATAAGAGAATATTTGTTTTGAACAGTTAATTAATGGCTAATCTAAGTATGAAGCCCTAAATCGAAAGAATCGATTACATGATTTCATAGAATAAAAGAATCGCATGCTAGGGCTAAATTGCAACAACACACCTTTTTGCTGGCAGCGAATGTGCGATTACGAGTGCTGACTCACGGAGACTTTAATTTACAGGAACGCCAATTTGAACTGGATCAACTAAGGAGGAAAGGTTCGTAACTTCTTAATTTAACCATTTAAGGATATTTTTATTTTATTTTTGAGAAAAATGCCAAATAGTAACGTGTTCTGCTCAAATTTCACCTATAATCCTTACACTTCTAAAATTATAGCTATAGTCTCTAACTTTTGCATACTCGTTCTCGGATAGTCCTTGAAGTAGATGGAGGTTAGTTTTTGAGTTAAGTGAGTGTGAAATGACCTAAATACCCTTACTGTTAAATAAATAACTAAAAGGTTAAAAGAAATATAATTAATATTTAAAAATTTATGTGGGCCCCACCACTAGGGCTGTACTTTTTGTCCAAACCCGAAAACCGACCCGAATTCAAAGTCATCAGAACCTGAATTAGAGAATAACCGAAAAACCCAAACCCGACCAACCCGAACCTTAAATGGGTCGGTTATCGGGTCTAGGGGTGCTAAACGGGTCGTGTTCGCGGGTTGGCGGGTTCAACCCAACCCGAACCCGAAAATTTTACACGAACCCGAACCCGAACCCGAAAATCGTATCATATATATGAACCCGAACACGACCCGAAGTTTTGTGGGTTGACCCGAACACGACCCGTTTAACCCAATTTTTTTAATTTTTTTCTAAAACTAATATATTAAAATTAAAAATTATTTAAAAAACACAAATGTATATAATAATATCATATTTAAATTATAAAATCTATATTAATTTCTCCTTTTAAATTATAATCATGGCATAAAATACAAGTCCCATTTAATTTATGAGATAAAATATATTGTAAAAAAATATAATATAGTATAAATGTGTTAAACGGGTCAACTCGCCAACCCGACCAGGTTGACCCGAACCTGACCCGTAAACCTAAATGGGTTCGCGTGTTCAACCCGAAACTGACCCGAACCCGTTTAGACGAAACCTAAACCCGCGAATTTCGTGTTAGGTTCGTGTCGGGTTTCCGGGTCGTGTCAGAAATTCACACCCCTAATCGGGTCACTTTTTTCCTAACGAAAAAACCTGAACAACCCGACCCGATAACCCGAAACTTGAAACCCGAATAAAAACCCGAACATTTGTTGTCTTTTTTATAGATGCGATTTGATTTGTAGTGTTTTGTATTTGAAACATTAAGTTTTGAGACTTTTGAATGCTATCATACCATATTGTTAAATGATGTTTGAGTTGTGATGATCTTATTTTAACAACATGATCTATTTTATGATATTTTGTGAAAAAAACATTTTTTTCATCTTACATCTAAACCCGAAAACTGAACAACTCGACCCGAACTAACCCGAACCCAAATAACCAATACCCGAACTTTAAATGGGTTGGTTATAAAGTCACTTTTTCCTAATCAAAAACCCGAACAACCCGACCCGAAAAAATAACCCGAAAAACACCCCTATCCACCACCCACTCCACCCTCTTCATCTTCCCCAATCTTCACCACCACCACCAAACACCACTTCACCCTCCTACCATCATCTTCAACCTCCTTTGTTCTAGATTCATCCATCGACACAATTCTCCTCTGTTCTGTAAAATATCAGATCTATGAAGAGGAGAAACAATAACCATACCAGGTGTGGAGGGGTATGGTCCCAAAAACCTTCCGCCTGCGCATGGTACCACACCCTCATAACAATAACAGGTCACTGGAATAACCTTGCGCACAACGCGCAACGGTATGCCAACATTGAAACCAGCAGGTTGCCTAACAAATCTTGCGCACCCTGCACAACGGTAAGTTAAACCTGGAAGCGCAGGTCCCTGACCCTGCGCGGATTGAACAACCCTCTAGCCGCAAAGTCCTAAAACCTTGCACAAGGCCAAGACTTAGATGAGAGCAACTCATACTTAGTCTCGAGAACAAAAGGACTTAATCCCTACAAGTCCGCGCTGGCCAAAAAGCACTGATAAGGCCACGCGGAAGGGAGAAGCGCCAAGAGGCCCTGATCAAGTACAAGGGTACAAAGTGGCAGAGCTGTGACCTAATAACCGCTCGGCAGGATGTGCCAGACCATGTTGCATGATGAACAGTCATGTAGAGGGCAGAAAGTACGCAAGGACGTACACGTGAAACCAACTAACTCACGCCAGCGACTGTCACACGATCTCTACTACCGGCTGATGACAGGTCCGACAACAAGGACAACTACCAGGACACGTGGCTCCATCCACCATGCGCCAAGCGCACCTCCTGCCAGAGACCATTAACGGTCGTAGGAGACAGAATGGATATTTCTGGTTGTCGGTTCCAGGCCCAAGGCCCATCAGCCCATCTCCTACACACCTCTCTTCAGCTATAAAATAAGGGTCACACCCCAAGGTAACACACACTGTTTTGAGTTCACTCACTAATTGCTTGCTTATTCCTTTGCAAACCCAGATACTTATTCTCACGGTGGAGTGTGGTCACGGAGAAAACCCTCCCCCTTTATTCCCTTGACGAGACTAACGGTGTTTCTAGTTTTGTAGTGAGCTTTAAGCAAGACCATACCGACAAGCAAACGAGAGATAACCTTTTACGCAGAGACTTTGAACCATAACCAAGATATCTCCGGATACCTTTGGGTCCAGTGTTTCTTCATGGGCGCCATCCGATTTTTTCTGATTCTTGCATCTGTCTCTCGTTCGTTTTCTCTAAAATCTCATTTTCAATGGCTGACATTCCATCAAGCGTACCACGAGCTCCTTGGGCCGAAGGAAAGAACCCAGTTCATGCCCCTCGAACTGACGGACAAATGGAAGAAGGTTCTTCCGGAAACGCCGATGTTCACCATGATTCAGGTCGTGCGAATATCCCGGTGACTCCCGGAATTCAAGTGGAAACTCCCTTTGTACCAATCACATCAATTTTAACTCCGGGTGAGACTCCAATGTCATGGTACATCAAATCTCAGACGGCCCTAAATGTCGTTTATGCGAAACTCTATGCGTAAACTAATGCATCTGTTGCGCCGTCGCAGCCGCCCAAAACCCACGTGCATGCCTCGTCTGCACTACGAGTACTAAGTTACGACTCACCGGCCGGAGCGAGTGTTCCCTCACACCTCCGTACCAGGGAAACACAATATTCCCACTCACTGCCAAAATATGAGTCAAACACTCATAGGCGAGTGTCTATTCATTCACGGCTAGGCCCGCACCCACTAGAGAGGCGGGACACCCAGCGTGAAGAAGTAGATAGAACATATGGCGAGGGTGACAATGCAGCGTGTTTCACCGGTTGCTTAAAGATCACGCCGCATACAAGCCTACGCCACGGGTTGTGACAACCCGGAGGCGGTGTATAATTACAACTTGATCTACAGGCCAGCTGAAGCAGCCGAACACTCGAAGTTCGTGAAGGAGATTGCGCTAGCCCCTTTAGAACGCGCAAAATTACCCTCCAATGTGGGAAAGTTCAATAGGTTGACAGACCCAGACGACCACATGCGCTTGTTCACTGGCGCGGGGCTTATCGGAGGTTGGACGCTGCCTATGTGGTGTCATCTGTGTAACATTTGTAAAAAATCGGGTTTTCAAAACCCGCTCCGTTTTGTAATCGAATATCAAGTTATAAAAGTTATGTCGAATATTTATGATTATTTTGATTTAAAACAATACATAATTAATAAATAAACTAAACTATAAAAATTATATTTGATGAAAAGTTAAAATAAAATAAATAAAAAAATTATAACGTTGCCGGGACTCGAACCCGGGTCAGCCAAGACACTTCAACGACTTATCACCGAATCACAAGACCACTCCGCCACTTGCTTGTTCTCTGTTATCTTTAGAAAACAAATAAGTTTTATGGACTAAGGTAAATCAACCGATTCTACAAATTGTAACTGAAATCGGTTATCAAACACCAAAGTCGATTTGGATACTCTCGATTCAGCGAGTATAACCGATAAACGGACGATTCCAATCAATGCTGCCATGATTATAACTTGAAGTCAGAAGTAGATCGGTTTAATAACCGAAAGTCTTCAATTCTCGGATTACTTCAATCCTAGACCTTTCCTGCGACTCAAAACACTCTGCAAGACTCCCAATTTCATTTCCGCAACCTTACAAGCCACCGGAGAAGCTTGAATCAGACCGACGGAAAAATTCTGCAAGTCACCGGAAAACCGGGACTCACATCCACACGGTATTTCCTCCGACTCTTTCTGTTTCAATCATGTGATTAATCAGTCTCTAACACAACTCCACCATCAGAATCGATCCTAGTCCACGTTTGTCGAAAATCTTACCTTCGCCGGAAAACTCCTGAAACTGCCGGAAACACACCGTGAACGGGTATGATCTCCCAAACTTCTGTTAAACCTTGTTTAAGTGACTCAACTTCTTAAATAATCGAACAAGCTGTTAATTGGTTTCAACAGCCGGAGTTCACTTTCAGTACCGACGAACCTCCGCCGGAATTCTGTGAACAACCTCAATCGGTACATCTTTTTCCCCAAACTCTCTCCATTCTTTACTTTTAAATTACTTGTAATGTCTGAAAAGCGTATAAGTCATGAATCGGTCATAACAATCAGGATATGATTGTCTGTGTAAAATCAACGAAGAAGATGAAGACTCAACATAACATAAGGTTAATTAAAATCGGAATTATAAACGGGTTAGACACACAGTCCAGCGGTGGACTGTGTGCAAAATACATACGCACGTCCCGAGTTCGATCCCTGCTCCACGCACTCCTTGTATAATAAAAGGCCTTTTTGTTTAAACTAAATCGGGATAACCCAGTTAGTTGTTAAGTATAATAAAAACTGAGATAATAACCAGGTTAGACACACAGTCCAGCGGTGGACTGTGTGCAACATGAACCACACGTCGCGCGTTCGAAACCCGTCACGAGCACCGGTCCGATTGAATTAAAATGTTTTTGTAAATAAAGGAAATTCGGATTAACTGAATAAGTGTATAAGTATAAATAAAAACAAGACTATTTCGGGTTAGACACGTAGCTCAGTTGGTAGAGCTGCGTGCACGCGTACGGGAGGTCGCCGGTTCGAGCCTCACCCGGCCCAAACTAATACGCTGACCAACCGGTCAACGGTCAACACTAAATAAACAATTTTTTTTATATTTTTATTTATTTAATTTAATTTAAAAATCAATTAAAAATACTTAAAAATAACATTTTTAAAGATAGAAAATAGCCATAAACTCACAAAAATATATCTAAAAATTTCATTAAAATCCTTAATAAAATCCACTCATTTAATATATTTTCCGTTATTATTTAGGTTAGTAATCCCCGTTGTTCCGCTCATCTAACTCGTGCGCATATCACCATCTCCAATCCAACGCACCCAAGGTGAGTGAACCTTACAAATTCCCCGTTTTAATCACGTTTTGGGGTGTATCATGTGTCTTTGTATATATATATTATTACTAAACCATTGTGCATACATCATATCATGAACTTGTGTATTCAGTTTGTTGCTGTTAAGTACTTATTATTGGATGCAATTTATTATTCAGTACATGCAATTTCATAGGCCGCTCCCCATTACATTATGAGCGTTGAGCATGTTCCCCATTTTATTATGCGGTTGAACCTGGCGTGCCCACATACGATCGGCTCCGTTTGATTGAGCCTTGATCGCACAGACATTTTCATTTTCAGTACATGCAATACGATCGGCTCCGTTTGATTGAGCCTTGATCGCACAGTTTCATTTATGTTATTTACAGTATGATGTTGGTATGATCATGTATGCTGTCATGTGATATTGTATGTTATAGTTGTGACTGCTATTTGCCTTTGCTTGATTATTTACATTTGTTCATCTATGATTATGCACTAATTTTCATTGATAAACTAACAATTAATTTATTAATATATGTTTATCTAATAAGGTTCACTCGCCAACTTATGTTGACCCAAAAACTTCCATTTTACACATGATACAGGTGAACCAGCAGCAGCTAGGAACACATAGGACTTGGATTAGAAGAATAAAACGTTTTAGAGTTGGGATTGTTATGTTTGGTTTATTTCCTTTGTATTGAATGAACATGTTTGGATATTTGAAAATGTAACTTTGACTTTATTAAACATGAAACATAATAGTAAATGTCATGAGCTTTGGTGATAACCCAATTATACCCCGACTCTTATTCCGCTGCGGGTCGGGGTGTGACAGATTGGTATCAGAGCCATGACTATAGGGATATAGGATATGTTATTATACCCTTAGAGCCTATACTATAGTCGATTAGAAACTTATAAGATTTTTGTGTGTTATATGCCAAATTTCATGATGTTTATATGTTTTATGTTAAATGTTACATTTGATATTGTGCAAGCATGTTCATAAGTATGTATTATCATATAATGCCTATCATGAATCGTATGCTCATAACATCACATCCATGAAAGCACACACCACATCATGATTGATTTTACAATGATTTTCGTGTTTTCAAATCTCATCAAAGTGAGTTCTCATGACGGGCATGTAGTAACTGGAAGGGTACCAGTACCGGTAGTCGGAACGTCCTGTCTAGGCTGGCATTCGTATAAATCCAAAATAAAGGACCAGTTTGCCTACCTGGGGACTAACGATGAGAGTACGAAGTACCTATTAGGCCAAAGCATGCTATACCAAACGTCGTGTGAGCTAACCCCACTTTGAGTTGTCACTGTGTCTACACCTGGACACGTTCCGACCAAACATCGCATGAACATATTTTGTGGTTTGCATTCGGGGATGCGAGTGTTAAATTGCCAATACTAATGTGAATCCTACCAAGCCAATAGCCATGGGGGCCCACATGACTATGTAGGTGAAGGTATGGGGGACATTTGAGGCCCAACATGAGCGAACCCAAGACATCCTATGGATGTAGTTTCATTATTGATATTTATGTTATTTTCATTTTCTTAAAGACACATGACACCTAAAAAGACACCATAAACTCACAATCTCCTCATTTTATGATCCTGTAGATGTCGTCTAGACAGCAACGAAGGGGTAAAAGATCAGGAAGGTCCCAGGAACGTTTGGCCACTCAGATTGCGAAACAAATGGCCACGATACTTCCTGACATTGTGGTCCAAGTACAACAAGCCCTTGCTACAAATCCTACTAACCCTCCACAACAACAGGACCAGAACATTGACAACCCTCCTACCAACAAGTGCTCTTACAAACATTTTAAGTCTTGTGATCCTCCTAAATTCGAAGGGACCGAGGGTGTCACTGCTCTTCTACATTGGTTCGAGGAGATGGAAAACACCTTCCTAAACTGCGATTGTCCTGAGGATCGCAAGGTTCGATACGCTACCGGGAGACTACTTGGAGTAGCTCTCACTTGGTGGAATACTGAGAAAGGGAAGAGGGGAACTGAAGATGCGATGGCCTTAACTTGGGAGGAGTTAAGGGAAATCATGACTAGGCATTTCTGTCCTAGAAGTGAAATTAAGAAGTTGGAGGATGAATTTCATGCTCTAAAGCAAAAGGAGGGTGATCACACTACCTACAACAAGAGATTTTTGGAGTTGAACCAAATGGTTCCAAATCTGTTCACACCAACCTATCGTCTGATTGAACATTATATTCGAGGACTTCCCTCGAAAATCCAAGATTCAGTTCTCAGCGTTTCACCAGTAACACTTGAAGCGGCTATGGAGTTAGCAACTGAACTGACCGAAAGCCGAATTCGCAACGGGAAGTTCAAAGAAGAGAAGAAGAAAGCCCCTGTTGAGGGACAAACTTCAAACCACCCCATTCCTTCCTCTAAGTTCGCCAATAAGAGGAAGCGCAACACCAGAAATTTTGCAGTTACCTAAACCAACACCCCTATTCCTGCTGCACCCATTACTCAAGTCACTCCTTCACCCGCACCATACAGAAGACCCTACACAGGCCCGTTACCAAAATGTAACCGTTGCCAATATCACCATTCCCCTGATCATCCTTGCCAATACTGCACCGGCTGCGGTCGCGCAGGACATACTGTTCAAAACTGCCGCATGCCTCAACGAACAAACCGCCACCAACCTTTAACCCAAACCCACCAACAGTTAATGGGTCAAGCCCAACAACCCCTACCATTTCCACCCACCCAACATTTAGCCCAAACATACTACCAACCCAATTATCCTAGGGCCAACCTATGCGGGCTTGCTTCAATTGCGGCGACCCGAGTCATTTCAGAAACACATGTCCAAGGCTGGTTAATATTATTCATACTCAGGCCCAAGCCAACCCAGTGAACCAAGCAAACCAAGCTCCCCCACCTGCAAGAGGGAGAGCTTTCAATATCAACGCTAACCAGGCCAGAGCTGACGGCAATGTGGTCAACGGTACGTTCCTTATAAATGGTAGCTATGCATCTATATTATTTGATACTGGTGCGGATAGAATTTTTGTGTCTTTAGAGTTTGAACCTATATTAAGCAAAAATCGGGATAAGCTCACGGAATCCATAACGGTAGAAGTTGCGGACGGGAAACCAGTTTCATTAGACTCTATTTTACGCAACTGTACACTCACATTAAACGACCACGATTTCTCAGTCGACCTTATTCCTATGAAGCTGGGAAGTTTCGACATCATAATCGGTATGGATTGGCTCAATCAGCATCAGGCGGAAGTTGTATGTCGTGAAAATTTTTTTCGTATTCCTCTTTCAAACGGTCAGACTCTTCGAATCATTGGAGAAACCTCGTCGAAAGGACTCAGCTTAATGTCTTGTCTTCAAGCTCAAAAATATCTTCGCAAGAATTATGTCGCGTTTTTAGCCCATATCATCAAAAAGGAAATCGCAGAGAAGAAACTTGAAGACATTCCTGTAGTAAAAGACTTCCCACAAGTTTTTCCTGACGACATTTCAGGACTTCCTCCAGTTAGAGACGTCGAATTCCGTATTGATCTTATACCTGGTGCTACACCAGTTGCAAAGTCTCCATATAGGTTAGCCCCCTCTGAAATGCAAGAGCTAGCCAGTCAATTGCAAGAGTTGACTGACAAGGGATTCATACGTCCTAGCTCATCGCCTTGGGGTGCACCTGTCCTCTTTGTAAAGAAGAAAGATGGATCTTTCCGTATGTGCATCGACTACAGAGAGATTAACAAGTTAACCATCAAAAATCGCTATCCTTTACCTCGCATTGATGATCTTCTTGACCAACTACAAGGTGCCAGCTGCTTTTCAAAAATCGATCTTCGATCTGGCTATCACCAACTTAGAGTGCATGAAGAAGACGTCCCTAAGACTGCTTTTCGAACTCGTTATGGCCACTATGAATTCATGGTTATGCCGTTTGGATTAACCAACGCACCAGCTGTCTTCATGGACCTAATGAACAGAGTCTGCAAACCTTATCTTGATCGATTTGTTATAGTCTTCATCGACGATATTCTTATTTATTCAAAATCTAAAGCTGATCATGAGCGTCATCTTCGACTCGTTCTTGCACTTCTAGAAAAGGAAAAGCTTTATGCCAAGTTCTCCAAATGTGAATTCTGGTTAAAAGAGGTGCAATTCCTCGGGCATGTAGTCAATGACAAAGGAATACATGTTGACCCTTCAAAGATCAAAGCAGTTCAAGAATGGCAAGCTCCACGTACACCAACTGAAGTAAGATCTTTTCTTGGACTAGCTGGCTATTATCGTCGGTTCATTTCAAACTTCTCTCGCATTGCTGTGCCACTCACGGCTTTAACTCATAAGGGAAAACCTTTCGTATGGGGACCCAAGCAAGAAGAAGCTTTTCAAACTCTTAAACAAAAACTTTGTGATGCACCAATCCTCACTCTTCCTGAAGGTTGTGATGATTTTGTAGTCTATTGCGACGCGTCAGGGCAAGGATTGGGCTGCGTTCTCATGCAAAGAGGAAAAGTCATAGCTTATGCCTCGAGACAACTCAAGACGCATGAAAAGAACTACACCACTCATGACCTAGAACTTGGAGCCGTTGTCTTCGCTCTTAAGATATGGAGACATTATCTCTATGGTACTAAGTGTGAAATATACACTGACCACAAGAGTCTTCAACATATCTTCAATAAAAAAGAGTTAAACATGAGGCAACGAAGATGGGTCGAACTCCTGAATGATTACGACTGTGAAATTAGATACCACCCTGGTAAAGCAAATGTGGTGGCTGATGCACTTAGTCGAAAGGGTTATGCGAACTCCATTCATCTTCTATGTTCGCAAATTATAACCGACATTAAAGATCAAATTCGAGAAGCCCAACACGTTTCAATAACAGAAGAAGATGTACGAAAGGAGATGTCCTGTGGAGCCGAGCTAAAACTTGAAACTAAATCAGATGGTATTCTGTATTACCTAGATCGTATCTGGATTCCTAACCACAATAATCTTCGTGAAACTCTTATGAATGAAGCTCACAAAACGCGATATTCTATACACCCAGGAGCCGATAAGATGTATCAAGACCTACGATACACCTATTGGTGGCCTGGAATGAAGAAGGATATTGCCGTTTTTGTTTCCAAGTGCCTCACATGTTCCAAGGTGAAGGCTGAACACCAAAGACCCTCAGGACTTCTAGTCCAACCGGAAATACTTGTATGGAAGTGAGAAAATATAACCATGGATTTCATTACCGGGTTACCTCGCACTTCTGGTGGGTATGACACTATATGGGTGATTATAGACCGACTTACAAAATCAGCTCACTTTATTCCTATCCGCGAAGATTTCAAGAACGAAAAGCTTGCACGTATTTATATCAACGAAATCGTAAGCCGACATGGGGTACCATTGAGTATTATTTCTGATCGTGATGGTCGTTTCACCTCACGAACATGGCAAGCAGTTCAATCCGCTATGGGCACACGATTAGATCTCAGTACCGCCTATCATCCTCAAACTGATGGACAGTCTGAGCGCACCATTCAAACTCTTGAAGATATGCTTAGAGCATGTGTCATAGACTTCAAGGGAAATTGGGACGCCCGCCTACCATTAGTTGAATTTTCGTACAACAACAGCTATCATTCGAGCATCGGCATGGCACCTTTCGAAGCCTTATATGGTCGTAAGTGCCGATCTCCTGTAAGTTGGCACGAAATTGGGGAAGCACAAATTACTGGTCCAGAATTGATCCAAGAAACCACAGACAAGATTCATCAAATTCGAAACAATCTTCTAGCAGCTCAAAGTCGTCAAAAGAGTTATGCAGATAAACGACGGAAGCCCTTAGAGTTTAACATTGGTGATCATGTGCTTTTAAAAGTATCACCGTGGAAGGGAGTAGTTCGTTTTGGTCAAAAGGGGAAGCTAGCACCTCGTTACGTAGGACCTTTCAAGATACTCGAAAGAGTAGGTCCTGTAACATACAAGCTTGACTTACCAGAAGAACTCAACAGGATTCATCCCACATTCCACGTGTCAAACTTGAAGAAGTGCCTCGCTGATAGGAATCTCCATATTCCGCTGGAAGATATTCAGATTGATGAATCTATGCATTTTATTGAAAGACCAGTGGAGATCATGGACTACGGGGAGAAACGTCTTCGACGAAGTCGCATTCCAATTGTTAGGGTACGCTGGGAGTCGAAACGGGGACCTGAGTTTACTTGGGAACGTGAAGACTCAATGCGTGAAAAATACCCGCATCTTTTCCCTACTACTTCAACTACTTAAATTTCGGGACGAAATTCCTAAAAGTAGGGGATACTGTAACATTTGTAAAAAATCGGGTTTTCAAAACCCGCTCCGTTTTGTAATCGAATATCAAGTTATAAAAGTTATGTCGAATATTTATGATTATTTTGATTTAAAACAATACATAATTAATAAATAAACTAAACTATAAAAATTATATTTGATGAAAAGTTAAAATAAAATAAATAAAAAAATTATAACGCTGCCGGGACTCGAACCCGGGTCAGCCAAGACACTTCAACGACTTATCACCGAATCACAAGACCACTCCGCCACTTGTTTGTTCTCTGTTATCTTTAGAAAACAAATAAGTTTTATGGACTAAGGTAAATCAACCGATTCTACAAATTGTAACTGAAATCGGTTATCAAACACCAAAGTCGATTTGGATACTCTCGATTCAGCGAGTATAACCGATAAACGGACGATTCCAATCAATGCTGCCATGATTATAACTTGAAGTCGGAAGTAGATCGGTTTAATAACCGAAAGTCTTCAATTCTCGGATTACTTCAATCCTAGACCTTTCCTGAGACTCAAAACACTCTGCAAGACTCCCAATTTCATTTCCGCAACCTTACAAGCCACCGGAGAAGCTTGAATCAGACTGCCGGAAAAATTCTGCAAGTCACCGGAAAACCGGGACTCACATCCACACGGTATTTCCTCCGACTCTTTCTGTTTCAATCATGTGATTAATCAGTCTCTAACACAACTCCACCATCAGAATCGATCCTAGTCCACGTTTGTCGAAAATCTTACCTTCGCCGGAAAACTCCTGAAACTGCCGAAAACACACCGTGAACGGGTATGATCTCCCAAACTTCTGTTAAACCTTGTTTAAGTGACTCAACTTCTTAAATAAAGGAACAAGCTGTTAATTGGTTTCAACAGCCGGAGTTCACTTTCAGTACCGACGAACCTCCGCCGGAATTCTGTGAACAACCTCAATCGGTACATATTTTTCCCCAAACTCTCTCCATTCTTTACTTTTAAATTACTTGTAATGTCTGAAAAACGTATAAGTCATGAATCGGTCATAACAGTGAGGATATGATTGTCTCTGTAAAATCAACAAAGAAGATGAAGACTCAACATAACATAAGGTTAATTAAAATCGGAATTATAAACGGGTTAGACACACAGTCCAGCGGTGAACTGTGTGCAAAATACATACGCACGTCCCGAGTTCGATCCCTGCTCCACGCACTCCTTGTATAATAAAAGGCCTTTTTGTTTAAACTAAATCGGGATAACCCAGTTAGTTGTTAAGTATAATAAAAACTGAGATAATAACCAGGTTAGACACACAGTCCAGCGGTGGACTGTGTGCAACATGAACCACACGTCGCGCGTTCGAAACCCGTCACGAGCACCAGTCCGATTGAATTAAAATGTTTTTGTAAATAAAGGAAATTCGGATTAACTGAATAAGTGTATAAGTATAAATAAAAACAAGACTATTTCGGGTTAGACACGTAGCTCAGTTGGTAGAGCTGCGTGCACGCGTACGGGAGGTCGCCGGTTCGAGCCTCACCCGGCGCAAACTAATACGCTGACCGATCGGTCAACGGTCAACGGTCAACACTAAATAAACAATTTTTTTATATTTTTATTTATTTAATTTAATTTAAAAATCAATTAAAAATACTTAAAAATAACATTTTTAAAGATAGAAAATAGCCATAAACTCACAAAAATATATCTAAAAATTTCATTAAAATCCTTAATAAAATCCACTCATTTAATATATTTTCCGTTATTATTTAGGTTAGTAATCCCCGTTGTTCCGCTCATCTAACTCGTGCGCATATCACCATCTCCAATCCAACGCACCCAAGGTGAGTGAATCTTACAAATTTCCCGTTTTAATCACGTTTTGGGGTGTATCATGTGTCTTTGTATATATATATTATTACTAAACCATTGTGCATACATCATATCATGAACTTGTGTATTCAGTTTGTTGCTGTTAAGTACTTATTATTGGATGCAATTTATTATTCAGTACATGCAATTTCATAGGCCGCCGCTCCCTATTACATTATGAGCGTTGAGCATGTTCCCCATTTTATTATGCGGTTGAACCTGGCGTGCCCACATACGATCGGCTCCGTTTGATTGAGCCTTGATCGCACAGACATTTTCATTTTCAGTACATGCAATACGATCGGCTCCGTTTGATTGAGCCTTGATCGCACAGTTTCATTTATGTTATTTACAGTATGATGTTGGTATGATCATGTATGCTGTCATGTGATATTGTATGTTATAGTTGTGACTGCTATTTGCCTTTGCTTGATTATTTACATTTGTTCATCTATGATTATGCACTAATTTTTATTGATAAACTAACAATTAATTTATTAATATATGTTTATCTAATAAGGTTCACTCGCCAACTTATGTTGACCCAAAAACTTCCATTTTACACATGATACAGGTGAACCAGCAGCAGCTAGGAACACATAGGACTTGGATTAGAAGAATAAAACGTTTTAGAGTTGGGATTGTTATGTTTGGTTTATTTCCTTTGTATTGAATGAACATGTTTGGATAATTGAAAATGTAACTTTGAATTTATTAAACATGAAACATAATAGTAAATGTCATGAGCTTTGGTGATAACCCAATTATACCCCGACTCTTATTCCGCTGCGGGTCGGGGTGTGACAATCTGTTTGTCCAAACTCTTACAGGTGATGTGCGCCTATGGTTTGACAACTTACAAACGGGTAAGCTCACTTCGTGGAACGATCTCATAGTTCCCGGGGCCCACAGGAGGCTCGAGTAACAAGAAAATGAAGCAAGCATTCGTTCATATGATACAGGGCGGCCCCGCGCGGAAGCACAGCTATCAGAAGAATTGTACGCCACATTGGCGCGAACAACAAGTCATCTTCCCCATAGTTCCCAGGGCCCACAGGAGGAACGTCCGGTTGTGATAACTGGCATCTTTGGCCATTATCGCACTGACTACATGTTCATTGACCCGGGAAGTTCTATGGACATTATCTATGTTCAATTTTTTCAACAGTTGGACCCGGAGGATAAAGTGCGCTTGGAGCCGGTCGATTTCCCATTGACTGGTTTCTGTAACGAAGCCGTTTTTCCACTGGGCCAGATCTCTTGTCCGGTAACTCTTTCTGACAGACGACACTCGCGCACGCTCTCTGTCAACTTCATGGTAATGCCAGCAACATCGCGCCATGACATGTTACTAGGTCGTCGCGCCCAAAGAGAGTCTAACATGATCACCTCTACTCCTCACGCTGCTTGCGGGTTTCCAACAGAAATCGGGGTGGCAATCATGTATTCTGGGAAGGAGGTCATGTCCATCGAAGAAGAACCGCCAGTGAAGGCACCAAAGTCATCCTCAAAAGGTGACCGAAAAAATGGGTACTCAACAACATGTACCCAGAACAAACGGTGTTATTAGGTCCCGCTATGACCCTTGCAGTCAAGGCGTGATTTAAATAACTCCTGTTCCGCAATCTAGAAATTTTTGTGTGGTCACCGGCAGATATGACAGGGGTACCGAGAGAGATCGCAGAGCAAGTGCTACACACATTCCCTTCAGTTGAGCCAGTCATTCAGAAAAAGCGCAGTTTTGGAGCTGAAAAAACTCGCATAATGAACGAGCAAGTTTCAGAGCTCCTTCAGGCCGGCATCCTCAGAGAAGTGCGCTACCAAACATGGGTAGCCAATGCGGTCATGGTCCAGAAGCACAACAGCGGTTGGCGCATGTGCGTTGATTTCAAAGACTTATACAAAGCATGTCCAAAAGACTGCTACTCTTTGCCGGAAATAAAAAAAGGTGGACTCCCTCGCTTCATTCAGGTGGAAATGTTTTATTGATTGCTACAATGGCTACCACCAAATTCAAATGAAGAAAGAGGACGAAGACAAAACCGGCTTCCGCACAGACAAGGGAATCTTTTGCTACACAAAAAGCCCTTTGGGTTGTGCAACGCATGAGCCACCTACCAGCGTTTGATGGACCATGTCTTCGGAGATGACATTGGCGAAAACGTGGAAGTATACATTGATGACCTGGTCATCATGAGCACGGACGAGGAAATGATGCTGACAAACATTCAGAAAACTTTCGCATCCTTACGCAAGGCTAACTTGAAGTTGAACCCCGAGAAGTGCTCGTTTGGAATGGAAGAAGGTAAATTCCTGGGGTTCATTGTCACGCGTGATGGTTTCAAAGTCAACCCTAAGAAGGTGGAAGCAATTCAGCGTATGCCTTCCCCTTCGACCATCAAGAAATGCAACGGTTGGGTGGGCGACTGGCTGCGCTGAATAGGTTCTTAGCCAACCATGCGATGAAATCCTTCCCATTCATCAACACCTTGTGAAATTGTGTAAAGAAAAACAAGTTTCAGTGGACTCCGGATGCGGAGAAAGCCTTCCAACAGATGAAGGAATGCTTGATTCAGTTGCCTACACTCACGGCACCGCAAAAGAACGAGCCACTCCGCATCGGATATCGCTCTATGCGCAGTCTTGTCAATAGAGCGCGCAGGAGTCTAAACTCCAATCTACTATTTCAGCAAGATGTTAGCTGACCCGGAGACAATATACCCAATGATGGAGAAGCTTGCCTAGCTTTAGTCCACGCATCCCGCATGCTGTGTCAGTATTTTTCAGGCCACGTGATCACGGTTCTCACGAACTATCACCTGGGCTAAGTTTTGTCCAAACCAGACATATCTGGCCGCTTAGCGAAATGGGCGATCGAGCTAGGTGGACACAATATCGTGTACAAGCCACGCCCAGCTATTAAAGCCCAGATATTAGCTGATTTTGTTACGGAAGTGTCGAGTAATAAAGTGCAAGAGTGTGAACATGTACAAAATCCAGTGCCGGTCACAGACGACCGCGCATGGATCCTTCACACTGACGTTGCATCTAATGATGATGGCACAGGGGCTGGTTTCCGTCTAATAAGCCCTGATAACCAGGAGTTCACCTACGCCTTCAGATTGGACTTCAAAAGCACAAATAACGAAGCCGAATATGAAGCGTTTCTGGCAGGCCTTTGGTTAGCCATCAAAATGGGCGCTAGGAATTTGGAAGCACATGTCGACTCCCTTTTGGTCGTAGGGCAGATCAATGGCCTGTACGATGCAAAAGGCGAAACGATGGCCCTGTATCTTAAATAGGCGCAATCCTTGATAACCAAATTCCAACATTTCAAAGTGACCCACATTGACCGAAGCGAGAATAAACATGCCAATGCACTCAGCAAACTGGCGGCTACAAGCTTCAAACACCTCGAGCGAGAAGTGCGCATCGAGGTGCTCAAGAACCCTTCCGTTTCGTTGCGTCAAGTAAACGTCATAGAAATGGGAAATCCTTCCTGGATGTCTCCCATGATCGTGTTCTTGCAGTCTGGGGTACTCCCAGAAAACAAGACGGAGGCAAGAAAGGTCCAGAACAAGGCACTGAACTACGAAATGGCAGACGGTATACTTTACCGGAAGTCATACTTGGGACCACTACTCCGCTGTGTAGACCCGCAAGACGCACAATACTTGATCCGTGAAATACACGAAGGGTTGTGCGGAATTCACGCTGGTCCGCGCATGGTAGTTGCAAAGATCATGAATGCCGGCTACTATTGGCCCGACATGCATTTAGACGTTGTTGAAGCGCTGCGAAAATGTGCATCATGTCAGCGACATGCACCTAAGACGTTGCGCCCCAAAAATCCTTTGATCCCAGTGACAACGGCATGGCCCTTTCAACAATGGGCAATCGATATGGTGGGACCTTTCCCTGATGCCCTAGGTGTTGTAAAGTTCATAATCGTAGCCTTCGATTACTTTACCAAGTGGGTAGAAGCAAAGCCCCTCTCATCTACCACAGCAACGGTAGTACGCAAATTCATTTGGGAGCACATCATCTGCCGCTTTGGGTTACCCCTGCGCATTGTCAGTGATAACGACCCCAATTTTGTTGCTGAAGAACTACAACGGTGGATGAGGGAAATGCATATCGAGCACGTTTTCACTTCGGTCGTGCATCCTCAAGGGAACGGCCAGGTGGAAAGCATAAACAAAAGTATAGTCGAAGGGATCAAGACGAGACTGGGGACGGCGCGGAGAGGTTCGGTAGATGAGTTGCCAAGTATCCTTTGGGCTCATCGAACCATGCCAAAAACCAGCACTGGTGAGACACCATTCAGCCTGGTTTATGGGACGGAGGCACTTATTCCCGCCGAAATAGGCCTCCCGTCACTGCGCATGGTCGCTATGCAAAGCCAGAATAATGGGGAAGAGCGCAGACTCGACTCAGACCTCCTGAAAGAAAGGCGTGAAAACGCCGCAATCAATGAAGCAAAATACAAGTCCAAGCTCGAAAAGTACTACAATGCGCGAGTCCACATTTGTACCTTCCTACCTGGTGATTTCGTTTTGTGAGACAATGAAGCGTCCAACGCTGAAAGTCCAGGAAAACTTGCGCCTAAGTGAGAGGTCCTATACATAATTCGTGAAGTCCTAGGAACAGTGCATACACCCTCAAACGTTTGGACGACACAAACATTCCTAGGACCTGGAATGCGCAACAGCTAAGGCGGTGCTATCTGTAAGCTAAGCATGTTCAACCGTCAAGGCTTCACGATTCATCAATGTTCGCGCAGCAAACTAGCGAGCCTATGATGTAATTTTGTCGATTTTGTACATGGCTCTTACGCCTTATTGTTAATATAAGACGATGCATGGTTTTCATTATTTAGAGATTTTGTTACAAATGCGCGAAACCGCTTTGGGTACACGCGAAAACACCATGGCGCAACGACTCATGAACAAAATTCACTACCTATTGTATGCGCATGGGATGTGACGTTCATACACGAGTTCATTACCAAGTTTTATTCGCTCTACCTATACAAAGTAGTTAGTTACACACAAATATTGTAACTTCAAATACACATTGTCATTTCATGTCAAAATCATAGTACAATCATCAAGCACGACGTGCAATTACAATCAAGAACAACATTCTTATCAAACCTACAAACACTCAACATATCCTACCCTATCCTTCACTCTCTTCAATCACCGCGAAATCTTGAAATATGTCTTTCAAACGATCCACAAAATCATCGTGCTGGAGCGCCTCACTCACCAGATCCATCACTGGCAGTTGTAGACGATCGTACTCGCGATTCGCCTTGGAGATGGCAGCACTAGTATCGACCCCACGGGTAGAGGCGCGGCTTGTATCCCATTGAACGTCCAGTGCACGAGTAACGTGGTGTGTGCACTGTGCGTAGCCTTGCGCATATCCATCGTGGTGTGCTGTGACCATCAGCTTAGCCACAGCACTGTCTAGTTCCACCGGGTTCAGGATGGATTAGCAATCTGCACAATGTAAGGAAAAATAGAATGAGAATCAAGATAACTGATGATCAAAATAATAACGGAGAACTTACATTGACGACCCCATGCTGCTGCATCCAGAGCATGTTGTTCGTCATGGGCTCCAGCATGCCCTCCGTGGTGGCGTGGGCGGCTTCGGAGTCTTCTAATTTCTGCTCGCCCACGCCCACTTTAACCTCCGCGAGGCGCAGTTTCTCTAGATCCTCCAAGTGCCTGCACTGCAGTTCTGCCTTTTCAACCAAGGTAGCTTGGAGATCTTTCTTCGCACTCTCAAGTGTCGCACAAGCCTCCACCTGGTTACACACAAGGTTAGTCTAAAAACCTCTTGATCCAGTAAAATAAGAAGGGCAGATGTTTTCACCTCCTTCTACTCGCTGCACTCACGGTGCGATCTCGCCTCGTCGGCCGTAGCGGAGGCTGCCTCTTACTCCTTCTTTAAGCGCGCAGCTTCTGAGCGCAAGCTCACAATCTCATCCCTTAAAGATTTTTTCTCTGCGTTATCCCTCTCATAGGCCTCCCTCCACAAGTTGCGTTCCTCAACAAGTGTGGCAGCGGAGCCTTCAGCTTTCTTCTTCCACCCCAGCATGGACCATTCTTCGGTCCATTGAGCTTCTGCGAATTTGGCACTTTTAGCCTTGAGCTCTAGTTTTTGCGCGCCACTTGGGCCCGCTCATGGACCATCTCCTTCTTTGTCGCCTCAAACCTCTCTTGGTCCTGGTGCATACTTCGCCACTCCCTTATAATTTTATGAGTGTTGGAGGCGGAACTAGCAGCTAACTGGAGGTACGCGCAATATGTTTGCTTGTAGCTTTGTTCCGTGCGCGCACGTACCTCTGCTGGGTGGAACGCACCCTTACACCACTCATGGCATGCCTGCCAGTGGCTAAATTTATCACCCTGCCTCAGTTTCCAAACAGGGGTGTGAATCTCAGCAGCTCGGCCTTCAGAATATGACCTATAGTAGTAGTCACCCGGGGTCTCGTCCGGGCGAATCGAGGACCCTTCGTCAGAAGGGCGCTCCCTGGATCCCCCGGCTTCATCCCCGGGCACTGGCTCTACTGTATGAGCCCCCTGAGGCGCATCTTCGACCTGTTTACCACCTTCAACCACAACCTCTTCAACTACTTCTTCAAGCGCAACGGCCTCTACACCCACTTGTACCTCCGCTGCCCCGGCATTGGTCTCACCACCCTTCACACTTGATGCTTGCGCCATATCAAACAAGGGTGGTGGCATAGAGATCTCAACTGGCACGGCTCGAGCAGTCGGGGCGACAAAAGGTATCTCATCCTCCCCTGCAGAATAATAGAAAGTTAAAGCACAAGTAAAACAGGAAGACAAATAAAGCAGAAAGTAGTGTTTACTTGGGGAGAGTTTAGTTGCAAGAGCATCCAAATTCCCGCGCTTGCCAATGATCTTCTTCCTCGCAGCCTTTTTGGGAGGTTGTGCGGCAGTATCGCCCTTGGAAGGAGCCCTCTTCCTCTTGAGCGGCTCAGGGCTGGACTCCACATCAATGGGGTCATCCGGATTAGCAACCAGAATCTCCGCCATCTCTTGCGGCTCCTGTTTCGGCTTCTTCAAACCTACAGGTGCAAGACCCTCCATGGAATCAGAGACTTCTACATAGTTATTCCAAGAATCGGGCACAGAACACGTACCTTTGGGCGGGTCTGCCCTGGGTTGCGCCGGCTTCTTTGCGGCCACTACGCTTGGCCCCGCGCGTTTCTTCTTTTTAGAATCCGGGCCAACAGCCAAATTCTTTAGCAAACCTGCATCATGGCGCAACATAGTAAGCAATCTGAAAAGATAAACAACTAAACAATCAAGGTTTACTGCTTTCAAGCGTAGGGGCCTCCAAGTCCGCGCTCTATGGAAACTCAAAATTCCCAAGGATCTGGGAGTGCCATGAGGGCTCCTATGGGCTGAGAGGGACATTCTCCATCTGCCATCTCTCTCTCTCTGGAAGGCCACATTATATATAGCACCACCCCTGCAAAAGCGCGCATAATGTTAGTAAACGCACAAGGAGAAATGATGAAATAATGAAATAAGAGTACGTACTCTTATCCTCCTCCATAAACACCGGTTTTCTAGGTGGTCAGGCTTCCACAAAAGGCTCATACCAACAGCCACTAATGCCCTCTCTGGCAACTGAACCGCCGGAATCTCTTTAATCTTCTGATACCAGGACTCCTCCGCCGGTATCGAAGATGTCTCAATAGGGATGTCTTCCGCTCCTCGGGAGTGCATCCGCAACGGAATCACGCCGGCCTTTATATAAAAAAAATTATGTTTCCAATCATGGTAGGACTTCTGCGGAGAGTGCAGGATCTTCTTAGCCTGTATCCTGTACTGAAAGGAATAAAACCCTAGCGAGCAATGTAATTGGTAGAACACCCAGAACCGATTAACGGTTGGGTGAATACCCATGGATCGGCAGAGAAACTCAAAATGCTTTATTCGTACCATCCCCATGGATTGAGTTGGGGAGGGAAGGGGGTGGGGGAAATCAAAGAAAAAAATTTTGTGTGGCAAAAAAAAAACCCCAAAAAAAAATCAAAAAAAAAAGGGATATTTTCCGGAAAAAGGGGCCCGGGCCCCAGTTCCCCCCCGGAAAGGGTACCGAGCATCCCCTTCCCTTTACCCAACCCTTGGCCCTGCCCATGGACCACCCTTTAAACAAAAGCGAAATGGAAACCTCCATAGTAAAAGCATTTCTGGTCCTCTGGTTTTGCCCTCTAAAATTGCTGCAAAAAAAGAAAAAAATAAGGGGGGAAGAAGATTTCAGAGGGAAGAAATAAGGAAGGGTTTCAGAAGAGATGAAAGCTTTGGGTTTTAACCCTAAGTGGATCGTTATTTATACCCCTCGCATTTTTAAAAGATAGGGAAGCGTGACGCCTCCCCAGGGCCCAAAAAACGAATCCGGGGAAGACG